>CM049188.1:16846275-17446275 GCA_026770425.1 Boechera divaricarpa
AAATCAGCAGAGTTGCCAAAAACTTCCTTTACGTAAATCGGATGCGTTAGTGATCTTTTGTCGTGCCTAAAGCAAATCCACGCTTCAAAAGTTGACTTCAAGAAGAGAACTAAAGACTAATGAGGCATTATGATGCAAACAAGTAAACAACCTAAGTAAGCGATAAAAACACTTACAAAGACAACTTTAAGGTAAGCAGCGGAATTACCTTCCCACTAGCGCATACAAGGTCCCCTACTTTATGTTTCTCTTGAATAGCATTAAGAAAGGGTTGCCAGGTAAAGCGAGTCCCCTAAAAAACTTCTTCAGATGCAAAAAAATTGATTTTCCTGCTTTATCTTCCAGCATTATAGCTCAGATTCTCCGGAGTTCTGTCTCTGCCTGAGATTTCACAGCTGACAATAACCTCAAGAAATGAAAATGAAGAGCTAGCTCTAACTCCCTACACAGAATTCAAATTTAGAACTTCAAAAACCTGTAGATGCGGCTCAAGACAAAAGGCATAAGCCAATACTAGGTTGAGAAGTATCAACAGAAAAACAGTGGTAATATAGAGACGATTTCTTGACAAAGATCTTTTTTTAAGTATGTTTGAGATGAACTTTAGAATGATTTCCAGAAAGAAATACTCACTTGGAAGACAAAGATTTTGCCAACAAATATCAAGTACTGTCCATCCTCAATATCAACCTGTGCATTCTGCAAATCTGCATAGGTTCGAGGTAAATGATGCAATAGTTTCTTCATCTGCATTGATAGACAGTTTGAAAACTGGGTTTAAGCCGTCCATCAAGAAAAAATCGTTGTTTCTATGTAGTCAAATGCCTACCGTGTGAAAGCCACAGCTGTCTAGCTGATTACTGTGTCTCTTACTTGGCCCAGGCATAGAACCTATACTGCTATCAAGAAATTGCTGAGCGGCAGAGATGTCATTAAATGTTGTTTTCAACTTCAATCTCTGGACAGAAGGAAGACAATGTTCTGGAAAGATTGTCTGGATCAAACCATCCTCCATGAGTGGGAAGGAAACTGTTTTCAAGTTAGCGTTTTAAGAATGCTCCTTGATTCATCGGAAGATTTGGTGTTGCCGAGATAATTCCACCGGACAAGAATCACCAAGAACAATTAGAAGGGAATCTCTTACACGCCAATACAAGATCTTTCTTAACTAGCTCATCAGATTTCTTATCAATAAAATCATCAACATTAGCATACTCCATCAAAGCTGCAACCTGCCCATATTAGGGTAGGAAACCACAACTACTTGAAAAAATGCATAGAGAAACATGGATACAAATTTCATATACCAATAAACAAACGAACAAAACTGGATTTTTTAACCTTGCTTATCAACTGGGAATGGTTTTTCGAGCCGCGCAGGTGCATACTTCTCAACTTGTTCGAGAAGATTGTCAGAAAATTTATGCTTTGAACGATAAGATATATTCCACACTTTCGAGAAGAAGAAATTACTCAACCTACCCCCAGAACCAACAGATTGATTCATTTTCCACAAACAAGAAAAAATCAGAGAAAATGATGATGATAAGAAGAGGGGTACCTCATTCTATTCCAGTTTCCTCTATGAGCTTCGATTACAATCACACTACGCAATCTTCTACCAGCACAACACTGAGATATTATTCCAAAAAAAAAAAAAAAAATATTGCAGCAGAGATGCATATCCAGAAGAAATACAATCATAAATGAAATGAGTACCATGCCACAGGGTTGCACCATGGATAGAGTCAATGCCACCATTAGAGATCAAAACATGGCTTTCCTGAATAATTTTCAGAAGGGTTTCTGAGGCTAATTAGAAACACTTACAGACAAATCCAAATCGACCAGAATCAAGTGATAATTGGTTGATCAAACTAAGATTAGAATTGGGTAAGGCTCATAAGAGGATTTCGCTGAAAAAGGATTCTCAAATTCTTGGTTCCAGAGTTCGAATCGAGTTTGAAGTTTGAGTCTTGGAAAGCTTTGGGCGAGAGAGAAAGAGAGGGACTCGAGGGGTTTTAATTTGTCTTAAATCTTCAATTAAATTAAATTACTTATTTTTACGCTTCATTAATTTTGGGTTGTTCACATATTTGATCGATTCTTAAATCCACTTTCAGATTACTAATGTACATGGGATCATTGATTTTTTATTTTTATAATTTTGACATCAAAAGGATAAAAACTTCAGGAAGAGGTAGTACTGTGGATGGAGGAGTTTGCATAGATTTTGATTATGTACAAAGTAGCGAGTTTTTCCAGCTAGTGTTTTTTATGTAGACATTATAAGCAAATGAATAGGTAAGGTGGATTGTAATAAATATGGTTCTAAAGAGTAAATAAATATATGAATTTCAAGTTCCAAGAGAAACCATTACACACGAGATTCCAACATGACGAGAGCAAGAGAGAGCAATGAAGAAGAAGAGAGTAGGAGGTGAAAACTCAGAGAGACATCATACAGAATAGGCAGAACACAATCAATGGTTTTGCTGCTAAACAACTTGACAATCAATTTTCTGACTAAGACACTGCGGAGGAGACTCCCACACATCTGGAAGCACAGATACTATCACGCCTCACTAGACATGCAGACCGTTTTACCCGAATTTGCTGCTACTTTGTCTACTTGTGTTGTCTTCTGTGACGATAAGCCACAGTTGCTGTGTTTGGAGTCTGTGGAGGTGTAAACACCACTAACAGCGAAGAGCGACTGGGTATGAACCGAATCAGAACCTTCGTCCTCTGATGAGCACACCCGTTCTCTGCAACAAACCCAAACAGATTATATAGCCTGATTCGCTTAAACTCATGGTTGTTTTTAGATTTCCAAGAAGTAACTAACTCACCTGAAGGGAGTGACGTGTACTTTCTCTGATGTGGTGGAGAGTTATGTTCCTCTTCATCGTCGTTGTGTTCTTCGAGTCGGGCAAACTCTTGTTTGAACTGATCAAGCTCCGCTGGATATCAAGATCGATTCACAAATATCAGACAAAATTTATTTTCTATCAAAGAGCCAAGTTTATTGGGAAATTGGGTCAAACCTCGGGTATAGAAAATGAGAGTTGATGTTCTCTTCTCCTTGTAAATACTCTTGCAACATCTTGTGGATGATACTCCATAATCTGTCTCATACACAGAGAACAAAAGAGTTTAAGAGATTATTCCTAAAACTCAAATAATTTTTCAGTCTCTTAAGCTTATATATATCCTAAGTGACGGGTTTTTATTTACCTCCTGGGTACATGAGCTCCCTCACATCATCCCGAGTCAAGTTTCCTCCTTTCAAACTCAAACTCGAGTTTCGAGATAGGTTGCCTCGAGGGTTAAGTAGTCCCACATTTGCCAATCCTTGAAAATACGGATCCAGCCAATGCCTGCGGAAAGAAGAAAACAAAAAGCATCAAGAATCATGAAAATGAATGGAAGTTCACAGGGAAAACCAACATTTCAGTGTGTTTTCCTCTTACACACTCTTCTGCAGAGGGGCGGTCCTTTGGGTCAAAAGGCGATCAAACGCTGAAGCAACTTCAGCGCCACAGGATCGATATTGGGGAATTTATGGGTGAAGAGGGAACAGGATCCTTTCGCCTCATGTTACTCCAAATACTTTCTTTTCAGCCTTCTCATTCCCAGAATCTACAGATTCATTATAAACAACTTCACTGACACACAAAGCTAAAAAACACTTGCATCCAAAGCAAGTCTATCTGGGAGAGAGAAGCCTCTGTGATTGGGACTTAGATTAGCTTCCGGGAAAAATTAAGAACAAAACAAACCCTGGACTAAGGAGTTCAATCGTGACGGAGTTCCAAGCAGATCAGTGACGAAGTTCTAGCTGGTGCACAACGTTTTTGCCAGGGAAACAAGGGTTTTCCAGTTAGCATCCTCTGCAAATATGCAGCCAACACTCCACGTAACCATCAAGTCGCCGGTGTACTGCTACTGAAACTATATCAATTCCATAAGCTAACACATCACACGGCATTATGCATCAGGATATATATGGAAACCAGGAACAAGAAATAAGGATTTCAGAATTTTACGTTAGAGTAGAAGGAACCACAAAGAGCTCTATTTTTGGTACCATCTTGTAGCAACGTAGTCCTTGCACAAAGCACACATGACAAGATTGGTTACTTAGCGAAAGTATTGAATCATTTTGAAATCGAATGCATTATGACAATATACATACATACCTTCTCAGTTAAAGAACAATAAACTAAAGTTAGCATGCATTTTTCAAGAACATATGAATTGGACAACTCTGAAAGAGATAAGATAGAATACATACAGTCCAGAAAACTGGCAGAAGAGGGGAATCAGTGAAGGAGAATTTCACGAAACCCAAGTCCTAAATCACAGATCTTAGATTTTGCAATCAGCATTAGCGAGGATGTTCTTAGGCTTCAAATCTCTATGGAACACATGCGCTACAAGACACAAAACAAAAGGGAGCCAAAAAGATTATGATAAAAACATTCAAAAGAAAACCACAAAAATTCAGAGGAAATTGTAAGAGCTAATACACAAAACACAGTTAAAAGAGAGGAAACAAGAAACCTGTACCTGAGTGCATGAATTTTAAGCCACGAAGAAGTTGGTACAAGAAGAATTGATGATGCTGAGGAGTGAGGTCATCATTTACCTTAAGGACGTGGTGAAGATCTGACTCCATCAACTCAAAAACAACATATATATCTTTGAATTCCTTGCGACAAGGAGGCAGCATGATATGTTTGATCTCGATATCCGGATGTCGAAGAAGCCTGAGAAGCTTGATCTCTCTGAGGATCCGAATGGCGTCTGAAACATGTTCAAACACATTGGTCATCTTCTTGATCGCCACTTTGCCTCCTGTGTGTGGACACTCTGCAGAAGCAACAACTCCGTAGCTTCCTTTGCCCACCACTTCTTGGATCTGATATTGGCTTGCTTCACCGTACTCCGTGAAAAACTCTTTCTCCAACATGATTGATTTGCTCTGTTTTCAACCCAAAACGTTATTTCAGCTAAATCCCTAGATCCAATTTACAAACTTGATACTTTCGATAAAAGTCAAAGGACAAAGCCAAAAAACATCAGATCCTGAGTAATATACCAAGATCAATTGCTATATTTCAGCGAAATATCCACAAGGAAGGAAGAACCCTAATTATACAAAAAAAAAAAGGACAGACCTTTAGATTATCTTGGAAGAAAGAGAAAATAGTTCCACGAAGCTGCAACGAAGATGATGGATATGTCTGAAATTAAAAGCACGGGCACACGCTATTATATATATAATCTTATGAATCCGCTTCAAGACAAAACAGCTCATTTCAGGTTTCGCCGATTACTCTTAAATTAAACACCTTTGGATTATGGTAAAATACCTTTTAATAAAAAAAATGAAACAAGTTGCCTAAAATAAAAATTAGATAAGACAAAAAAAAATCCTGAAAAAGGACTTTTTGCTGAAATAATCTGACAGGGAATTAGATGGAGGATTACAAATCACTGTAATAAAAGAAAAAAATGGAATAAGAAATTAAGAATAGAAGGAAACGAGATTAAAGAAATACCTAAAAAAGCGAGCCATACCTTATCTTATCTTCGACCTTGAGTGCCAAATTTGACGGAATAATTCAAAACAGATAAGATATATTCGAGTTATGGAAGACACGGCTCGTTGCCCTTCTGTCTTTTTCATCTACCCGATACGACATCGTATTATAGCAAAATATAGAACTCTCCAGGAAAGTCTCTCCGTTGTGCCAGGATTCCCACCATTCTTGACCAACCTTGTAAACGCTGCGTTTTTGAGACGGTGCTCAAGTTGGTATTAAACGAAGTCGTTTTTGCTTTGCTGGCTTTGTCTTTTCATTACTCTAGTGGACCGTAACCGTAATGGGCGTTTTACATTGCTGTTATAATCACGGTCAACTTTCCACGTACCAACTACATACACTTGCCTTGTGTAGGTAGTTTTAGTAAATGAAAAGAAAGCAACCCAACAAGGGATTAAGGAGGACATATATACAGCATTTGGTGTTTGGTTATCCATTCGAATTCGGTTTGATTCCGCTCTAGTTAGTTCGGGTAGAAGAATTTAGTACCCATTTGGATATTTAAAAATTTTGGTTCGGTTCGAATATCCGAAATGCGAGAAAAAAACTAAAATGTTAAATTAAATAAAATTTGGTTAAATTTTGACAAATATAACTAAGAATTTTCAGATATTTTGAGTATTTTAGTTATTTTTAGACCAATATAACAAAAAATTTGAGTTATAATTGTAATTATGAGTTATTGAGTTATATCAAATCTAAATATAATTAATATTTTGGGTATAAAATTATATTTTGGGTATTTTGGGTACCCATTTGGTTCTCGGTTTGGCTCGGATTCGGTTCGGTTCTTTCGGTATAAAAATTTAATATACGTTCGAGTATTTTGTCGGTTTTGGATTCGGTTCGATTCTCATTTTTGGTTCGATTCGGTTCGGTTTTTCGGTTCCGTTTTTGTCGGTTTATATATATATATATGCTCCATGTGAGATACGTTAAAACTGCTTTAAAAGGTAGAGCAAACATTCTTCTAATGAGTAACAAGCTCAAATACGGATGAAAAGTATTCTCACACCCATCTCTGAGTTCTATGTAGATAGTTTTCGCCCTCTGCGAGCAATCCCGAAGCGAAGAGCCATCGTATTTGAAATGCACTTATTCCAAATCCCATCTAGAATCGTACGTATATGAATATATGATCCAAGTAAGAGATCATAGTTTCATACTCGGCATTAGGGATGTTAAAATGGATCATGTGTTAGAGTTTTATCTATTTCGGTTAATGTTATTTATTAATTAATAAAACAATAACTGAAACTTTTGAGAGACACGATATGTTCCTAATGTATGTGTTGTTTGGAGAAGGCACACTTGTTTTGGAAAGACACCTTCTTCTAACACATGTATTGGTTATACACCTCTTGGGTTATTATATATAGAAATTGTCGATTCATTTTCAGATAGATTTTTTCAACTTCCCTATCTTCTTATGAGAAACACAAAGTATAGTTTGCTTTATAAACTCATAGGTGTGCTATACGGAGTTCGATAGTTGTATCTGCAAGATAGACGTCTACGAATCTACGTACACAATAATAGAGACGAAATTTTATCTTACGAGATTGCTACAAGCAAGCCTCTATCATTCACACATTATCGCTAATCGTATCAAGGGAAATATCAACGTAAGTATCTACATTGAATATATATTTGTATAAATATTTCTTATCTAATTTGAATAAGACGTAACGTTTGTTTGAAAGTGATTGATCTGCATCCTCTATTTCTAACATCATGCGCCCGCAGGCCCAATTAGACCATGTATAAAAATTTGGTCCTGTAAGTTCAATTAATTTTTTATTATATGGGTTTAAATGGATTAGCCCAGTTAATTAATGGGCTAAGTAAATTTTAAATGGGTAGTCCGTTTTTTCTCTATCACTTTGAACCTAAGCCAGATCTTCTCGTAATTAACTTCATCGTCTCTAACATATTTTTTGGCGGAAAATTACGATCACGTTTTTTGCGGAAAAATAATGAAATTACGTTTTTTGGCGGGAAAATTGCGACACCATAATTTTTGGCGGAAAAATTACGGAATCAAGTTTTTCTTTGGAAAATAATGAAATTACGTTTTTGGACGGGAAAATTACAGAATCACGTTTTTGCGGGAAAATAATGAAATTATGTTTTTGGGCGGGATAACTGTGACACCATAATTTTGGCGGAAAATTACGGAATCACATTTTTGCGGAAAATAATAAAATTACATTTTGGGCGGAAAAATTGTGACACCATAATTTTTGGCAAAAAAATTACGGAATCACGTTTTTGCGGGAAAATAATGAATTTACTTTTTGCGGGAAAATACGGACACCGTGTTTTGGACAGAAAAATACGGATCCTGTTTTTGGCCAAAAAATGCTGACTCGTGTTTTTGGCGGAAAAATGTGAACTCGTGTGTTTTGACGGTTTTGATAAACTTTTTATAAACATTTAATATTAAGAGTATGTTTTGCAAAATAAGAGTATGTTTTAAAAAGTGTAATCAAAATAAACGGCTAACGGGCATAATTGGGATAAGCAAAAATAAATGAGTTTTAACGGATCGGATCTAAACGAACTCAACATTATACGGGCTGTAACGGGCCGGGTATAAATGGACTTGCAAAACATACTCAGCATATATGATACTAGAGACAGCTTTTTTTCCTGTGTATAAATAATATGAATCTAAGGGTGCGTTTACTATATCAAATGTACAATTTTCTTTTTTAGAAATATAATAAAATTGCATTTTAGATTACGTTACAATTTAATTTCGAACAAAATAATCTGATAATATATTACTATCTCTATTCCTAAAAGAATGGTTTTCTAGAATTTTTCTTTTCCACAATAATTGATTTTATATACACATTGAATTAATTAGTGTTAATAATTTGTAAATTTTAAGAAATAATCAATGAAAATATTTGAATTTATGAATTGTTATTGGTTTATAATTAAATAATAATTTTTTGTGAGAAAAAATATATATTTATAGTTAGTAATTTTTGTTTCTTAATTTGTGTGAAAACTCTTAAATATCAATTTCTTAGGAACAGAGGCAATATTATTCTGTCGTTTTATATTTCCCCTCTAAATTCAACGTTATATGGCGATTATTAAGTTTGCCAAAAGTCAGATATCTTTAATACTACTATAGCTTTCATCATTTAATTAAAATAAATGAAAAAGAAATCAATTGCGCTTTGCTAAGTCATAAAATCGATTTGCAAAATCAACTTACATTCACTAATCAGTTGACCTGACTTGTAAGTGATAATTTATAAAATGAAAAAGCTGTCATTAAAACTTCTTAATTTACGGAAGAGAGTGTACGGAACATGATAAGGATATAAATCATATTCATAGAGGTTTTGTATTTAAGAATTAAAATAATTGTGATACTTGTTGAGGTAAGTTTTAGTGTATCTCTTGCGGAGGAGCTTCAAAGATATTCGATTTCTGGACCGATGTGTTTCTTCTCCAAACACTCCGACGTTTAAGTCAGGATATTTTACAAAACCTTTTATTAGGGTCTTTAGGTTTTGATCACCTTTATATATATACTACATTATATGTCGTGCTATAAAGCGAATTGTTTTTTATAGATTTAACTTTTTTATTTTAAAATTTTTGCTTATAATATTGCAATAAATTTAATATTTAAATAATAATTTTGAATTAGGTTATTATTTATTTTTAACAAATTAAATGTAATTTGTATAACTGTACTCTCCAAATATTAGTAATAGTATATTAACTTCAACTATTTGATTTCATTTAAATGAACGTATTAGTATTAAATATATATTATTTTTATACTAATTTCATGATGTCTTATTATTAAATAATAGAAAACTATGAGAATTAAAAATATTTTTAGTAAATGTTTGATTTTATTTTAAAATATTCATTTTAATATTTCATAAAAAATAGATTTTTACATGAATGTTTTGAATTTTAAATTGATATTTTTATGTTTGTAAAACAAAAGATTTTGTTGATTTATTATTGTAAATTGTGTCTAATTTTTAATAAGATTCAATTACATAATTATGTTTGATTATATGGGTAGTAGAAAAAAAATTATTAGATTATTATGGCTATGAAGATAGATAATAAAAATACTAACATATTTTACCCTTAATGATTTTTCTTGTTTGTTTTTAAGATTAATAATATTTTATGTAATTGTTTACAATTTAAATGTTTTGTTTATAATGTGTAACTCCCAATTAATAGCATTAGATATGTATTATATGATTTTTAAATAGTAATATATTAGTGGAAATTTGACAAATTTGTTTATAATTTTAATTTTATTTATTTTGTAATCTATAATTAGTTATTATTAATTTATATATTTACTACTTTTTAAATTAATTTTTTTTTGACTAATTGATTTACTTAAGAAAATTTGAATAAAATTAAAAATAGATATTGTGAAGATTTTATTTTCAAATATGTATTTTAATAGTAAAAATTAATTAAGTGTAATTTGAATAAAACTGAAAATAGATTTTGTTAATATTTTATTTTTAAATATATATTTTTAATAGTAAAAATATATTAAGTGTTTAGACAATTTTACCTTTAGTGATTTTTTATAAATTTCTTAAGACTAGTGACATTGTATGTAATTTTATAGAATATAAATGTTATTTTTCAAATGAATATTTCCCAAATATTAATAAGGGGATTGACGTATCAAAGTATTTGTTGAGTCATATTTTTATCTTCCTACCACTAAAAACCCTAAATCGATTTATCTTCCTACCTAAAAACCACTAAATCGATTGCTCTTCCTAATCGACCCAAATCGGTAGCTAGATTGCTCTCCCGGATCGACGATGGTGAGTCACATGAACTTACCGTCTTATCGTCGGAGAGAACAAGACATTGTTGAATCTCAACGACAGAGAGGCCGTCGGCGAAGCCGGCAACGATAGAGAGAAGAAGCGGGTGTTGAAGCGGAGTCACGGCAGCCCGAGTGAACCACGAGTCGACGCAGGCGAGGAAGAGGAAAGAGAAGATGATGCGGCAGAAGTCTATTGCCGGAAAGCATTTGTGAAGTCGTCGATGATGAAAACGGAAGGCCGAAGATGACAACGGTGTAAAAGAGAAAGTGAAGCTTCAAAGGGAGAAGAAGGTGAAGATAGCGATGGTGAAGATCGTGAAGGTGAAGAAGAAAATGGTTATGTGTCGAGATGAGGAAGTTGATTTGTGGACTGAGGCTAACATTCCGGATCCATATGCACCTTCGGATGAGGATGTCGAAGAATAGAGACCGGAGGATGAAGAAGAAGTGCTTGAAATTCTAAGTCTGGGTAAGATATTTATGTCCGCTCTTGAATTGAAAGCAGGCGCTTCTCAATTATTCTCTAACAATGACGGATACGATATCAAGCTAAAGAAGTCAACATCTAATATGGTTGGTGCGGTGTGCTCGGGCAAAGAATACAATTGTAAGTGGAGAGTGTATTGCTCATACGAGAAGAGGAAAAACAGATTGCAGATTAAAAATTATGAAAACGGAGACACGTATGTATCCGGTGCGGGTTCTCAAAGATGTTGAAGAGTTTAAGCATTGCTGAATTATTTGAGGAGAGGTTGAGGACAGAGCCAACAATGACTACGGTGGAGATGGCAGATGAGATAAGGAGGAGGTACAATCTGATTGTTACCGAGGAGCAATGTCGGAAGCGAAGACGAAACTAACAAGGACAAGAAAACGTACTCATGAAGAACAATTTACGCGCATTTGGGATTATGAAGCAGAGTTTCACAGGATAAACGAAGGAACCATCATGGAGATTCAAACTATTCCGGGTGCAACTCCAAAAAGCAAGCAAAGGTTTGATCGTATATATATATGTTTTGAAACACAAAGGGTCGCTTGGAAGACTAGTTGTAGACCTATCATAGGTGTTGATGGTGCTTTACGAAATGGGATGTAAAAGGGACAGTTGCTAGCTGCGGTTGGAAAGTTGGAAGAGATGCGGAGGCAAATAGAATAATTGTCTCTATTGCTTGAAATGGCTGTTGTTGAGATAGAGAATGATGTGAATTAAGATTGGTTTATTAATCATCTGAAAAAGAGACTTGAGACTTAGTGAGGAAAAGACTACACATTCATATCCTATAAGCAAAAGGTACATTTGTATTAACTTGTGTTGTGTACTTCTAATTAACTTGTGTATTGTACTTACAATCATATCTTTTGTAGGGTTTGGTTAAAGTTTGCACAATCAATTTCCGGAAGCAGAACATAGAATGTGTGCTAGGCACATTCTAGGAAATTGTAAAAGAGATAATCATGATATGGAGTTTGAAAGGTTGTTGGAAAATAGCTCGCAGTTTATACCAAAAGAGAGTATGCGAGATAATATGGTGGCATTGAGACAATACAATGAAGTTGCTTATGATTCCCTACTCAGAACCAGAGATCCACCAACATGGTCTCGGGCATTTTCAAGGTTGGTTCATGCTTTACAATGATAACCTGAATAATATGTGTGAATCTTTCAATAGGACCATTAAGGAGGCAAGGAAGCAACCTCTACTTGACTTGTTAGAAAGCATAAGAAGAAAATGTATGGTCCGAACTGCTAAGAGGTTCATCATTGCGAGCAGTGCACAACAATGTTTACAAGGAACACACATGCTGAGATACAATCTGCCATAGAGAAGTCTCGGGAATGTGTCAGGCACTTGACTTATGGTGTTATCCATGAGATTGAATGGCATGGTTGTGCGTATCGTGTTGATATAAGTAAGAAGATATGTGGTTGTGGGAAGTGGCAGCTGAATGACATTCCTTGTAACCATGCTGCTTGTGTTGTCGTGAGCAAAAAATTCAAGTGGGAAGATTATGTCTCTGAGTATTTCACAACTAAGACTTGGCAGGCAACATATCAGCGTGGTATACAACCAGTCCAAAGGATGAAACTATGGCCTAGGTTAGCTAGGTTGCCTGTCTTGCCACCACCAGACAAATTAAGCAACCGTGGTAGACCAAGTAAATATGAAGGCGTAAAAGCATTAATGGAACTTCTTCTAAGAAGGACAAAACCAAGTTAACTCGAGAACATCGCATCATGACATGCTCAAACTGTAGGGAAGAAGGGCACAACAAGTCATCATGTTCAAAACCTAGTGTTGAACCTCTAGCTAAAAGACCAAGGGGTTGGCCAAGAAGAGTGAGGTTAGTCTCTAAATCAATTTCCTGTTTTATGATTCAGTTCATGTTTCTAAAGCATTGTGTTTTGAAACACTTCGGGGAGGAGGATCACAGTTGGATTCACAAATTAGATCACAAGGAGGATCCGCAAAGGCTGTCACAATTTAGATCACAAGGATTATCCCAAGCTTAGACGGAGAAGACTCAATTCCTGCTGGTTTTTTTGGATTCTCGGCTATGATGATTTTTTCTACTTATCGGCTATGATGGTTTTTTCTACTTATCGGCTATGATGGTTTTGTTAGTTGTTGAAACCAATTTTTCGGCTATGTTGTTGTTTTTGTTGGTTTATTGAACTTTATTACCAGTATATTGTTATTTCGTTTATGACATCTTATCCTTCTTTAAGATTTCTTCTTTTTAAGACATATTGCTATTTCGTTTTGCTTTTGGTTAATAGACAATTTCATAGATTACATTAAACGAAGACCATAGATTATAGAAAGATTAAACAAAGCTTAAACAAAGTCAACACCACGAGATTAAACAAAGATTAAACATAGACAATATCATAGATTAAACAACATTAAACAAAGACCATAAATATTGGTTTTAAACAAAATTACATCTCAATTTAAACACCATTACATACTCAATGTTAAGCTCTTTCACGGACGACGATAAAGGAAATAGGCGATGCTGCGGTGGAGACAAAACAAGTTCCAAAACTACATTCAACTTTCTAATTTTACTTTTGCATCCCATTACTTCAGCTCTCAATTCTTGCATCATATCTTTCATGAACTCAACTTCGGCCTTGAGATTGTAAACTTCACTTTCGAGGTTCTCAAATTTGGTAACGCATCTTCAACCTCCTCAAGCACCGATTCTTCAACCCACTTAAACAAATGGTCATATGTAACAAATCGATGTCATAGTAGCTAAAAACTAAGCAAATCTAGATGAACCACTTACGTTTTGCTTTGTTACACATCGGTAGAAAGGACGGCCGGGATTCTCTTGCGTCATTGATGTGAAAATCTTCACATCATCTCCACACACACTTTGCCGGAATCCCTCTAATCCAGATGATTTTTAGAGTTTGAGCTCATATCGAGATTTAGAGTGGAGAATTAGGGATTTCGGGATTTACAAAATAAGAAGATGATGAAATTGTGATGGAAGCGGTTGTTTTGTCAATGGAGATGGATTTGGCGGGAATAATTAGGGGTTGACGGGCTTTTTGTTGGAGTTACTTGAAGATGTCGAAAAGCGCCGTCTTGTGACGGAAGTTAAGTCTCGATTAAGTCCGACTTTCTTACGGTTAATTTGGCTCGGTCAACATAAGATCATTGTTTGTTTGGTGAATACGGAAGTTGGTGGTTAAAGCGACAAATCTAGGCTTGTACAAGGTTTTTTGACCGTTTTCCCCATATTTTTTGGTTTGGATATCCATTGTATCATGGATGTCGGGCCGGATGTTTTGCTTGGTTAATATATGGTTAGTCAGACTTAATGACTTGACTTTTTTTTTTATAGGAATACACGTTATGGCTCAGTCGCATTTTTAATGTTTCTGTAGTTTCACATATCGTTTGATCCTCCCACACTAACCATAGACGATCATGATTACGTCCTCGGTTATTGTAAGTGTGGGAAATCATACTAAGCAGGTCCGGTCTTGCCTGAATGTCCACATCACGTGTCAGAGGTGAATTTATTGATACGTTTTTAGACACATTAAAGAAAAGAAAAATTACTCTTCAACAACTAGTATTTTTTTTCCTTAAAATTTCTCAGTCGTTAGGTGATGAGGCGATGACAAATAAATATATAAACTAGAAATTATCGTCTTCTACAGCACGGATTAATAAATCTAAACAAATCCGATTTTTTAATAATAGAAAAAATTAATAATAGGATATCCGATTTTTGTTTTGCAAATCAATATCCGATTGTACAAATAAAATTAAATCAGATTTTAACAAATCCGATTTTTTGGGATATTAACAAATCCTTTTTAAAATATTAATAAATCCTACAAAAATATCTGATTATTGATAAATCCGATTTTTTTTGGAATATTAACAAATTCTTTTTGAAATATAAAAAATTCCTAAAAAAAAATCGAATAATAAATAATCCCATTTTTTTTTGAATAAGTAAAAAAATCTTTTTTGGAATACTAACAAATCTGATTTTTTTGGTAACCATAATAATCGATTATTAACAAATCCGATATTTTAGAAATAATCAAAAATCTTTTTTAGAATATTAACAAATCAGATTTTTTGTTAACCATAAATTAAATGATTTCATTAAATGATCACATAATAATTAATGACTAAAATATTCTTAATGAAAATTAAAATTTGTTCTTTGAAATAATGATAATATGATGTAAATATTAATATTTTTTAATGTTTATTTATAAATATACCCTACAAATAATATATAGGGAATATATGCCTACTCTATCATCAATTTCAAAAGTTCATTTACAAGTTGACATCATTGTAGAATTAGCTAATGGGCCTTAGACATTGACTCACAAAAAGCCATATATGGGCCAGTTTATTGAATTTCTTCCCTTCTATTTTTATTAAGGCTACAACGTGAGATTAGTTTTTCCGCACGACCCTTTATAGTTTAATCGAAAAATACCCTATCCATTATAATTGTACTTGTACATGTATGCTATTATACTTAGCTTGTTGTTTTTTTTTTTGCTAAAGGTTAATTTAAATGTTACGTACAGGAAAATGACTTTTACATACTACTCTTGCTCTGCAAATTCAAGCTTTTCAACACCGGTTTCATTTTGCAAAAGAATGAACAAAATAATTTTCTCCTAAAAACAAATATACAAATAAGAATTTCATTTTCTTGCCACTAGCAATAATTAAATTTATGTTGTAAAAAATTTGCGAGAAAATAATTTAATGTATTTACCTATACCCAATCGTTTAACAAAAACGTAACTAAACATATATATATATATAATATTTATATATATATATATTTTTTTAACTTTTTTTTTTTTTTTTTTTGGGGGGCTTTTTTGTGCAAAGAGAGTAGAGCCGGACAGGAAGAACAAGCGTGAGACTTGAAGCTTTCAAGCAAATTATTCTTAATTTTAAATAAAAATTAAAATAAATTATAAAACAAAAGAAAAGTTTTTTTTTTTTTTTTTTGTTCTTCTTTTCTTTTTAATAAAAATTTGTTTCTCATCATTTCATTTTTGATTCCTGATTTTTTTGTTTGTTCGATCTTCTTCATACCCAAACACACTTCTTCTCTTTCGATCTTCCCTTTTTTCGATCCTCGGATTCATCGGAATCGTCTTTTTCCCGACTTGACTACTCCATCGAGATCATCGCGAGAGTTGCTGAAGCGTATCTATGGACGACGAGGTTGTTCAGCGAGTTTTCCAAGAGGGAGGACGAGATTTCTTCCAGCAGCAACCTTCTACATCTTCTTCGTCTTCTTCGATTCTTCAATCTCTTCCTCTTCATGTGGTACGCTTCTTTCCCGTGTTCGAATTTTCAGGAAAATTACAAGTAGGAGAACATAATCATCGAGGTTGATTACTGTGTAGGCTTTCGATCATGGCTATTACCTGTTAGTTAAGTCCATTCAAGAACTTAGAGAGAAGAAGGACGGCATTGTTACTGTTGGTATTGGTGGACCTAGCGGCTCCGGTAAATCCAGGTAATCCATCTTTTATGTTTAGGTCGAATTTGTAATTTTCTCAAGAGGCATGCTCGATTTCAATTTTTTTTTTTTTTTTTTTTTTGCTGTTTTTTTGGGTGCACGAAGCTTGGCAGAGAAAGTTGCATCTGTAATTGGCTGTACTGTTATTGCCATGGAGGATTACCGAGACAGTTTGGACGATGGAAATGAATTGGAAACATTAGATTTTGATGCATTAGTCCAGAATTTGGAGGTTTTTGACTCAGAGATTTTTTGTTTGTATTGTTTAACTTGTGAAACTTCTGTAGAATGACTAAGGTTGACTAACTTTGGCTCTTTATATAAATAGGATTTGATCAAAGGAAAAGATACTCTTGTTCCGGTTTTTGATTTCCAGCAAAAGAGGCGTGTTGATTCCAAGATGGTGAAGACATCATCTGGAGTGGTAAGTCGGAAATGTGGTTTTGGTTATGGTTTTGGTGTGGCTGTTATCATTTATTCGTTATGGTTTATTGTAGGTTATTGTTGATGGAACGTATGCTCTCCATTCAAGATTGCGTTCCTTACTGGATATTCGGGTTGCAGTGGTAATATTTTCTCCTCCACAGCACTTATTGGCCTAGCTAATGTACTAACATTGTGATTGTGATATCCTTTATTCTCTCTGTTATTAGGTTGGGGCGTTCATTTTAGCCTTCTCTCTAAAGTTCGTTATGATATTGGAGATTCGTGTTCGCTTGATTACCTTATTGACAGCATTTTTCCATTGTTTAGAAAGCATATTGAGCCCGATCTTCATCATGCACAGGTTGGTTTTTCTTCTTTTCTTTCTCCATTTAAGTGTTCAGAAGTTTGACTTCTTCGTTTGTTGGGAGTGTGCAGATCAGAATCAACAATAGTTTTGTTTCATCATTTCGAGAAGCCATATACAAATTGAAATGCAAAAGTGAGGTCTGTAGTTTCTTCTTCCAATTATTGTGTTTTCCTGTCGTGACCTTGATTTATTTAATAATGTTTGCCACTTGACTAATTCATGTAACAGATAGTAACTTCATTTGCTCAAGAAAGTGACGTGCAGAAGGATAAGTAAGAAGGATTGTTCTAGTAAATATGTATGGTTTAAGCTTTTAACTGGATCTTCATATGCATGCTGACTTGTTCCCTTGGTACTGCTTTCAGTTTTATTGAGATGTACCTTAGACCTCCTTCTGCAAGCGAAGAGGCACGGATAAATGACTGGATAAAAGTTCGTCAAGCTGGTATAAGGTACTATCTGTCACTTGGAGACCAAAGGATTGTCGACAAGCATTTCATTATCCGTCCGAAAGCTGAGTTTGAGGTGAGTTATTACATGGAATTGCCAAGTTTACAATTATTATTTGGTGTCTCCTTCTTTCTAGGTCTGTAAATTTTTCTGGAATGTGAGGTCCTAGCTCTTTATCGTTGGGTGGAAAAGATAACAGTAGAAGTGGGATTATGTTGAACTTTACTGTTTTAGTTCACGGTCCAGTATTTTCCTCGATTTTGTTAATTTCTGATATTTTCTACTGAAGAGGCATGTCTATATTTATGGAATCTGGTCAAGATGGGGTTTTTTTTTTGGGGGGGGGGCAGCTTGCACACATCCTTATGTTCCCTACTATACTTCTCTATGTGACTTAATTTCTAATGTCTAGCAGGTTGGACGCATGACACTTGGAGGGTTACTAGCTTTAGGCTACAATGTTGTTGTGAGTTATAAGCGAGCTTCAACTGCTGTCAGTTATGGTAATTTATCCTTGTCACGTGAAACGATCGATACACTTGGAGAGACTTTCCTGGTACTGAGAGGGACAGATAGGAAGGTAATAACCCAATATTATCTCTAAGAACAAGCACATTGATCTTCAATGCAGAAAGACTCTAGTACACATTTTCTTAACTGATTTTTTCCTCTCTGTCAGTAATGAGGATTTAGCTTATTCAGTATCCCTTTTGATATACATGTTTTAATAGATCTTTTTGCATAGAGTGTGGGAGCTGAAGCTCTGAGAATGGGCATCACTGGGCCCTGGATCACCAAATCATACCTGGAACTGATCCTCGAAAGTAAAGGTCAGTGAATTAGATATAGCATATTTTCCACTTTCGTCCTTTCTTATGCTCTGCAGTGCAACAGAATCTTAAGTTCTGCAAGCTAACCCATGTTGCAGGTGTACCACGCTTGAATACACCTCCACTTTTGCAACCGTCTCCTGTAATCACCAACCAAGAGATGCAAATTGTTGCACCAAAACCTATTCGAACTACCCCAAACATTGTTACCCGCCTTGAAGATTTATCGCAGCCGTGTAATCGATCTCCTACCAAATCCCAAATGGAACCGATGGTTGCAACTTGGCATTTCACCTCTTATGATCCACCTCATTCAGTAAGCTCTGTTGTAGGTATGTCCATCTTTTTTGAAGATCGAGGGGTTTTCCGTTTGATATTTTCAATCTCTTAGTTTCATCGTCTATGAAGTGTATTTCAGTAGTATTATCATTGTATTTATGCCTAGGCTTTCTCATCAAGCAGCCACAGATTCCTCTTTCAGGGATAATATGCGGCTTGTTCCTATGCCTGATTCATACGACTTGGACAGAGGGTTGCTACTTTCCGTTCAAGCAATACAGGTAATGGGGTTGCAAGAAGATAGGAGAAATCTTCTTCTGTTAAGTAAAAATTTGCTTCATCTTGCACTTGTTCTCTCTAGTAAGGGTTCTTTTGCTTGTAATTATCAGGCATTGCTGGAGAATAAGGGACCCCCTGTTATTGTTGGAATAGGTAATATGCATGTTCGCTGTTTGTGTCATTTTT
The DNA here is from genome assembly GCA_026770425.1 of Boechera divaricarpa. Taxonomy (NCBI): domain Eukaryota; kingdom Viridiplantae; phylum Streptophyta; class Magnoliopsida; order Brassicales; family Brassicaceae; genus Boechera; species Boechera divaricarpa. The sequence goes on from CM049188.1 coordinate 16,865,587, forward strand.
TTGTTTAGCCTAAAAGCTATTTTCTATTCTCTATATTATCACCCTGATTTCACTGTAGGTGGTCCTAGTGGGTCTGGTAAGACGAGCTTGGCTCATAAAATGGCAAATATAGTTGGCTGTGAAGTGGTTTCCCTTGAAAGTTACTTCAAGTCCGAACAAGTCAAAGATTTCAAGCATGACGACTTTAGTTCCCTTGATTTGCCACTGCTCTCAAAGGTAATGCTTTGCTTTGTGAACGTAAAAGGATAAGGTAATCAGTCAACCTTTGGGTTAGTTTTGTTAGAATTAAAATCTCTCTCTACTTCACTTGCAGAACATATCCGACATAACGAACAGTCGAAGAACCAAACTGCCTGTATTTGACTTTGAGACTGGCACCAGATGTGGCTTCAAGGAACTAGAAGTTCCTGAAGAGTGTGGTGTGGTTAGTGATCATAGTCTTCACATATTATATGGTGATTGTCTTTGTTGTTTTCTCAGCGTAGTTGTTGATGATTTTTCAATATCACATCGTTTTCAGATCATCTTCGAGGGGGTTTATGCATTGCATCCAGAAATCAGACAATCTTTAGACCTTTGGGTTGCTGTTGTAAGATACTTTTCTGCTTCATTGTTCCTTTTCTTCCATTCATAATTCGTTTCTTATCAAGAACATATTGATTTTTGTTTCTCTTCATAAACCAGGTGGGAGGTGTTCATTCACATCTTATCTCTAGAGTCCAGAGGGATAAAAGTCGAGTCGGGTGTTTCATGTCTCAGAATGAGATAATGATGACCGTATTTCCAATGTTCCAGCAACACATCGAGCCACATCTAGTGCATGCACACGTGAGTACACCTGCGACTCTAGATTTCACCTACTAGTGTCGTTCTCTACAAATTTTCCTTCAGTCTGTTACTGTTGGCTTACTCTTTTGTGATTACAATTAGCTTGTGAAAAACAAAAATCAATCCCAATTCTAAAAATTGTACTCAACCGACAGGATTTTGAGCGTATGTATGATCTTTATGTCCGTACTCACAGTTTTCCCTATAATACAGGTTAAGATTCGGAATGATTTTGATCCAGTTCTCTCTCCCGAGAGCTCTTTGTTTGTTTTGAAGAGCAATAAACAAGTAAGGATTAAAATATAATCACATTCTGAGCTTCCGTAATTTACAGAAACACTCACGACTCGTCATGTGGTTGATAAGGTTCCATATCAGGATATTCTCAGCATCCTTGATTCGACAAAATTCTGCAGTTCTGTGCAGAATTTTATCGATATATATCTCAGGCTATCTGGGCTTCCTGCGAATGGTCCAGTTGTCAGATAGTGACTGCATACGCGTAAGAATCTGCGAGGGCAGGTTTGCAGTGCTTATACGTGAGGTCTGGTTTTCATATCTGTAAATTCATAAATGCTTTGTTAATTATTGAACTCATCAGTTCTTTTTTCTAATGTCTCATGAATCTTCTTACGTGTCACAGCCAATTAGGGAAGGGAACTTCATCATTCAGCCCAAAGTAGATTTCGACATTAGCGTAAGTACTGTGGCAGGTCTTCTTAATCTCGGGTGAGCAAGAAATCAAATAAGTTTTCTTCTTCAGTCATCCTCAGTAGTTTTCTATATCCGAAACTCAAAGTTTTCAGTAGTAAACAATTTTTATCCAATCAGATTTCATCAGATGCTAATATATATTTTCTCTTCTGGTTTCAGGTATCAAGCAGTGGCGTATATCGAAGCCTCTGCCTTCATATACCAAGACGGAAAGGTGAAGATGCATTGCGCTTAGTTGAATATGCAAAACAAGCTTCTTGAGATTAGAAAACCGATTTTGTAATATTTTTTTCTGGGCTTTTGAAGATTCTGATTGAGGTTGATCATCTCCAAGATGTGCCAAGTCCTTACATACAGATCAAAGGCGCAAACAAAGAAGCTGTGACAGCTGCTGGTTCAGCTCTCAAACTGGATGGTTCATACACAACAAAGGTTCCATTTCGAAACACCTTTCGTTCTTGATCTTCATTTACATATTATACCCAATCAATCTTTATTCCATTTTGTGTTTTCGTGAATGAAGAGTTACCTTCAAATAGTGTTGGAAAGACTGCCACCAGTGCAGAGAAGTTCAAGTGGAATCCATACACAGCAAGCAGCACGGTTGCAAGAACTTGTGGAATTCATACAATCTCAGGTAATCAAAAGTCTCCTCAATCCTCTTCTCTCATTCGAGTTTCGGTGTCTCTGAAATGGTTCTCATTGCCTTTTCGACGATCTTACATAACAAAAAGGGAAGCAGTAACAGTGTCTCGGAATCATCACCAAGAAGAGACGGTTCTTCCATAGACAACATTTTGGAAGATATGCAGTCAAGAATGAAACGACTCGAACGTTGGCACACCATCAATACGGTATCGTTTCAAGATCACTAATCACATCTTTATTTTTGTTTATATAATGATTGAAAGTAACAAATATGGTGGAAACAGGTACTATGGACATTTTTGATGTCTGCGCTCGTTGGTTACTCTCTCTACCAAAGGAAGCGCCAATAATTAAATATTTTCTCTGGTAATCTTCCTTTCTTTTTTATTTGCTTTTACTAAATAATCTAATCACCGAAAATAATGCTTTTTTACTGTGGCTGTGGGAATATCTAATATATACACAAAAGCTCTTCTTTTTGTTTCTTTTTTTGCTTACTGAGTCTCCAGACTCCAGACATTGTAACTATCATTGTTTAGTATGAAAAAAAAATTATAAGTTAGCCATGAAAGTTTAAAATCAGTGAACTATTCTATAATTTACTCCATTTTATTTTATGTTTTAAGTTCGATTGAGGACAGAAAAGAGTCTTATTAATCCATAATATTGTAATTCACTATGTTTACAAAAAAAAAAAGGGAAAGAAAATGTAATTTTTACTGTTTCAGTGTTGGTTTACATTTTTTATGACATAAAGCATGCAAGTTTCGGGTAAAGGTGAAGAATCCCTGAGACTTTGTCAAACACTAAGACGAAATGAGACTTTTGTCAAACACTAAGGCGAAAAGCCTAACACAAAGAGCGTATGATATGTTGGTTACAAGCCCCTCCGCTGTATCGTCTTGTGGGGTCACTCGAAAGGCCTTCTTAAGGTATGATCCCCTTTGCCTTCAAAAAATAATAAGCAACCACGTATAGCAACATAAACAATAATGCGAGTAACCACCACCTTGTTCCAGCTGCAATTTCATAATCAAAATCCACAGTTTTAGGTTTCTGATTGAAAAAATGGGGAAGTTAAGAGGAGATACCGTAAAAATACGTACGTTTTTCACCCTTTTGTTCGATAACAGTTAGCCTTGCCCTTGAGTCAAAAGATACCGACACTAAGCACCTGCAAAACCAAACCCAAATTCAAACTGCATTTAGTTTTTGCTTCAGACTTTTTTTTAATCTATTTGCTTGTTTGGAATCATTGAATCGTAAAGACTTGAGCCTTAATGAGTAGAGAAAACCTTGAATCAGGGGAGAAAGTCAGTGCTGTGACCAAACCGAGATGCGCTTTCTTGACAACTTGGTTAGTTTGCATTCTCGTCGAATCAAGTATCAAAACATCTCCTTCAAGGGTTCCTCTGCATTAAGAAAATATCATGACTACCAAATAGTATTACTTTTATCTGTTGGTCCCCAAAAGTGAGAAGAAAGATAAACTTACACTGCAAGCAGCTTCCCATCAGCTGAGACATTAAAGGCTGATATAGAGTTTTTTATAGGCTTCGACTCTTTTCGTTTCCATGATTTTGTATCCCATGTTATAATACTCCCACCACGTTCTACGAAAAACAAATCAATCCTCGGTTGTTAGCAGTGACAAAAAAGAAGAATTTAAAGTTCTATGTTCTTGCACTTTCAGAATACAAGTTTACCAGTGTTTGCAGCAATGTAAAGAACTTCATTGCCTGCGCTGTCTACAGAGAATCTACAGGAGGCAAACATCTCTTCCTGCATTTCAGTATTTACACTCATCAGATCCAATACAATAATGTTGGAAGTGTGTATATAAAGTTAAAAGATACTAAGAGCAAAACCCAACTGACCTTCTCTTTTGATAGACTGGCAACAGCAGTAGAAGCATTCACCTCCCAAATCCGACAAAGTGGACCTCCAAGAGATACAAGAAATTTACCACTTTCGCTGTAAACGAAAAAATATTCACTATCAGGATATCTGTTTACAATCACTGTTCGAAGATGATCCCTTTCTCATCAAGAGAATGAACCTCTTCCCAGATAGCAACTATTTCCTTATTTGATAGGAGAAAGCAGACCTGAAAGCTAGGCTTTTGACTGATGAATGTGCCTGAGACTCATTAAGTAACATTTTCATGCTGGGCCATTCAAAAACCCTCAAAGTCCCATCCTGTACTGCATCAAAACAAAATGCATAAGAACCACTAAAGTTTCTTTCTCTGTTATTTTGAAAGAGATTGCATCTAAGAGTCTTTTTACCTCCGCACCAGCAGCGAGCACAGATCCTTCCGGATTGAACGCCAGAGCCAACTGTTGTCCAACATCTTTTAACTCTTTAATCACTTCCTCTGACTCTTCAGTAGCCTGATTATTCTCTCGTGGGCGCATAATGTTTTCCCAATCAAACAGTCTGTGTATCAAGAGAACAGCACTTATAACCACATCCCTTGAACTTTCTCTCTACTCCAAACCATAAAATACAGTGACATAATTTCTCTCTAAAATCCCATGCTCTACAACTTTGTATACAGAAACTTCAAGCTCATATGCTTCTCAAACATAAAGGCCCAATTATAATAGCAAAAACCTACTAATTACGAAGCTAATGAGTTGTGAAATCGAATGAGATAACTCACCTGCAACTGTTTGGCAATGCGCAAATAAGACCACCTTCCCGAGGATGAACAGCCATCCGGTAAGGTACATCAGTGACAACAAGCCTACCCAACTGAAATTGGATCGTAAATATCGGATCTAAACAAGGAAATAGAAATCCTTGCAAATGCATAAGATCTGCTACACACTAAGTAGGTCAAGCTATGATTCAGATAAGAACAAAAAAAAAAACCGTTCCCACTTACAGGTTGTTCCGAGAGAGAGTTGGTGTCGAGATCAACACGACAAATTAAGATAACATTTGGGATTCCGTTTCGTCCATCTCCGCCTCCGCCGGACAAAACGATGCAGCTCCGGGACGAGGAGGAAGACGACGAAGACTCATCATCATCTTCGGATTTCTCCTGATCCTTAACGATTTTAGATCTAACAGCTTCCTCCGAGATCCAGTCGGCGGCGTAAATCGGTACACCGTAAGTCTGCATATTCGACGGTTGATTCATATCTGTACTTTTTTGTCGAGCTCAACGCGAAGTGAGTCCGCCGACGATTAGTAAATACGATACTTTTACAAAACTTAATGGACCAAGTCCAGGCCCATTATAGAATTTGACAGATCTATTGACCCATCAAAATTCCCCAAAAAAATCCTAAAACCCTACGGGACCTTAGAACCGTGAATCAAGAAATCTCTACCAAGGTAAAGTACGACCATTTTTTGTTTATTCATGTACGATTTGATCTCCTGATTTTGGCCGGAGATTTGTAATCGGTGATCATTTTCCGGTGTGATGTCATAGCGGTTGGACCCGGTTCACGGGATGGAGACGGACAATTAGTACCGGTTTCGGTTAAAGAAGGTGACACTGTTCTTCTTCCTGAATACGGCGGTACAGAGGTCAAACTCGGCGAGAAGGAGTACATACACCGAACCCCTTAATTATACAATATTGCATTAATTACCCCAATATTATTGATTTGATCTAAAAAACCAAGAGTGTCTAAAATCTCAATACTTGTTTAACGTCAATCCCCAAAATCTTGATCCATCAGAAACAACCCCAAGATAATAGTTCTCTAATAAATTTTTGTTGGTAATGATGGAGGAAGACATCCTCGGTACATTGCACGAGTAGTGCAAAAATGCTGATAAGTCTCTGAGTCAGCTAGTGGGTTTCTTGGTGGCGTTTGTGTTCAGGGGAAGAATAAATTTTCAGCTGACTAATCTTGATAAATGTGGTTGAAAACTTTTGTTATTTCTCATCTTGGATATGGTCATTATAACTTGTCTTTATCTAATGTCTAATCCTTGTCTTGTGATTTATTTTTGTATTTAGTGCATATATAAGCTAAAAGCTCTAACACGGCTGATTCCAAGGAATATATAGAAACAAAATAGATGACATGATTTACCTGATAGTAAGATAGTCGAACATCATCGTCGAATCGCTTGTAACTACGACGAAACTTACAAAACACGACAGAGTTTATTGCAACTTGCAAGTGTCACTAATCACGACATTCTTCCTTTTGTAAAAAAATCTTCATTTCTCTTTTACTCTTCGACAAATTTTAGGCTTCCAATGATAACCACAAAAAAAAGTTAATCAAAACCTTTTTATTATTCTAGAGAACTGGAAAATAAGCAAACACATTCTTCTGATCTACGGTTCTATAACTACCTTAAACATGCAAGTTTGTGATTAAAGTAGGGTCTTGTCATATTTCTCAATTGAAAAAAATCTCCTACTGGCATATAGTATTTTACTAAATTTGGGAATCTTTTCTTTTTATGTGGGAAAAATAAATAATGTCGCTGTTGCCAACCACTCTCAGTTGCACTTGCACATGCAACACAGCCACAGGCTAATTTCTAGTAAACTCACATGATTAATGAACTCCCTAATGTATTACCAAAACAATGATAACCAGCATTTATTTTTTTTACTTTTAAATATTAATTTACATTAATAAGTCACACATTTACAACAAATTCCCACATACCTACAGATTAAGCTTCGACATACTCAAATTTAAATATATATTATTTTTTTGTATAGTTGTGTGGGGATGGTGTCATCCACAAGCGGAGATCTAAATCTTATAACTCACATTTAAAATACTTTTAGAAAAATTATTGTTTCAATCCAAGAAATTATGTGGCTGCATTGTGTTAAGAAGCAATATATCATGCTTGGAAAATTATAATATTGTCATCCAAATAATTACACCCTAATTCCTTACCAAAGCACGTGCCGTTTCAAGATTAGCTAAATAGAGCATGGAATCAACATTGCTTGTCGTGTTGGCTTTGTCTTCTGAGTTGTTTAATTTAATATTTTTACTAGTGTTGTCATCATATTATTGATGTTTTAAATACAACTATTATCCGAATAATACGTAGATGATAAAGATGTTTTTTTCTACGATTTTTTTTCTTCTTTTTGCAAATATTTAAAATGTATTTGTTTTCAACGATTAATTATGCCTATCAGTTCGGGAAATATTGATATAAAGATATCCTACAATATGGCTCCGATTGGTAACCATTAAAAAAACAAAAAAAAAGGAACAAAATGAACAACGAGAAATAGAACAAACAAATTTTGAGGAATGAAAAGGAAAAGATGCAGAGATAGAATAAATATATCATTATGATGAATGGTAACCAAACAATAATAGTATCATTAAAATATATTAAATAATTAATAAATCAAATTTTAATAAAAATACTAAAATTAATATTATATTAAATTAATTTTACATTTGATTTTAAACTAAAATTTGTGAATTAAATTTATATATTTCATGTTAAATATTAATTATTAATATTAACCTTAAATAAAAATGTAGGAGTAATTTAAAATATATATACTTCTTTCAATTTAAATATTTTAAATTTATTTTACTATCCATATAATTTTCAAATAAAGTTTAAAGATTTATTTAACATGAAATTCTTATCAAAAATATTTTTTTCTATAAAAAATTGTGAAGCTATGAAAATTATTTTATATTAAAATAAAAATATTATTAGTAAATAGTTTTATTTATTTTAAAATAAAAACGAATTTTAACAATTGTTCTTTATTTATTTTAAAATAAAAAACGAATTTTAATATTTGTTCTTTTTTTGTTCCATTTTGTTCTTCATCAATTTTGGAGAGAAACATTTTTGTTCTATTGTTCCTCGTTTGATGAGGAATGTAGAGGAATGTTGTGGGAGAAATATTACTCTTAAATGGTAAAAAAGTTGAGGAATAAAAAAGAATATCACATTCCTTTTCGTTTTTTTCCTAAATTATGGTTACCAATCGGAGCCTATGATCGTAGAAAGGGATAATTCCCAATTGTAGATAGATAAAGTTTAATTGTAACGAGAAGATATACTAGCGATATTCCTTATATATTAATTGAGATTCATTTTAACAAAATAATCTTATGTTAATAATCTTTTAACATCCGTATGAAGCAAGGTTCGAACTTCGAACCTGCAACTTAGTGTGATGAGTTTTTAGAGGTGGTCATCATTGCCACTTGACTTCCACTACATAATATGTCATTAAATCAATCATATATAATAAATTGTCTTTATTTTATATTACGAAAATTAAATTTATTTCTTTATGAAAAATCAAGTAAGTAAATATTTCATAAAATTATACCTGATTTTATTGTTTCTTAAATTATAGATTTTAATTATTTATACAATAATATACTATTAAAATATTTATTTAATTTATTAATTTTTTTAAAAATATTATAAATATGTATCCCATGTATAACGCGAAAATTACATAGTATTTTATTATATCGTTCCATAGTAATCCAAAACATGACAAAAGAAATTTGTTGAGTTCTTGTTGGATATTTTTCCATATCTAATACGAATAATCAAAAGTAGAACAAGGTCGCACAAACAAGTCACAAGCATCCTATAAATTAATTAGTGTAAGTACTAAAAAAATGAATTACTTTTTAGTATATTATTAAAATATGGAAATTTAGATAAATCTGTTGATCCAGAATATTTAAATATATATTTGATCGTTTCATAATAAAAATTTGAAATCTAAGAAAGGGCAAAAAAAAAAAAAAAGACAGAGAGAAAAGGCAAAGGAAGAGAAGAAAAGGGTAATGGCATGTGACTGATCACGCTTCGCCTCCACCGCTAAACAGGAAACAAAAGTTCCCTTACAGATACTCTCTCTCTCTCTCTCCCCCTTCCGGCGTTTAATCTCTAATTTTGCAACCGCCGTCTCCGCCTTGGGGATTTATATCGCCGCCGCCGGAGATAGGATTAGTGATGACGTAAGGCGTTGACGAAAGAGAGGAGGGATTAAGATCTGTCGATTTTTCTCAAATGCTAGCGAAGAATCGGCTGCCGGGAAGCGGCCACACTACTCCGTCTCCTCCGGCGTCTCCTCGCCGTTCTCCTCGTTACCGTCACGGCCGGTCTAAAGCCGCCGCCGGTAGTAAATTTCCTACGGTTCAGCCAAGTCGGACCCTCGCTCATCGCCTCTCCTGGATCCTCGTATCGGTTCTTCTCCGTCGTCAGGGAATTTTCCTATTCGCTCCTCTCATCTATATCTCTTGTATGCTCCTTTACATGGGAACGGTCTCCTTCGATGTTGTTCCAATCATCCAGCGTCGACCTCCGCCAGGATCCGTTTACAAAAGCCCCCAGGTTTACGCTAAGCTCCGCCCTGAGATGGACGCCGATAATTCCTCTGCTGATGCGGTCAGTTCTCTCTTTGCAGCTCCACATTGTCTAACGCAGCTCGTTTTCTTTGTTTCTCTGCTTCTTCCTTTGACATTTACATAGCTTGTTTTTTTAGAATTTTTATTCTTAGTGAATCCTTAGAAATTTCCCCTGAATCATTAGATCACGATATGAGGTTGTTGAAACAATCATTTGCTGATTCGTTGCCCTTGGGCTAAATTAGTGTTTCGGATTTAGTAGGGTTTCGTGATTGAACTTTCTCTAGAGGAATTCAAGCACATAAGATTGGATAATGGTGATGGTTATCCTTATCTCAGGACATTTAGGGCGATGAGAAGATACAGTGCTATTTAGTTTTAGCTCTATTTACTTATAAAAACATGTTTCTCTATCGACTTAAGTACAAAGACACATTGAGAGAAAGAGCATTGACCAGAAGTTTTCCCTTGATTTCTAGGTTCGTATTGGCTATCTTCCTTACCCTTGATTCTACTGTTAGATTAGGATATTTTGGTGAATAGATACCTCCATATATCACAATCGCTACATTGGTTCTGTGGCTGCTTTGCCTGTTTGAGTGATGCGTTGAGAATCTTAGCATAGATTGCTTTGCTATTCTTTTTCCTGTATCATCAATGGAATTATAATCATCTCAGATATCAACCATTTGGAAACATTCCTATAAAGGTGGGGAATGGAAGCCATACGTGAACAAGTCTACTGGAGGTATTACATTGTTTTTGTAATTCTTCATACTTATGCTTCTCATATGCAGTAAGCTTCAGTGTTTATGAATTATATCTTGTCCAAATGTCCTCACGTTGATTAAAATTGGCTATTAAGTTTGATTTGCAAGAGTAAAGTGTTCTGTACATTCTGTAAAGTTTTGCGTGGAGCTCAGATGTAGCCTGTTCTTTGGATCATAATTGATTAATTGGGTATCTGCTTTTTTTTAAATAATTGTAGACTTGCCCGAGTCAAACGGTTTCATATATGTCGAGGCGAACGGAGGCTTAAATCAGCAGCGGACATCGGTGGGTTTGTTGATCTTTTCATGATACATGAAATCTATGCATTTCGCTCAATCAATCTAGCAATCTTGTTTATGTCAAAGCTATTGACTTATCTCTACCATGTTATGCTTAGATATGCAACGCGGTTGCTGTGGCAGGCTATCTTAATGCAACTCTAGTAATTCCCAACTTTCACTATCACAGCATATGGAGAGATCCAAGGTTTTAGATTGCTTCCTTCTGAAAATCTGGTCTTGCCGTTGTTTGTTCAAATCAAAGCCATCTTTTTTAGATTGCTTTCTGACAGAGGGTTTTCTTTCAGTAAATTTGGGGACATATACGATGAAGAGTTCTTCGTCAGTACCTTAGCAAATGATGTGCGGGTGGTTGATACAATTCCTGAATATCTAATGGAGCGTTTTGACTATAACATGACAAATGTCTACAACTTCAGAGTTAAAGCATGGTCACCTATTCAATATTATCGAGACTCGATCTTGCCGAAGCTACTTGAGGAGAAGTAAGTTACAAATTGTTCTTTAGAAGATTGTTTTCATGTGGTAGAGTTGATTACGCATTGTCGGTAGAGTTAAAAACGCTTACTTCGTAACAGGATATAGTAAACCACCTTTTTTAAGCGGAAGATTTGTTTGGATCTGTTTAGCACTTGTCATTGAAGAACTGTTGTCTTTGCATGGCACAGGATTATACGAATATCCCCATTTGCAAATAGACTTTCGTTTGATGCTCCTCAAGCTGTCCAGAGGCTTAGATGTTTGGCTAATTACGAAGCCCTGAGGTTTTCGAAACCCATACTAACCCTAGGAGAAACACTGGTGAAGAGAATGAAAGAGCAAAGTGCAAACCACGGCGCAAAGTACGTTTCTGTACATCTGCGTTTTGAAGAGGTTTGTTCCATGTAAAGGAGAGACATCTAAAGAATCCCCACTGGTCTTTATCATGGCTGTAAACTTTTGAATGGAGAGCTTTGTGTCTGAGGTGAGAGATGTAATAAGCTAAATCTACATGTTGCAGGACATGGTAGCTTTCTCCTGTTGCATATTTGATGGTGGGAACCAAGAAAAACAAGATATGATTGCAGCAAGAGAACGAGGATGGAAAGGAAAGTTCACAAAACCAGGCCGTGTTATAAGACCTGGTGCTATCAGGCAAAACGGAAAATGCCCTTTAACTCCTTTAGAGGTATGTATCCATTAGTTTGATTCTGGAGACTGCTCCTACTATCTACAATATTGTAGCACTCTTGGATATCTTCATTAGTTAATCATCCATCAGAATAGTTCCACAAACCCTTGTGAGCAATAGTGTGACTTGTTCTGTTTGGCATAACTTTTCTTATAAACACTTCAGGTGGGTTTAATGCTTAGAGGAATGGGGTTCAACAAAAGCACATATATTTACCTTGCATCTGGTGAGATATATGATGCGAATAGAACTATGGCCCCACTACTAGAGATGTTCCCAAATTTACAAACTAAGGAGATGCTTGCATCAAAGGAGGAACTTGCTCCATATAAGGTTTGCTTCTTTCCTGGTGTTTGTTCTGGAGTATATATCTCGTGATGAATAAGATATCTGACTAGAGACTCTGTGTTTAGAACTTCTCGTCCAGAATGGCTGCTATAGATTACACGGTCTGTCTCCACAGTGAGGTATTTGTGACCACACAAGGTGGAAACTTTCCTCATTTCCTCATGGGTCATCGGAGATATTTGTTTGGAGGACATTCCAAGACCATTAGACCGGACAAGCGAAAGTTAGCAATCCTCTTTGACAATCCCAACATCGGGTACTTATTTCTTCTACTCTACATTTTCGGTAAACCCTACCAAAGCTCCACATTTTACTTACCATACCAGTGTTTCTCCTGAGCATTGTGTGTTTGCACTCATCTGCAAACCTAAAACCCTGTTGCTGTGTCATCACTTATTGCTGAAACGCTGTTTCTGTTTTTCCCGCAGATGGCGGAGTTTTAAACGACAGATGCTAAACATGAGGTCTCATAGTGACTCAAAGGGGTTTGAGCTAAAACGACCTAATGACTCCATTTACACATTTCCTTGTCCTGACTGCATGTCCCGTAGGAACAAAACAACAACCCCAGATTCCAGACCATCTCCTGCCACCTGAAACACACACATTTGATTACCTTCCAGAATCCGCTGCTAAAGGCTATGTTCATTCCTTGTAATTCTAATTCTTTCAAATCAGACATGACTTAGTGACTCAGCCTGCCCAGAATTTTAGGGAGACAAGGTTTGGAGGGGCCGCGGAATCGTCTATTTATCTCCGGGAAGGTTTCGCCGAGGAGTAACGGCCACAACATTGTTTGATACTTTTGACACATTGAAGCTGACGTATCTAACAGGAGAGACGAAATTGAAGTTTTAACTCATTCCCTAGCTGCTGCTGGGCAAAGAATAGGACAGCGTTTGGATTTTGGTTATATTTTTGGGGGTGTTTTGTGGGTTGAAGCGTTTGCGTTTTGTACATTTTGTAAACGCAGGCGTCAAGAGTCTTTTGTGTTAGGAGATATGTAGAGACGGACAGAAGGAGAGAAGAAGCTGCCCGAAAAGTTTTGTACATTGATTTGGTAGAGACCCTCAGTGTCTTTTGTTTTTTATTTAAATTCTTTGAAATAGGGGTTTTAATTGTTTCATCATATTCTTATGATTCTTTCGGGGTGAATCTTGTGTTTCTTTGAGAAATTAATTTTCAATATTGATTTGATTCTTTCTTTTTAATTTTTGCTCCTTTGAGTCGGTCATGTTTGATATAATTTTAGATTATAATGAAGAAAAAGAAGTGAATATGTTGGTAAAGCCAATAATTGCTAGTTTGCTACCACTTTAAAGAGGATCTCCTTACATGCTCATGGTTAAACTTGGTTTACCAAATACTTAACTCTTGTTGTCAGCCTTTATTAACTTTTAAGGATTAAAATATATCCTTGTCATTTATTTCAATAAAAAAATATATCTACGCTTACAATTTGTTCAGATCCTGATTTACACGCGCTACTTAGGCGCGTGGAAGAGTACCCTATACGTGGAACTAGCATGTTTGGCCAACACGAATGGTAAGCGCGTGGGCAAAGGTCTCATAAAAAATTGGAGTTTGTTTACTTCTTGTTGTCTTGTGTGTCACCTTTTTGGGTTATCGGATAAATTCGAAATCACAAAAATCAATTTCCCGGCGAAGTCTGTACCGGAACCACCGCGTTATGGGAATCACCGGAAGTTTAACTCCAGATCAGCTCGAGTCTTTTCACTCTCAAGGTTGGGTTTGTTTCTATGAAATTATTATTCCTCGTAACTCTGATGAGTGAAGAAGTGAATGATTTTTTTTTGTTGTATTCAATGAATGAATATAGGGTATCTGGTAATTGAATCATTCGCGAGTGAGGATGAGATTAGAGGCTTAAGGAAGAGGATGGATGAGTTGCTCAATCAGTTTGATTGTTCCGTCTCCTCTATTTTCTCCACTAAAAATCAGGTTTTTATTTTCTACTATACCAAGTTTTGATTCCAATCATCATCATATGTTATAAGATTTTTCTTAATCTGATGGTATTGTAGAAGCATACCACCGATAATTACTTCTTTGAGAGCGCTGAGAAAATCTCCTTCTTCTTTGAAGGTAATCCTACTTTTCTTCAATTACTTTAGTGTTTGATTATTCCAGGTACTTGTTTGTGTTTACATAATCGAAACTATAGCTTGGGTTTTTTTTTTCCAAATGAGTGTTCCTATGATGTTGATGTATGTATATGCAAATGCTCTGTTTGTGGAGATTTGTACAAGTATACATTTTCCTAGTTTTATTTCATCACAAATTTTACAGACTCTGAATATACCACTACAATCTCATCTCTTGTTTAATACAATTGAACATGAACCTTAATGCAATGTTATGGCACTTCTTTTGATGCGGGATGTGTGGGAAGCTTTGGTCATCTCTTGTAATGACTTTGTTAGGATGCAATTTTCTAGGCTATCTATATATCCTTCATTGAACGTTTAGTTGATATCGTCCTGTGCTTTTGTTATAATCCATCTATAAGCTAAATAGTCTTGTGTTTGAATCTCAGAAAAAGCTTTTGGTGATGATGGGATATTGAAGCAACCGAAAGAGCTTTCTATAAACAAAGTTGGGCATGGTATCTCATCTTTTCGCTTATTACATTCTTTTCGTGCTGCGTAGAGAAAGTATGGCTCACAAATGTTGAAAATGTTTTGTTGTTGCAGCACTGCATGAGCTTGACCCATTGTATAGGGAATTCACATATTCGTCAAAGTTTTCAAGTTTGGTATCATCCTTAGGTTACAGGAGACCTGTAGTCATGCAGTCTATGTACATATTCAAGGTACTTTTTTTTGCTTCTCGACTTTTGCTTGTTTCTTCTTTGTATCTTTTAAAACTTTAATCAATGGAAATGTCTGGCTGCTGAAAATCGATGTGTTCACACAGTATGTTGATTGCTGTTAAGAATTAGGAACTGAGATTCTCATAGAATATGCAAATGTTCAACAGTTGAGAAGGCAGGTCATCACTTATGTACCAACAACTTCAGAATTAGTATTTGTAGTTAGGTTTAAATTATCTAAACCCATATCATTCCGATCTCTAGATAGTATTCTTACCTCTTTTGGAACAATAAATCTATTTTGAGTTTTTTTTTGTCTTACTTTGTGTGAACCTTTCACTATGCAATTTAATGGTTTGGACAATTGATTTTACTAGCAACCTGGAATTGGAGGCGAAGTTGTGCCGCACCAAGATAATTCTTTTGTGTACACGGATCCACAGAGTTGTACTGGTCTCTGGATCGCTTTAGAAGATTCTACAACAGTTAATGGTTGTCTTTGGGCAATTCCTGGATCTCACAAGAGTGGGTTTTTTTACCTCTCTTTATACGTGTTCTTTGTGATTTTTCGCTTATCTAGACAGTCTTTGTTTCTTCTGCTGCTTCGTTTCAGATGGTCTAGTTAGAAGGTTTATCCGGAGTGAAAATGGTGTAACCTTTGATCAGCCATCCCCATCTTACGAGCAGAAAGATTTTGTGCCTATTGAAATGAAAGCAGGCTCATTGATTGCCATACATGGTGATCTAATCCATCAAAGGTAAATTTCATCTTGTATATGATGTAGCTTGCTCATAGTTCAGATTTGGCTGAGCTCTGATAAATCATGATCTGTACTGTTTTTATTGTGGACTTTCGGTATGCAGTTTTGAGAATCTATCCCCAAAGTCAAGACATGCCTATAGCTTACATGTAGTAGAATCTGATGGATGTAAATGGGCAAAAGACAACTGGTAAGTCTTTATTTAAGTTCTGTTCAATTCGTACCAAGTCTTTTCAGTCTTTTCCTCGTTTGATGGCCATGGAATGTTTGCAATTCAATTATATGCTAGGATACAAAGAGAAAAAATGCCGGAGCCTCTCTATGTTCTTCCTTGATTCAAGCTAGTGGTGGAAAAACATTGTGACTTGCTGTTTATCAAATTTCTGTTACGACGATCACCCACGACCTATTGTGAGAACTATGAAAGTAATAAGAACATGGCTAAAAGGGACTTCTTGTGTCATTCGCTTGTTGAAATACAATTTGTTTCTGCTTAGTCTCTGTAGTTCTGCCTTTAGATAACCAAACTCAGTGGTCAATAAAGTATGACAGTGGTTATTTGATGTTTCTGTACATTCACAGCAATTAAACATTGAAGGAAGTCATAAGAAGAAGTAAGGACCCGTAAACATTTAGAGACTTAGAGGTAGAGGAATGAGTGACCATTGGATACAGCTTTTTTTTAATTATCAAGCTGTGTGAAATGTTAATGTGATTGGAGGAATGGGACAAAACTATCTCTGTCCTATTGTAATTGTACCAGGGCAAAAAAAAACGTGGGACAGATCTTTTAGGTGCAGAAACAATAGAGTCAATTAAAGAGTTATGGCCAAAGTGATAAATGCTTTGTGTAGTTGTCTTTAGGAAGTGTTCTTCATCCTGTGTCTCAAAAAGAAAATTTTTCATACCGTTATACATTCATGATCGTAAAGTACAAAAGATGGGTCAATGTTTTGTTTCTGGTAGATTATTAATTCATAACTTTGCACAAGAACCCTCGGAAACTATACACATTATTAATAAATACATTTTTTATTAAGACCTTTTGAACATCTCTTGTTTGATTTTAAACACATATCTATGAGTAAATTGGTCGATCCTTTGTTTTTTTTATTAATTCACAAAACACATGAGAAATGGGCACAAATTAAAAGACCTTTTGTCTTCATTCCATCAAAACTCAAATGTCAGTTTAGTTTCCCCAACGGTACGCACTTTTTTGATAATAAACCGCAAATTTGCTAAATTCACTGAAAAAATCTAAAGTAATTCTAAACAGTGCAATGTCAGCATCGAATGTCTCTCTCAGAGAGTCGCATATAAATTGCAATGGAAGAAGTAAAGAAGAGGAGAAAGCATGTGAAGAAGTAGAAAACATCTAATTAATAATTCATTAATATATATTCCTTACATAGACAAGGAACCATCGAAGCTTTCACTTTCACTTTCACTTTCAGACATATATATGAAGCTCCAAACCCCAAGCCCCAACATGGTCCAACTTCACATTTAGGTAATAACAATAATAATCTTCAAAACCCTAGAATCCTTATAAAAAACCTTAGAATTTCAAACCCTCCCAACATTTACTACACGTCTCCATCTTTCAAACTCTTCTCTTCTATCTAAGAACACATCACTTACCATTTGTGGACAAAACAACAAATAAAACTTCATTAAATCCCTTAGTGCTATTTATTACTCACACATGGGTTTTGGTTTCAGTTCTTCAGAGGCAAGAACTCGTAGTAGAAACAGTAGTTGCAACACACTTGGTTTGCATTCGTATTCTTCTTTTCTTTAAACCGGCTGGTTTTCTCTTGGTTCTCCAGAACCGGGAAGAGATTTAAAGTTCGGATCTCCCTCGTTTCAACTTCTCCGTTGACATTTTCGTCGATATTAATCTCTCCTGGTTCTTGAGTTATCGACGAAGTAACAAGATTTCTCCACGTGATGTCTTTACCACCCTCCGATGCCCTCTCAGATTCTTCTGTCGTCCCATGATCTTCATTGTTGTCTTTATTGTAACTCGCCGGAACTAATTCATGCTGGGCAGAAATTACAAAACAATAAATTCTTTTCAAGAGAAACAAATAACTATTTTAAATTTAAATAAATAATAAATATCAAAAGAGATCAACTGAGATGGATTAAAAAATCTAGCACAGCCTTTTCTAAACATCTTTTATTTTTTTTCCTTATTATTGTTCAAAATATATGATATACAAATCTTCTCTATATACCTTTCTCCGCATCCATGACTTGTCTTCCCCAACTTTCCACACATATTTACATTTAGGTATTTTTTGGTCGCCTATATATACGTGTTTATTTGTTTGCATATACATATATACATTAATAAAATACCTGTGGCTGTGCGTCTGTGTGTGGAAAAGATAAGAAGCTCTTTGTCCGATCAATTCGATAACCACCTGTAATTGCCACGTTATAACTCCGAAACTAGCATGCACAACAACTTAATTGTAACTTATAAGTAATTTTCCATCAAATTCTAAGTAGAGAAACAAAAGCTTATATTATATCCCTTTAACCAAAAAAAAAGACCCAAACTATATATCTTAAAAGTATATTGTTTGTTGATAAAAATCTATAAAAATCAACAAATACCTGATGATGAATCCTTGACGTCTTGATGTGGTTCACGAACATTGTTAATAGCACCTCCTTCACGACGGCGTCGTTTTAGTCTCTCTCTAGCCTTATGATTCTGAAACCAATAGAAAACGTTCTTCCCTTCGATTCTGCCATATTTACGGAGCTTAGATGCTATCTTTTGGATCTGTTCTGTCGTGGGCGTCCGTGTTCCGCTCCTGTAAAGCTCTTCCAGCGTCGTGATCTGCTCGGGCGTTGGATTCCATCTCGAAGTCGCCGCCGCCGCAGGATTGTTACTTTTCCCGCCATCGAGTTCTCCTGATGATGCAGGGATGAGCTGATGGTGATCGTTGCCGTTAATATCGCCTGAAAAAAAAGTATTAACAACCAAAAACAGACCATAGATATACACACTGATTTTTAATTAGTCTCTATATATATATAAAGAGGTAGTAAGGGTTATGGTACAGTGTGTGAGAAGAAGATGAGGTTGAGTAGTATAGAGGGGCAAATAGTTGATGAGGTTGTTGTCGGAGACGTAGCCCATGCTTGCTATCTAGAAACCCAAACTTTGCCCTAATCACTATTAATTTTGGGAAGATGGATAAAAGAGAAAAGATTTTATAAAATAGGTATTTTGTTGTTGTTGTTGCTGTGGAATTCTGAACCTTTAATTTAGCTAGGGGAAAAGGGGATTTGAGAGAGCAAATGCTTGAGTTTCAGTGCTGTGTGAAAATGAATGAG
This sequence comes from Boechera divaricarpa, assembly GCA_026770425.1. Taxonomy (NCBI): domain Eukaryota; kingdom Viridiplantae; phylum Streptophyta; class Magnoliopsida; order Brassicales; family Brassicaceae; genus Boechera; species Boechera divaricarpa. The sequence goes on from CM049188.1 coordinate 16,884,663, forward strand.
GAGAGATTTACTTGTGATGCAAGAGCGATGAAAAGGCTACAAGATATTTGATTTTTGGGTCTACCATACTTTGCCTTTTGTCCTGTTTTATAGATAAACCAAACAAATCTTTATGCACACATATACAGTATATAGAAAGAGAGAAAAGATTTTATACAGTTATATGTATTGAAGTTTGCTTGACAATAGAAATAACATGCATTATTATGTATTATAATCTGCAAAAGTAAAAGGAAGGAAGTAAACATGATTGTAATATGGCGCAGAAACTTTTTAAATTACACCAAAAAGTTTTAAGTTAATAGTACACTAAGGGGTTTATTGGTTTATGAACTTTAATAGATTAGAAAATCCAAAGAAAATCATGTGTTATTCAATCATTGATTTTAAAATTCACATATCTGAATTTAAATTCAATGAGATTTTTTAAATCACGTACAGATTAATTAAAATGTATGAACCAATAAAAGCTTTTAAAAAACAAACCCCAGACGCAGTTCTCGCGCGTGAGGCGCGTTGCGCCGTAATCGCTAACGGTTTTGGGCCACTTTATAGCAAACTCCACAACTGAGCCCAATAGACGCGAGTGGGTCGAGCCTTTCCCTTTCCCATATTAATTAAATGGGCTTCACAGTGGAAGTAATCAAATAGACTGGTCGAACCTACTTAAAGCCGAATGACTCGTTTTCAGCCCATCCATAAAAATTGAATTGTAGAAGAAATTTCTAAAAATATTTTATTTTTAAGGAAAAAAGTTTTAAGATATGTAGATGGGAATGTGGGTAGTTGAATAATCAGTAGAGCTCCTTAAATCTCACCATTTATGGCTCCCACTGTGCAAAACATTCATTCCACATGCAACAACCTCTCTCTGAGGATATTCCTCTTTAACCAAATGGACCCAAAATAAAATTATTTTATACAAAAGAGTCATAATCGTCAGCAACAAATTTGCATTTTAGTAATTATGTATACATTTTGATGTGTGTTTTTTTAATTTCTAATCAATGTGTATATATACATATTATAATAATAATTTTTAAAAAAGGACAAAGATCGACGTTTATTTTTGCCTAAACCATTTGGTATTTAATTTGGTTGTGTTGGAAAATTCTGTATTAAAGTCTCATACCTTAACAAAATAGAAATATTAATCCGTGGGTGAATAGTAAAACTAGTATTCATATGAGCATTAATTATGTTTGTACGTATATAAATATAAATTTTCTCAAAAAGAGAGAAAAATATAGAGGTGAGGTCCTTGGGGACAGGCATCCCCATCGAGAGAACCGTATGCATTAAGTTCAAACACATTCAAATGAAACAAAAACAAAAAAATTATTAAAGCTAAACCATCAATGGCCTACAGTCATAAATAGCATCTTTTTCCCACGTCACAATAATCATCTAGCCGATTTTAGCATAAGTTTATGGTAAGTTTTTTCACTTTTGTATAAATGAAACTTCTCTACGATATGGACTAGTTTTCGATAATAGATGCAGTCAATCCAAAATCCGAAATCCGAACACGTCTAAATTGAATTAGTCAAACTGATGCAAAGTGAGTAAAAATAAATTTGATTGGAAAATTAAATAAAACTACGACTATTAAACAAAAAGAACTTCCATTTACTAAAAATGATTATGTTAGATTTAGATTTCCACATGTATACAATCACGCTTGTTTTTTCAGATGTCCATAATCATCAGATGTAAATTAGGGTTGAACTAGTGGTCTTGAGTACTACTTTCAAGAACCACTAGACCACCGTATACTTATCATCAAGATTATACTCTTTCAATCTATGTTGGTTTGAGCTAGTTAGATTTGGACCCAAATTCCAAATATATTCATGTCTGTTATGTTTAATCTACTCGGTATATATGATTAGACGACTGAATTCACATCCACCTAGAAACATATGCATTTTTCAACTAGAGTCTATCATATTCATATTCTCACTTTTAATATATAGGAAAAAATCCAAAACAATTGGCTCATCATTATAATTAAATAGTCATTATGCATGAGTTTCACCAAATTTCAAGTTTTTGATTCTTCCCTTTTTCAGGAGCGAAGGAGCAGTCAACAGCTTCCATGTTCATATATTTAAAATTAAACATTTAATAATACAAATACATTAATTTTATTATATGTAGTTCACGATTAGTCTTTGGACCCATTCAACATCGATTTTAAAAACATAAATATACACACATAAATATACTATATGGTTAAAATAACAATAATTAATCAGTTATCACAAAAAGACAACCTTCTTTTTCTGCATAGAACATGATCTTCGAAGAAATCCATGCATTCGAATCTTCAACCATGTTTTTTTTCTTCTAATATATATATTAAAATTAACAATTCCAAAATACTGATCTAATTAAATAAATAAAAAACTATTTTCAATAGTTCATGGATCTTGAAGGTCTTGATGGTAGCCATTGAAGCAAAAGAGTTACAACAACTGAGAAACAAGATCATTAACTCTTAGCCTCAGAGAAAAGAAGGCTAAGGATAATGATCCATATCTCATTCTCATAGTCACTAAAACAACAAAACATTTTTAAAAAACTACAAAAGTAGCTGAAGAAGAGATATTTTTTCATACGATTCGAAGCAGAGATTGAAGAATCTCAAGGCAATTTCTTGGAGCTCGAAGAGAGACCAGACACGTGTTGTTTATTAGTTTTTCAGTTGTGAAGTGGATTTGGACCTGTGTGAACTAATCTCTTGTCGTCTTTATAAACGTCATCTCTGTTTTCTTCTTCTCGACGTGGACCCGTGAACGACAATGAGGCTTTCGGAGCTTGAAACGACGCTGTTTCATGGAAAGGACCAGCCTTTCTCGGTGCTGAAGGGTAGGATTGGTGATGATAGTGATCAGGAGATAGAGCTGATGAAGACAGACCAAACTGAGCAAAAATCAAGATTCCCCAGAAGAACACGGTGGAGGTGGTGATGGTGGTTGTGAGTGCTCGTCTTCTTCTACTTCCTCTTTTGTCTTGCTCGGTTCCTACACAAGTTTCCATGGCGGTTTGATATGATTGAAAAGAGAAGCTTTTTATGGGTTTTAGAAGCCCATGAGGTAATAGAAAACAGAGTATTTGAGTTTGTATCTCTCTCTGTTTTCTTGTGACAGGAATTTATTTCCTTTTTATCTGTGTCTGGAAGTGCAGGAGCAGGTTTTGGATTCAAGAAATTGATGAGAAAAATGGGTTTTGAGTAGTTATAATAATAATTTCTCGAAAAGAAAGTGAGTAATTTGAGTAGTGGTAGAGGATAAACCCAAAAGACAAAACACTTTCTTTGTTTGAGTGAAGTCTAAGTAACAAAAAAGTTTGTCTGGGTCTCTTTGGATAATGAGAAAGAAGAAAGAAGTATAAGAAGTAGAAAGAGGAGAAGATGAAAAGATTTTTTATTTTATGAAATTAGTTTCTGTGTTCTTTATTTTAATTTTAGTTTTACATTATCTTATGGGTCTTATCAAACGATCTTGACCCTTGATTCCTGGGAGAACCTTCTCACATCTGTACTACTCAAATCTTTTAAACTTTGAAACTTATTTTTTTTATCTAACCTCCCAATGCTTTGATTGTTCTCTACTACTGAAAATTACAATACTGCCATGTTGCTTGGAGTTGGTGCAGTGGACAGTTCCGTATTAATAGCCGTTGTCCCCAGGAAAAAAAAAAGAATTTATGTTTTCTGAGTAGAGAGAGAAGGGTGTTTTGACTGTGAAATCAAATTGATGTTATATGTACAAAGTGTTTTTACTAATTAAAGCAAGTAGCTTTTAATGGAGGATTACCTTAGTTTTGCTAAATTGACCCCTAAAAAAGATACCGTTGTTGCAGAGTCTTTTTGCTTCGAATGTCTTGACGACAAGTGAGATAACCTCTGTTCTCTGTTTCGTCTCCATCTCTCTGTCTTTCACGAGAACTTTTTCTATTTCTTGCTTCTTCCATGTCCCTGCTTTTCAACTCTCAGAGAAAACCATAAACAGAGGCAAACTCAGTTTTTCATCAGTGTCAATAGCATCTAACGACTGACATAAACATTGAATTCAAATTCACAAATTTGACCCTTCTTTATCTTCTGCAAAAAAAGGTATGGAAGTAGTTCAATTTCAGCTATTTTTTACATCACAAGAGATACAATACAAGATCTGTAAAATCAATGGAATATACTAAGAAATATACAAAACCATTAATTGGCAAAAACGTGAGGCAGGCAAAGATCTACTTAATTAATGAGAAATTAAAGATCAAACAAGCAATAATGATGAGTATACTGTACAGATTGACTTAGCTACCTAATTCAGTAGGGTCTCTCTGTTTCGGGATTCTGACCAGTGCAGAAAATGAAACAAAAGCTTCACGATTTGTTGCCATATACAAGTTTAGTGGATCAAGAACTTGGTTTTGCATCAACTGGTCTTTTGAATCTATTTCAGAGCATCAGATATATTCCAAATCTGTGAATGCATTTTCTCATCAGATCCCTCTTAATAATCAGAACGTCAATAAGTGAAGTCACCAGAACTCTCCGCAAGAGCAAACACCATTCCTGAAGTGGTGAAACCTGTTCTTGTCTCTCATGATGATCTCTGTCGAAGTAAGCTTGGAAACAAACTTGGAGAAAACGTGGCAATCATCACAGGTTCTCAAGTTCTTCATAACCCGTATAGGATGTCCCGTTCTCCCAATAATGAGTCCAAATGCAATAGCGAGCTTCTCACTGTGATGACTGAGAGAAGATTCTTTTTCCTCCATTTCCACATCATGAAACACCGAACCCGTCTCAGGAACATACCCCATGTTCCTTATCTTCTTCAAGATTTCATCCAATTTCACATATATCGCCTTTGATTGCGGATGTGATTTGTCTCCTCTATTGAAAAAATGGATTTTGCCGTCAAACTCAACGGAACTGTAAGCAGCAACCTTTCTAGTGCCCAGCTTCCTCATTTTACTCCTTACTTTGTAAACACAATCCCATTTACCAGCAGCTGCATAGATATTAGACAGTAGTACGTGGTATGAACCAATATCAGGAGCTGTTTCTACAAGAACGTCTGCCACTTTCTGCCCCAATATCATATCGCAATGAACCGCACAAGCACCCAACAAAGCTCCCCAGATACCGGTATCTGGTTCTACTGGCATCTTTTTGATAAATTCATAAGCCTCCTCTAGAAGACCAGAGCGTCCCAAGAGATCAACCATACATGCATAATGCTCTTTTCTCGGCTCAAGATTCTTATCATTCGATCGAACCATGAGACTGAAATACCTTCTTCCCTCGTTCACTAGTCCAGAATGGCTACAAGCAGAGAGGACCCCGAGAAATGTAACGTGGTTAGGTCTAAGTCCCTCATTCTGCATCATAGTGAACAATGCCAAGGCTTCTCCACTATCTCCATTCATTGCATATCCTACGATCATCGTGCTCCATGAAACCACATTTCTTTGTTTCATTTCGTCGAATAATACCCTCGCAGCTTCGGTGTTACCACACTTCAAGTGCATATCAAGCCTTGCATTTTCGACTATTATGTTACAATCAATCTCTTCTTTCCTAGCGCGATCATAAATTTCTTCTCCAATCTCTAAAGAGCCTAGCTGACCACAAGCGGAAAGCATACTCACGACTGTCAAAGAATCAAACTGAACTGCATCCGCACACATCTTGTGGTAATACTCAAGAGCTATAGCGGAGTTCCCTGTCCGAACAGAAACAGCAATAAACGCATTCCAAGCCACTAAATCTTTGACTTGCATTGACTCAAACAAGAACTCAGCCGAACTCGATTCACCAAACTTCATGTACATCATCACCAACTCAGTTGCAACGATCCCAAGACACTCAAAACCATTTTTCACCACATGGGCATGAAGGGCAGATCCACAGGGCAAAACCCCCAGCTGGGAGATGGCCTTCACCACAAACGGGTAAGTGAACTCATCAGGGCGGACACCAAGATCACGCATTTTCTTATAAAGTAGGACACTTTCAAAAGGGAGCTGATTTTTAACGTACCCTTTAAAAAGAGTGTTCCAAAGGAAGATCCTCGGCTTGTGCATTTCGTCGAACACCTGGCGTGCGTAACACATGTCACCTATAAGTACAAGATTCTCTAACAGCTGGGTTAAGAGGCTGTTCTTTTCAGAGAAACCTGTCCTTAGTACAATCGCATGGATCTTCTTAAGCTGCTTCGGTTTTGAAGAACTTGTTCGTAGAAGCTCGGAGAGCATTTGTTTTGTTAATGGCGTTTGTTTCGCAAGCATCTCTTCTTGTCGTGATCGTAATTTCAATTATCTTAAAATGTAATATACTCTCTGGTTTTTATAAAGCCCAATTTCTTCAAGAAAAGGCCCAATAAAGTAAGCCCAACAGTGCTAGAAAATTACATATATATATATATATATTCTTTCGATTTGTTCTTGAATGATGCACATTAATAAGTGTGGTCTGTGGATCTAAGGACGGACCCACCACCCATATCTAAATCAATGCAATGAGGTGAGGTGACACTCTTAAATTTATGAAAATGTCTAGTAAATTATTAATTGACATCAGAATGATTTTAGTTTTGCAACCATTCCCTTTTTTAATTAGTTTTATTTTTCTCCCAAACAAAAATCATTTCTTTTTGTATTTGTTTTCTTTTGATACGATAAGAATAAATATTTTTTTAAATAAAAACTTTTTAATATTTATTTATAAGATATTAATAATGTAATCTTTTTAAATACCAAACTGGGTCATATTGACATTTAATTATTTCATTCAGTAAGAATTTTTTTATGTTATTATTGTAAGAACATGGGTAATATATAAAATTTTAACTAGTAAAAGAAGAAAAATAATAAAACATTGTGAGATGATATGAACTTATAAATTTTACCCATAAAATGTTAATTTTAAAATATTTTTCTTTTCTCGTTTAATAAATTTTGCTTTAATAGTTTATTTAAATATAAGTTGACCGATAGTAAAATATATTTCTGACTTTGCCAATGGAAATTAGAATAGACACTTCTCATTATCATAAGATTTCAAGGATCGGATCATAACCCGTCAGAAATTATGATTTTGATTTGCCGAAAGTTAATTTTAATGATTAAAAATCCATGTAGAGAACATGTGAGGCACCAGAAGTTTAATAAGTCAATGGTAATCTTCTATATTAGAAGATCCTTGAAAGCATGTTCTTTGATTGCTGGTTTGATTAGAAGATCCTTTTTCTTGTACCATTTTTTGTGTTTTCTTGTTCTACTGCCAGTTTTGCAAAATGTGTAATATTTCAGTTGTTTGTATATTAACTAATTTGGTCATATTAAACGTAGCTCAGTCTACAGTAAATCGAATGATTGGTATTCATCTATACACACGCATAAGGTAAGTATGAATGTAAGAGTCCCTCGATATCGGATATCTAGAAGGGAAAAACAACATATGCAATCTAGTAATAAAATACTATACGGATGATCCAACCCCATCGTCATAATCAATTCATTGTCTGATAATTTTCTCTTAGAGCATACTTTTACTAATTTTCTGTCGATGGGACAGCAAAAACGTGGAAAACGTTTGGCCAATAGTCTTCGTCTCTTATTTTGATTTGAGATTTCGCTATATTTTTAATTATTTTGCCATTATCTTCAATCTGTTTACACTTTACAGGCCGATCTTGGACTAGAAAAATAAGGTCATTTAATTGTGTTGTCTCCAACTAAACCTCGTTTCAATCATAGTGACTCTTTACGTCTCACCAATATTAGAAAATTTGTAGTCTAATGAAAATAATATATTTTAGAGGTATCACTTTGCACCCCTTCTCATATTCATAATGTAGCCCCGTCCATGTTTGAGCTTCTCTAGAAAATGAAAAAAATGGCTCCGTTTCAACACCAGATTACCGACACCCAATCAGCTTTAAAACCAACCTCAATCTCTTGGTTCATGTACATGGAATCTAACTATATTAAGATGCCCCGTCCATGTTTTTATTCCTTTCAGATCGGATCGGATTAACACTACTTTGACCAAGTAACTCATTGATCACCCCTATAAATAATCCTATTCGCTCACAGGTTTCAAAACACTTTTTAAAAGATGTTTTATAAAAATCACTTTCTAAAACAGTCGTTTTCAACCAGGTTTACTATCGGTTCACTTATTTTCTCTTTTGTAGAAAGACGATAGTGATTGTTACCGGCTTCACTAAAATATGATTTATTATCTATGGCTTTATTATTATTTTCTAGGAATGTAATATAACTTTTTTTACGACGGTTCAAGTGAAAGTGTTGATAGTTTAGGTTCCGAGTTCAAGAAATAAATCATATCAATAACAATAATCATCCAAATCTTTTTTTTTTTTTCTAATGATAAGAACTTGGTAAACGTGAATTACGTACTACACAATTCAATTACCCCTAATCTATTAACTTTTTTAGGCACAATAAATCTAGACTTATGGTCTAAAATTATAAATGGTAACCGAATAATGTGGCTGAATTTATTTGTGATTTCCTGCGGAATTTGGCTGAATAATTTAAAGTTCAAATGGTAACTGCTGAATCTTGCTGAATTTTTATAAAAAATAACTAATTAAATAAACTTCTAATATTATTAATTAGATATTTTTTTGTCAACAAAATTAGTTAAATAAACTAATAAAAATATTGAATACTAAATTTGATATTAGATAACAACGAAATATTATGAAAAACTTGTAACTAGTAAAAAATAAGGTTGAATTTGACGAAATTTGAAGCTATTATATTTGACATATAATTAAGTTACCCGAACACGAATCTAACATATGTTTTAAATTAATAAAATTATCTAAATTATCTAAAATTTTGAAAATAACTAAAATTATCGTAAGTTTTTCAAAACAAAAATTTCTAGAAATTGTCCAAAACTGTTTGTAATTACACAAAATACCCAAACACAATGATGGTCTTCACTCGTTCATGTAGTGATTTTATATATCCGAATTATCTATACCCTACCTATATCATCTATATTTAAAGATGTATATCATATATTATTTTTTATATTCTAAATATATTTATCTGCCTCATATATCCACTATTATCCATAGTAAAATCATAATGTCAAAAAAATATTAAAAGTTATTATCCCACTACAACACCTAATACATGACTCTACATATATTAAAAATCCGACAAAAAAAGAAAATTTTTAAAAGTTATTAATTCTTTAAAAATCCACAAATATACTAATTTAATTTGCAATAATGCAAAATTCACAGAATCGTGATAAAAAAAAATTCGTCAAATGGAGTAAAAAACATGTTTTTTTTTACGTTTTAACCGTTACGTTCTCTATATAAACGAAGGAGACCAGAAGTGAATGTATTCATCCACCAAAGAAACAAACAAACGAAAAAACACCCATTTCACTCGCTACCCAACGAAGAGAGAGAGAGATGGCAACGTCGGGTACATATGTGACGGAGGTTCCATTGAAAGGATCAGCGGAGAAACACTACAAGCGGTGGAGGAGTGAGAACCATCTCTTCCCCGACGCCGTCGGCCACCACATCCAAGGTGTCACCATCCACGACGGCGAATGGGACTCCCATGGAGCCATCAAGATTTGGAACTATACATGCGGTAAAAATACGTTACTTTAATATAACTCACGTCTGAAAACTAGGTTTTAAGAAAATCATACTGCCAGAATCACATTAAAAAATGAATAGATAGTTGTACCAATTTGTCATCACAAGTATACAGAGAATCCATTTATCAAACGGTATATATGACCATATATATGTAAACTCAGCTCTCTCTAAATTTGATTCACTTTATCTTTGAACTCGGCAATTTTATTCAGAAGCAGAAGACTCATCCAGAAGTAGATTTGCGGATTTTTTTAAATGGAACAACCATACGTGATCTTGCCATTTAAAACATTCATCAGAAAAATATTTGTGGAATTAAGAATCTCTTTACCTTGAAATTTAGTTGAGTGTTACATAAATCCAAACATATAAAATGTATATATGGTGCTAACTTATGAATGAAACACATGCATATATATGAAGATGGGAAACCGGAGGTGTTCAAGGAGAGGAGAGAGATAGACGATGAGAATATGGCGGTAACGTTCAGAGGACTGGAAGGTCACGTGATGGAGCAGCTTAAAGTGTATGACGTCATCTTTCAGTTCATTCAGAAGTCGCCTGATGATATCATCTGTAAGATCACTATGATCTGGGAGAAGCGAAACGATGACATGCCTGAGCCCAGCAATTACATGAAGTTCGTCAAGAGCGTCGTTGCTGACATGGACGATCACGTTCTCAAAGCCTAAATCCCTTTCACATCAACCCATCACCTATCATCATCATCATCATCACCCTCATAGATGGCTCCTTTTGACTTTTGTGTTCGTGTATCATGTATCTTTGTATGGTTTTTTCAGTACAATAAATGGGGGTTCGCATATGTCTGGTTTCATCTACTGTAATATGCTTTGATGTTGTTTATTATGGTTGAGGTTTCATGTATGTTCATCTATATATACATGTATCCTTGTTAATTAATCAATACTGTCCTTTTTAGTGTTGCACTATATATGTATCAGCTTTTACAAGGCGCACATTAATTAGATAAAGTATTTAGTACTGGTTGCATTATTCCTCATTTTGTATATTCATTTAGCGGTTGTATTATTCATCGTTTTGTATGTTCATTTAGTGGTTGTATTAATCATCATTTTGTATGTTCATTTATTGATTGTATTATTCATATTCATATACAGTATTTAGTGGTTGTATTATTTATATATATTGTTGCTGTCATTGTATTTCTAGAAATTATCCAAAACTGTTTGTAGTTACACAAATTACCCAAACACAATGATGGTCTTCACTCGTTCATGTAGTGATTTTATATATCCGAATTATCTATACAGTATCTATATTATCTAACCCATTATTTAAAAATGTATATGATATATTATTTTTGATATTCTAAATATATTTATCTGCCTCATATATCCACTATTATCCATAATAAAATCATAACTAGAATCTATCCCGTGCATAAGCACGAGTTAAGGTTTTTATATACGCACATATTAAATTGAAATTTTAAAAATAATCCAAAAATTAACCACAAAGATAAAAATATTAATATATTTAACATTAAATTGAAAATTTGAGATATGTTTTTTTTTTAACCTCTGCTTGAATTTTGTTACCCTGAAAATATAGACACATATAAACATTAATATTTATCATAATATCATAAATATTACATTATAATAAATATTGAAACGCTAGTAAATTTGGCAACTGTAATATTATTTTTTTGGAATGGTAAATCAGATTAAAAATTCTGATACTTTTTTTAGAATATTATATTTAATATTTTATATATAAATATTTTGTTATATCCTATTAACAAATATAACACAATATTTTAGAATTTTAAAGTTAATATATCAATCATGAACTTCGGATTTTTTAGTTTTCTAAAATAAGCGAATTTTTAATAATAGTAGAGTAATGGAATATTTTGATAGTTGCAAATGAACAAATCCGAAAAACAAAATTTGCTAATCAATATCTGATCGTGCAAATAAATATAAATCAGATTTTAACAAATCCAAACTTTTTGGAATATTAACAACTCTTCTAATAAGTAGGATAGTGTTGACGTTTAAAAAATTCAAATTTTTTAGAATATTAACAAATCATGTATTTTTTCTCAACCATAATATTCGATTATTAACAAATCAGATTAACAAATAAAATATAAACAAACAAATGATAATTTTCTAAATATTTTTAAAATTAAAAATTAGATTTTTTTTTAGGTTTTTGTTTTCTATATTTTGAATAATCTATTTATTAATTTTTTTAACAATTTCTTTATTTTAGTCATACTAAATTACTAAACCACCCCTAATGGGATATTAAAATTTGTTCTTTGAATTAATGATAATGTGATGTAAATATTTACACTTTATAAAGTTCATTCTATAAATACAAATGAACAAATCCGAGTTTTTTTCGCAAATCAATATCCGATTGTGCAAATAAAAATAAATCAGATTTTAACAAATCCAAATTTTTTGGAATATAAACAAATCATATTTGGAATATTAACAAATCTTCTAATAAATATGATATTGTTGACATTTAAAAAATCAAATTTTTAAAAAATATTAACAAATCATATATTTTTGCTAACCACAATATTCGATTATTAACAAATCGGATTAACAAATCCAAATTTTTAGGAATATTAACAAATAAAATCTAAACAAATAAATGATAATTTTCTAAATACTTTTAAAATTAAAAATTAGATTTTTTTGGGTTTTCGTTTTTTTATATTTTGAATAATATATTTATTAAAAATTTAAAATAATTTCCTTATTTTAGTCATACTAAATTACTAAACTACCCATAATGAGATATTAAAATTTGTTATTTGAAGTAATGGCATTGTGATGTAAATATTTGCACTTTATAAAGTTTATTTTATTAATGTATTTCCCAAATAATATATAAGGAATTTCAAAAAAATTATTATTAGTTATTATCCCACTACAACACACGACAACACCTAATATATGACCCTACATATATTAAAAAATCCGACAAAAACAGAAAATTGTTTAAAATTATTAATTCTTTAAAAATCCACAAATATACTAATTTAATTTGCAATAATGCAAATTGACAGAATTGTGATAAAAAAAAAATTCGTCAAATGGAGTAAAAAACATGTTTTTTTTTTTTTACGTTTTAATTAACCGTTACGTTCTCTATATAAACGAAGGAGACCAGAAGTGAATGTATTCATCCACCAAAGAAACAAACAAACGAAAAAACACCCATTTCACTCGCTACCCAACGAGAAGAGAGAGAGAGAGATGGCAACGTCGGGTACATATGTGACGGAGGTTCCATTGAAAGGATCAGCGGAGAAACACTACAAGCGGTGGAGGAGTGAGAACCACCTCTTCCCCGACGCCGTCGGCCACCACATCCAAGGTGTCACCATCCACGACGGCGAATGGGACTCCCATGGAGCCATCAAGATTTGGAACTATACATGCGGTAAAAATACGTTACTTTAATATAACTCACGTCTGAAAACTAGGTTTTAAGAAAATCATACTGCCAGAATCACATTAAAAAATGAATAGATAGTTGTACCAATTTGTCATCACAAGTCAGAGAATCCATTTATCAAACGGTATGACCATATATATGTAAACTCATCTCTCTCTAAATTTGATTCACTTTATCTTTGAACTCGGCAATTTTATTCAGAAGCAGAAGACTCATCCAGAAGTAGATTTGTGGATTTTTTTAAATGGAACAACCATACGTGATCTTGCCATTTAAAACATTCATCAGAAAAATCGTTGTGGAATTAAGAATCTCTTTACCTTGAAATTTAGTTGAGTGTTACATAAATCCAAACATATATATGTATATATGGTGCTAACTTATGAATGAAACACATGCATATATATGAAGATGGGAAACCGGAGGTGTTCAAGGAGAGGAGAGAGATAGACGATGAGAATATGGCGGTAACGTTCAGAGGACTGGAAGGTCACGTGATGGAGCAGCTTAAAGTGTATGACGTCATCTTTCAGTTCATTCAGAAGTCGCCTGATGATATCATCTGTAAGATCACTATGATCTGGGAGAAGCGAAACGATGACATGCCTGAGCCCAGCAATTACATGAAGTTCGTCAAGAACCTCGTTGCTGACATGGACGATCACGTTCTCAAAGCCTAAATCCCTTTCACCTCAACCCATCACCTATCATCACCCTCATACATGGCTCCTTTTGACTTTTTGTGATGTATCTTTGTATGGTGTTTTCAGTACAATAAATGGGGGTCTCATATGTCTGGTTTCATCTACTGTAATATACCGTAATTACGGTTGAGGTTTCATGTATATATGTTCATCTATACATGTATCCTTGTTAATTAATGATTTTAAAGAGTAATTAATCAATACTGTCCTTTTTAGTGTTGCACTATATATGTATCAGCTTCCACAAGGCGCACATTAATTATATATAAAGTATTTAGTACTGGTTGTATTATTCATCATTTTGTATGTTCATTTAGCGGTTGTATTATTCATCGTTTTGTATGTTCATTTATTGGTTGTATTATTCATCATTTTGTATGTTCATTTATTGGTTGTATTATTCATATACAGTATTTAGTGGCTGTATTGTTCATATATATTGTTGCTGTCATTGTATTTTTTTTTTAGTGTAGAGTAATCAATGCTGTATTTGTATGGTCACATATATATATATATGGCTGTACCCGCTGTAGTATTCATCCTTTTTTTTTTTAATTGTTAATTCTTCGTGAGTAGTACTGTATCATTATTAATTGGTCGTATATAAAGAAATAAATATCAGTACGTAAAATTGTAGTATAATATTTAGAAAAAGGAGGAAAAAAAAGCATAGTTGAATTTAAAAAGGTTGGTATTACTATTACAGAGTGATCATTAAAGGATTCAAGATGGATTCGATCGATTTTCCACAACGTGAAAAGGCAAAGAAAGCCACCGTTCGCAGAGAAGCCACCGTACCTTCATCTGTTGGACGTTCGGAGTTCCATGAACACAATCATATCGATAAATTAATTACGATTTGTTTAAGTCTATACTTTTTCTAATGTACGTTGATATGGATGACGAGGACAGTGGTCATTTTATGCATTTTGTCAAACCTAATACGTTATCATTGCTATTGTATGATAAGAACTTGGAAAACGTGAATTATGATTTACAACACAATCGAAATTAGCTGTAAATATCTGTTAACCTAACGTATATATATATATATATATATTAAGGTTATACGATTCTAAATATCTTTGTAAATAATGTTTGTGCTGTACTTGAAAAAAAAAAAAAAAAAGATGAGATGATTTAACATTCATAGAGCAAAGTACCAAAGAAGACTTTTAAAGATATTTGGAATACTAAATGAGATATAAAAGTATTAATTAATTTAATAAAGATTAAGTTATTTTCTCGTAGGAGACTAAGACTTTGTTAGCTTGAAAGGGAAAGGATGGTCACTTATAAGAAAAAGTATCTAGATCGAAAAAGAATATCCTTTAGAACGTTAAAAGAGAGAAAGATTTGTAATCGTTTGACATTTTTTTGGTGTGAGAAAACGGTGAGAATTTATTACAAGGTGAGAACTTTTGTCGTAGATTAGTACTGTTGTTGATCTTAAAGATTTCAAAATAAGTTAAAAGTTGATCGAGAGCAACTTAAAAAGAAAATTTGAGGATCGTGTAATTTCAAGATGAAACACTAAATGTAATTGTGTAAAAAAAAAAAAAAGTTTGAAAACATAGACACTTTGCTAAACTCATTTAAGATTTGTGTGTCTCTTGTTTTTCTACCCTTACATGTTACATCCCACTTTGTATTGGAATATTCTTGACATTATCAGTATAGACTTGAAAACTATGTATATTTGTGTATAAAATTGTTAAAATAAAAGAATATAAAATATTTCGTGGAAACACCATCACCATCCCTATTATCCTCACCATCATCATCCCTTTGAAATTAAAAAAAATAATAAGCCTTAGTGTAGAGGCTGTTTCTCTCTAAAAGTGGACATATATATCCTAGGTCAGCCATGTTTGAATACCAAAATTCATCCCTCTCTTTCAGTGATTTATTTTTCCTTTCTTTTGTCGGCACATTTGTTTCTCCTGTAAATTTTTTCTTTTAATGTTTTGTTCCCAAATTCTCCTCCTTTTCTTTCTCTTCTCTTTTTGTAATCATTATTATTCTTTTTTTAAGTTTTTTTTAATTCGCTAACAATTCCTTATAGCAAATTGACTGATAAATTACAAGACTAAACTACACTAATTTTAATTTTTAGGTATTTATCTCACTTATTAATTAATTTAATGTATTTTAGTTTAATTATCTAACAAAATATTCATCTAATTATCATAAAGTGTATCACAAAAATATGCATCTCCGAATTGAATTTATGAATTATTTTAATTAAATATAATTATTTAACAATAAAACATCTTAAAAATAAACTAAAATGATGACAGACTGAGTTCAATCAATAAATAAATTTCAGTTTTAATGTTTTGGGTTAAAATTTAAATTAAAATGAAAAAGAGAAATACCCTAAAATTTCAAAAATTAAGAAAAAATTTTGATTTAAAAATTACCATCAAAATTCTAAAAATACCTTAAAATTTAGGTTTTGAAAATGATGAACTCTAGCTAAATTTTAACCTTGAGTAAATCTAAAGTATGTGGTATTTTTGGAAGTTTTGGATTTGATGGTGATTTTGGGAATAGAACATAAAATGTGATATTTCAAAATTTTATTCATTAAAAAGTTGTAGAAGCCACATTTTAATAAATTTACATTACCATTAAAATGTTAGGATCGGTCATGACCATTACCATCATCATCACTATCTTCATCAACATCATCATCTTCATCACTATCATTGCCATCATCATCTTCATCATCATGATCACAGTATCATCATCATCTTCATCATCATGATCACAATATCATCATCATCATCATCATCATCATCATCACCACCACTATCACAATAACCATCACCATCACTCTCATATGTAAATATGATTTTGTATTATTCTTTGCTATTGCAATTGTTTTATGTGGTGATCGTCATCTTCAATATAATGAGTGGTGTTGTTCATTTTTTATATTTTACTGTTTGATTAATAACCCATTATCCCTTATATAGATTAATAAACACTTATTTTATTATCATTACTTTATTTTTTACGAGGAAGTTCTAGAATTCTTTGAACTTCGTAATTTTCTTCGGTTTGAGACCAACATGTAAACTATCGTCAACTAAACATTTCGGACATAACATATCTCCCAAACAAAGTTGTGTGGAACGCAACCTTCTTTGAAAACAACTAAAACTACGTACTTGACCTACACTTACTCACAAAGCGGACTCAAAATTAGTAAGCTCTAAGCCATAGAATAAAAAGGGTTCTCTCTTTTAATCATAAATAAAATAAAATAAAAAAGAAAGAAAGAAAATGAAAGAAAGAAAACTGCATAGTCACAAAAAATGATTAGGTCCACAATTTTAAGTTTAAAAAAAAACTAAACTCACATGATTCTTTGAAACATCTTTCTTTTTCATGAGAAACCTAATATTCCTATGTTTTTTTTTCCTTTGCGACCACTTCTCCGTTATTCTTCTGCCTTACGTAATAAGATTTTCTGACAAAAAAATTTTTTTTTTGGTCAACTATCTTGGACTTTTTTTATAAGCAAAATTTCAGGACCATCTGTATTTGCACACTTTATAGACATCAAAATCGACCATGCTTGCTCGTTATTCCATTTTATAGTTATTAGTTACGTATACATAATTGTGAATTTGTGAGTTGATGACCATGACGGGAATAGACGACTATATAGATAATTTGATAAATGAAACTTTCGTGGTGGCTGGTGCATTATCATTATTAAATTTCGTACAGTTAGTTAATCCTTTTTATATATGCATTCAATATAGCAATGTTACATTGGCCCATGCAGATGATATGACAGAGGCAAACGGCAAACCACTCTACGAACTCGTATTTAATTGTTAATCCATGAAGCTACGAGAGAAACCCATAAATGCGTCTGCGTCACATCCCATCCCATCCCATAAATATGTTGCGAACAAATGTAGTTGGTGTTATATTTTATGGGCCGTAAATTAAAAAATGGTCCACTAAGTGACAAACAAAATCAAGTTTAAAATTTGTAGCCCATCTAAATAAAATACCTCGTACATGCGTCATAAAAGAAAATAAAAATTGAAAATACAAAACAAAAACAAAACTAGAGAATCCAAAACAGAAAGCGAAAAATCAAAAAGATATTCAAATGAACACATGCAAAAGTCTCAAATTTTCTTCTTGATCATGCCATTGAAATGGTCATCAAGAAAACATACATAATTTCTTATACATATCGAAACAACAACAGATGCATACAAACACACACACACACACACAAAAAAACATTAGTTAGGTAGAGGGAGAGCCTCCTTTGGAAGAGGAAGTGATACCTCTGCAACCAGCACCTTCATGCCATTCAAGCATGATCTCAAGCTCGCCGCACTCGACATTGTTAAGTCTAAGGATCATGTCTTGTGTGATCTTACCATTGTTCCACACAATGCTACTTTCATCTGATAAACAATTGTGCCTTGATGGTTGAACCCTTTTGATAGCACATCCATTAGGTAACCTCAAAAGCTCCATCCCCATTTTAAGAGCCTCTAAGTATGGTTGAATGTCTATGTTTGCATCTCCCATTTTGTCGTCTCCCGTGAACTTGTCCCAGTCAAACACTGTCTGAACAATATCAATAAACAACAGAATGATGTTATCCCCATGAACAGAACAGAACAGAACAAGATTGTCTTTGTCTGAACCAATCAATAGTGAATGTTATTAAGTGTTACCAAGCGAATGGGGACATTGGGATCTTTGATTGCAACAGTCATTTCTTCATTCCATACTGGATTGCAATTTCGTTTCACCACACGTGTCTTCAATGTCTGAACATTTTTTCATTTTTTGTTTTTGTATTAAAGAAAAAAAAAAACAGAGGATTTGAAGAAAAAACCCAAATCACAAGAAATAAACTGACGATCCCCATATGAACAATTCAGGAAAACTAGCAACAGAGAATCAATCCCAAGTGATTTAGCTTCAATAATCATAATAATCCATTATTCGTTCTCTATCGATTTCAAAGAAAAAAGAATTGAGACAAAAGGAATCGATGTTTGATGATAAGATCGAACCTGATCGGCGACGGTGATAACGATGTAAGGATCGCTACTACGATGGTCGCGAATGGCGAGATTAATCCCTCTTTTGACGTGAATCGTGAGCAATCCAAGAGGCCTTTGATCCATCGATGGAATTGAGAAGAAAGCCTTTGTTGACTAGGTCGCTGGAGATGGTAAAGGAGGAAGAAGAATTTAAAAAGAAAGAGAGATTGAATTGGTGCGTGTAATCTCGTCCCCAACTATTCAACACGTTCTCTCCCTTAATTGGAAGAGATGATTACCATTATTTTAAAAACTAACCGAGGAAGAGATGATTACCATTATTTTATTATATAATTAGTACTGAAGTGACTAATCTAATGCTTCTACACTTCTACTTTTCATTATGGACGGGTAAAAGAAACCGTAGTAATGGGCTGGACGACTTCATTAACGGGCCATTTTAAAGATTTTAGGTTTTTTTTTTCTTTTTTAAGATACAATGACCAGCGGAAATAGTTAATATCTCTGGAGACAAGAGGCCAAAAGAAACAATGATACCACACCATAAGCTACAAGAAGATTAAACTAAGGAACAAAGCTAAACATAGACTTGCGATTTGTATCTCTTCAACGACCGATGTAGAATGGGAAATCATCGAATTAAGCCAGCCTCTTCACCTAAAACTAAATTCAGGTTTAAGAACCGGACTCTAACTCATTATATTGCTTCACAAAAGAGTGGAGCCACGAGCAACACGAACAACAAAACCAAACCGGAAACCACAACTCGTGACAAGGAAGCAGCAGCTAGTGAGAACGGGATCAAAACGGATAAGGCACAGAAGCAAGACCTGGACACGAATGAGATCAAAACTAGAAGCGTAAGGCACATGCACTATTAAGATCCGCGTAAATATGTAAATATGCAAATTTAAAATAAATAACAAATATTTTAAAATATAATTAAAAATCATATGTTCAAATCTTTTTAATGCGCATATCTTCCAATTGAGAATTTTGTTCCTACAAATCATTCCAGTTCGATGTCAGTTCTTTCAAATCTTTCCAGTGCAGAGTCAGTCCAAAATGTGTAGTCAATTATTTCATGTTTGACGTCAATTTCTTCCAACCATGATCCAGTCAAAGTACGAGCGTGATATGTTTTATTGATGTCTAGAGCCTTGGAAATGCAACTTAGATCATTTCATCAGTTTCTGTATGACAAAGCTATCACTAAACTGCAAATCTATTTATAAATTCTTAATCACTTACATGTTTATGATGTAGAGAGCATTCAGCCTGAAAGATTGTTAAAGCTGCTACAATAAGGTGGTTTTTGAGTTCTTGAAAAACTTATTTCATATGAATGAATAGTAATATAGTCTTTGATATAGGCACACCTAGCTGGGTCACGGTAACAGATGCTCTAGAGCATCTGTATATGGTATATCTTTCTTCTGTATTCCATAACGCATTACATACTCAAATCCATTCTTGCGAGGTAAGGAATAGCAGTAATGATTTGACTTGTTCATCGTTCCTTGCATATATGTTATCGTAAAATCAATAAGATCTTGTGGAGAATATCATACTTAATTTGTCATCCTTCTGACGTCCATCGATGAGCATCATGGCTCGTATGACTTCGCTAACCACCATGGCCTGCCCAACACACGTCTACCCACACTATTTCCCAAAACACAAATATATATATATATATAGAGGTTCTTGAGATTAAATATACATAATTATTACAATCAGTACGTAAAACTTATGAATGGAAAGTACCTTAAAAAAATTAGTCAATGGGCGAAAATGCAATCGTTTAGAGAATGCAACTATTAACGAATTTGCCGGTCCTTAGTATTGAGATTTGAGAGGCCTAAAGCACAAAAATAATATGTGGTCTTTTATAAAAATACAGTTTAAATACTGTTCTAAAATAATATTAGCATCTTAAAATTCCTAAAATAGTTTAAAATGTAAAACAACATATTACTCATGAAATAATCTTATTTTTTCAGTAATTTATTCATTAAATAATTGAGCTTTTTGAATATATATATATATATATATATATATATGTGATCATTTATTCAATTTTTCTTGCGATATAGTATATCCTAAATATTTTTTTTGAGAAATAAAAAAAGGTAAAAAGAAAACTAATGAAACTGAAAGAGTGAATAAAAGCCTTTGATTAAAAGTTGTTTCCAATTTTCCATGCTACCAACTCAATTTAGAAAAATAGTCAACAAGAAATAGCAAAGTCTTGACAATTGTTATTGTACCATATTATTTCAGTTCCCAAAATCAACACACGAAAAAATGACATCACATAAGGAAAAGAGAAAACTGTCAAAAGAGAAATAAGGGGAAATAGCAAAGGGAGAGAATCGAACCAATGACCATATAAATGAAAAAGTACTAATAAAACTTATAGACCAAGCTTATATTTCGGAAATGTGGCTTTACAATTTAGAATATATTGTGGGGCCTAAAGCGAATGCTTTAGTTGCCTTGGGTAAATTCATTTCTTTATCATTTATTGTTATGATCAATTGTGTAATTGTTGGTATGTGTATTTGAATATATTTTTTGGTATTAATGTATCAATTTTTGTATTCGATTTGATATAAATGATGAATCAGATGTAAAAGAAAAATTAGGACTAAAGAGAATAATTTTTGTTTGTTTTTGTTTGTTTTTGTTTTAATGACTAAAGGAACTAATTTAGGGGGTCTACTTTTCAACGTAGTGAAATATTACAAGAAAACGGCCGATTTCCACGAAAATATTTGCTTTGACTTATTTATACATAAAACTTTCACTCGTGTCTATAATTATATAAACTTAAAAAAAAAAAAAACAAACACAGGATGAGAAACAGAGGAAAAAGAGAGAAGTTTGAATTACATGGAGAATCTGGAGCTTGTTGCTGCTGTTGAGAAGGATGAAGCTGTTGTTTCCTTTGTTTCGCTTTCTTTCGAGCCTTGGACCGCCTCGCTTTACTTGAAACCTTCTCCACATGAATCTGCAGATCACCAGCATTAATAGTAGCAGCTTCTTGAGGCACTTGTGATGATGCATCATTTGGACCAGTCTCCTTCACTACAGAAGCAAAGACAACGTCAACAAACAAATTCTTCAAGTTTTAGAAAGATGCAATGAGAAACCTGATGAACAATGAACAGTTTAGACAGCAGTGAATAGGAGAAATAGGACGTTGTTGTAGCTCTTTCGCCTTCTGAGACTTGGACCGCCTTGCTCTTGATCTATTATCTGGTTCTGCATGAGTTGTACTTGCCTCTGTTATATCTTCATCTGGCTTCAAAACTACAACAATCACGACAGAAACAAACACAAAACCGATTATGTTTATTCGTTTTGGAGGACTTACAAGTTTCAATCTCTACATTTGATGGTGCGTTTTCTGCAGGAGCCGTTACTTCTTCACCTGTCCCAATTGGCCAATACAACAAACAAATGAAACTTGGGTGAGAAGAAAAAAAGGTTTTTTTTATTCTAGGTTTCTTGGTTTCTGTTATAGCTTACTTGGTGCATTCCGAATATTCTCGCAATGTGTTTTGAACAAGCTGAAGAAACCTGGATTTGCTTTTTCAAAAAGATACCAAATTACAACATAAAAGATTCCATTTTTCAAGGTTTTGCGTCGGACCCATTTGATGATTCGGTAAAAAAAGAGTTGCGTAGAAGAACTCACCTAATCTGGTAAATTCAGGTGGGATTCCAAATGTATCAAATATAAGTTTCACATTTTCTTCCTTGCTCTTGTAACATTGTATGCTTTCCTCGATTCTGTAATGAACCTGAAAACAGAGTAAAGAAAGAACAGAGAGATTGTAATGTGGATTTGAATCTTTTGGGAAAATAAATTTTTTTATAATTGGATATAAGATTGAATCTTACAATATCTGTGATATCGTTAGAGATTTCAGAACCACCAGCAAGATCTAAAACATGCGGACTCATTTTTCTGAAACTTTTTTTTCTCTAGTTTCAAAGATCAAGAAACCTCTCTCTGCGATCTTTTCAGGGCTTAAAAAAAAATCCAATTTTTGGAGAAAAGAAGAGAGATTCTGATGAGAGTTTAGTCAAAGGGTTTAACGGAAACAAAATAGATAAAAGAGTCATAGAGATACAAAAGGAGAGCGCAAAATTAAATTGCATCTTTGATTGATTCATTATTTATAGACTTCCTTATATAATTTTGTTGACTGTTATTTGGAGCTTTTTAAGCGTCGGCCCATTTATTCTCTTTGGGCCGAGATATTATTACAGAGTGTAAAATTACTGTATCTAGCAAATAGAGTGACGCTGTCTTCGGCCGATGGTGGAAATTAGAAAGATAAGTTGACTACAAATTAGAAGATTTCAACTCCCTAGTTGCCTTTGATTTTACATGATCGTAATTATAACTAATCCGTTAATTGTATCTAATCTTATTATTAACATATTATTTATATTATATATTAATTTAATATTTTTTAAAACATATATTGAACAAAAGAAGAGTTGAGAAGTTGTTGTCCTTGATGCAATAGGTTACATGAATATATATACATGATGGGATCGATTCTCGATCAAACTAAATCTCCACAAAAAAAGATACTCCATCAACTAAATGTATACGGATATGGTTAGGATATATATGTATCTAAGATATTCTTAAATATCTCTTGTGATCGTATCTTGTCATATCTTCTCATGTAACACCCCCCCCCCCCGCAACTTGGAGCGTATGGATTACAGACACCCAAGTTGGCCTTGATAGCTTCAAACTCACGTCGCCCCAACCCTTTTGTAAAGATGTCTGCTAACTGTTTGATTGACTTCACCTTGCGCGTCGAAATAATCTTGTCCTGAACTGCGTTGCGAACGTTATAACAATCAATCTCGATGTTCTTCGTTCTTTCATGAAAAACTGGGTTGGCTGCAATGTACAAGGCAGACTGATTATCACAAGCTAGACTCATCGCTGCATGATGTGAAACTCCCAAATCTGCAAGTAATGCTTTTAGCCATTTCAATTCATCCACAGTTAGTGACATGCATCGATATTCCGCTTCAGCCGAGGAACGAGATACAACATCCTGTTTCTTTGTTTTCCATGAAATTGGTGACGAACCAAGAGTAACAAACCAGCCACTGACTGATTTTCTCGTAATGGGGCACCCCGCCCAATCCGAATCACACCATCCATGTAATCTCAAGTCACATTCTGATCGCAAGAAAATACCTTGTCCAGGAGCGCCCTTAAGATACCGAACCAATCTTAGAGCTGCTTCCCAGTGATCTGTTCGTGGATCAGTCATGAACCTAGACAAATATTTACTGCATAAGTAAAGTCTGGTCGTGTGGCTCCTAAATATATCAAGCGTCCGACCAATCGTCGATACTTCTCAGGATCTTCTAGTTTCAAACTTGTGGACAACGCCAAATCATGTTTCTGTTCAATAGGAGTCAGCGCCGGTTTTGCTCCCAAGAGACCCGTCTCTCCTATTATATCAAAAGCATATTTTCTTTGACACAAGAAAATCTCCTCCTTTCTTCTTGCCACTTCGATTCCTAAAAAATATTTTAGACTGCCCAAATCCTTCATATGAAAGCAAGTCCCCAAATATTCTTTAAAAATCGTTACTGAGACTGAATCATTTCCTCCAATAATTAAATCATCCACGTAAACCAACACATAAAGCTCAACTTCACCTTTCACCATAGAGAACAAAGAGTAATCGGAGTACGATTGTGTGAAACCATAGTCAAGTAACGCACCTCTTAGTTTAGCAAACCAACATCTCGGAGATTGCTTTAACCCGTACAGTGATTTCCTTAGCCGACAAACCAAATTGGGATCTGCTGTTCGGAATCCAGGTGGGGGTTTCATATAGACTTCTTCTTCCAAATCTCCATGCAAAAAGACATTGTGCACGTCCATTTGGTGCAGTTCCCAATGCTTCGTCGACGCTACTCCAAGGAACGTTCGAATAGTAGTCATCTTGACAACTGGAGCAAACGTCTCAAAGTAATCTACTCCCACAATTTGCTTGTTCCCGAGAGCCACCAGTCGAGCCTTGAACCTCTCGATGGTTCCATCCGCCTTGAGTTTTATTCTATATACCCATTGCGATCCAATTGCTTTTTTTCCAAGAGGAAGTTCTTCCATATCCCAAGTTTTGTTTGTCTCTAGAGCTCCAATTTCCAGCTGCATAGCTTTCCTCCATCTTTCATCTGCGACTGTTTTTCGAAATATTTTTGGTTCAACTTCTTCCCCTAAAGCCATGAGAAACGCTTTGTGAGCTGCGAAATTTTTTTCACAAGTTAAGTAGTCGGATAAAGGATAGTTTGACACGATCTCAATGTCTCCGTCGTCATGAATCGTATGAAGAGCATAGTCTTTGAGCTTGATCGGTATTTGTTTTTGTCGCAATCCTCTTCCAAGAAGTTCTTCTTCAGCCAAATTTTCTTCCATTATTGGTTCACGAGGTGAAACTTCACTCTCTTCGTTTATAGATTTTTCACCTCCAACCACTGTCACTTCAAGTTCTTCTTCAGGTGTATTCTCTTCGTTCACAAGCTCGTTATGTAATAGCATCAAGGACAACCTATTACCTCGTATGGCGTTTTTCCTTTCAACACACTCGACGGTGTTCGATTGATCAAATGTGAGGCTGTCAAAATTGCATCTCCCCAAAACTGAATGTCTACTCCGGATTGGAACATTAGCGCTAGTGCTATATTGAGTATGTGACGATGCTTTCGTTCAACACGTCCATTTTTTTGAGGTGTTCCCACACACGAGGTTTGATGAATAATTCCCACTTTGTCAAACTCAGGTTTGAGAGCAGTGAATTCTGTGCAGTTATCGCTTCGTACTATCTTTATTTTTTTTTCAAATTGTCGCTACACCATCACCACAAATTCGCGAAATATTTTCCCAACTTGCGTCTTGTTTTGAAACAAGAAAACCCAAACTCCTCGTGAAAAGTCATCAACAATGGTCAAGAAATAATATGAAATGCAAAGGCTTGGTTTTCTGTAAGGTCCCCACAAATCCACATGAACTAGCTCAAAAATCGCTGAACTCTTATTATCACTTAATGGAAAATTTTGCCGACATTGTTTTTACTGTAAACAAACATCACAAGTCGAGAAATCACTAGTTCTACTACAACCCAAAGGAAGCAAATCAAAAACTCCGTTAGATGGATGTCCTAGCCTTTGATGCCACACATCTTCAGCTCCATCCTTATTCATCTTAAACGCCATAAAACTTGAAATCCTACGAAAGAAATAAAGTCCATTTCGTACTTCACCGACTCCAATCAGGTTCTTCGTCATACGGGTCTGAATCACACACCCTTTATTAGCAATCTATAACATACAATCTATTTCTTTAACCAATTGTGACACAGAGATTAGGTTACACTTTAAATTTGACACATACAACACGTTTCGAAGTGTGAAATCCGTATCAAAAACAACACTTCCTTTTTCTTGAGAAATAATCCTTTTTCCATTAGGTAAACTAATTGAGCATGGAAACGTACGACTCAAACTTGTCAAATTATCCTCATAACCAGTCATATGATTACTTGCCCCTATGTCAAGAACCCATTCCATTAAAGTATTCGTACCTGTTAACCGGCTCTTCGTGGAGCTGCTTTGTTTTTGGCTTTCCAAAAACTTAATGAGGCCATTGTATTGTTCATTCGTGAGTCCCACGAAACCATTTTTTTCAGCTTCTCCACTAGTTTCACCTTCATCACACACTTGCACAGCGTGTGCTCTGTATTCACCACGACCACATCCTCTTCCTCGGCCACTTCGTCCACCACCTCGTCCGCCTAGATTACTTGGCCGAGTTTCCCACCATTCTGGATAGCCTATCACTTGAAAACATGTATCAGCACCGTGTCCTGTTTTCTTGCAAACCGAACAAGATTTGCTTCTGTCAAATCCACCACCATGAGCTTTGAGTTCTCACCGGCTTGAACCGCAAAAGCCGATTTAGCACCTTGTTATCTTTCCCTCATGATAGTGTTCACTTTTTCAATAGATTTTATCTTCGAATACACTTGATTGATCGACGGCAAAGGTTCGTTGCTTATGATCGAAGCTCGAACTGGTCCATACACCTCTTCGTCTAATCCCAATAGGAATTGATGAATCTTATCTGATTCCCTTTTCATCTCCAGCTTCACGTTAAGGTTGCACTTGCATCCTTTGCAGCTACACACTATATTCGTCTCATAGTTAGACAAATCATCCCAAAGCTTTGTTAGCTTTTCAAAGTAATCAATCACACTTGATCCTTCTTGTCGCACATTTGATAGTTCTGCCTTGATCTCTTGAATCCGCGGTCTGTTTCCTTCGAAGAACCTTTCTTTGATCTCCTTCCAAAGTTCCTCCGGATCTTCCTTGTTCGCCAAGGTTTTCTCACTTTCAAATCGATTGTGTTGAGGATCCACAACGTCACCATAGAGCTTGCGAAAACCCAATCTTCATAGTTTTCATCATCCTCTCCGGGTTTTGTGATACTTCCATCGACAAAACTGTATTTCTTCTTCACACGCAATCTTGTTCTTACGGCTTGCGCCCACTTATCGTAGTTATCTCCATCGAACTGGACCTGAGCTATCACACCTCCAGGGTTCTCGTTCGCAGCCAACTGATACACCTTGGATTTCTCGGTCACTTCTCCACTCGATCCCACAACAATATTCTTTGAGTCCGTCATAGTTTATGAGGCTCTAATACCATGAACAAAAAGAAGAGTTGAGAAGTTGTTGTCCTTGATGCAATAGGTTACATGAATATATATACATGATGGGATCGATTCTCGATCAAACTAAATCTCCACAAAAAAAGATACTCCATCAACTAAATGTATACGGATATGGTTAGGATATATATGTATCTAAGATATTCCTAACATATCTCTTGTGATCGTATCTTGTCATATCTTCTCATGTAACATATATGTATGTAATTTTGCCATGTTGTTTTCAGAATATTTAATTTTAAAAGTCATGTTTTCAATAATTCAAAAAAGAAATCGTAGAGAGTAACTCAATTTGGGAACTCTGAGGTCCAATTAAAAACCACTCTAGAGATTTCTATTGAGGAAGGAATGGGTGTTTATTTGGGAATATTAGAGAGTTTGGGAGGCTCAAAGAGTAAAATTATTAACTACGTCCGAGAAAGATTTAATGACAGGGTAAGAAGCCATACTAACCATCCTTCGGATGGAAGAGTATATTCTCATCGAAGGACCTTTTGGAAAAATGGTGTACAGTGGGACTTAGGTTCGGGTTTTAATATTTCGATTTGGCATGACCCATGGTTACCAAATAGTATTCCACAACCGGCTACTAGTCGAGGTAAATGTTTACACACCAATTTGAAGGTGAAGAATCATTTGATTAATCCAGAGACAAAATAACAGCACTTACCTTATCTTCAGGAATTCATGGACTCAGAAAATATCCAAGTTGTTAAGGGTATAACTATAAGCCAAACTTACAAGCTATATAGATTATTATGACATTAGACAAAATCGGGACGGTATACGGTTAAATATGGTTATTGGCTAGCACAAGCTACATCAGAGATAGTGGAATAGAGACCAAACTACAATACTCTAAAAGCTGTAGCAGGTAAAATTAAAGCACCCCCAAAGCTTTAAACATTTTCTTAGCACCCCCAAAGCTTTAAACATTTTCTTAGGCAAATACCGCTTCTAAGGGTAAATTGTCATCGGAGGAGCTCTTCATCCCTTCACTTGGATATGAAAGGCTTAATGCGGGCCATGAAGACTATCTATCTAAAGGGATAAATTGCTAGGTGTTTGAAACAGATTGTGCAGAGCTCGTCTCAATAGTGCAATCTCCTGAAGAATATAGCTAGCTTTCTCCAATTTTTGGATGATATTGGTTTGCTCCGTGTTTACTTTTCTAATTTTCGCTCTCTCGTATTCCTCGAACTTGTAATCTTAAAGCCAATTGTTTAGTTCGGTCCTCCAAAGACTTTATTTTCTAATTTCTTTTTGTAAATTCTTCCTTTCTTAATTGGACAACCCATCATGAAATGGGTTTTTAATTAATGTGTGATTGAAAAAAAAAATTGTTCAATTAATCATTTAATTAAATATTTTAGATAATAATTTCAATTAAAATTATGAATTTCGCATGTTGTAATTTTTAAAATTTATAGATAATTCGTCAAATTCTATTAAAAATTACATTAAATTCTATTACATTTTTAAAAAAATTCATCAGATTTTATTGTTACTATTTCAATATTTTACTACCACAAAAAATGCGGCACTTGACGTCGGTTATTATTGATTTTAACTGTCATTTGTAAACTGACTTAAAAATAATAACTTTGGTTTGAAAAACGTCTTAATATTCATCTATTGTTGGAAAATAAGGATGTGTAATATATTTCTCCTCTTTTTGTTCTTGTATGTGGCATGGTATTTTTGCTGAAAATTAATATTTTTAATATACGAATACTATTTACATTCGAAATCAATGTTAAATTGAATACAAATATATCATCATGTTCATGGGAGAGGCCATTAATTCTTATCTTTGTTAAACGAGTTGAAATACTATTTCACGGACCAATGATTAAATCATATATAGCCATATTAAATACCCAAAAAAAATTGGTCAAACAAAATCATATGAATGAAAAGCAAATAAATACAGTTATTATTAATAAATGGAATTGTTCGTCCGAAAAAGTAAAAATATAATTAATAATGGACCTCCCGAATGTGGATAGTAAAAATCTTAGTTGGATTTATTCTTCTATTTAGAAGTCACATTTTTTATTAGTTATTCACTTGGATTTATTTGTATGTAACTAATCCATCTCACCCTGTTATATAGTTGTCTATAAAATGTAACCCCTATGTATATTATCGTAGTTTATGAAGAAGTTATAAATAAAAGTTGACACACAGAAAAGAATCAAAAGATATGAATAGAAAGGTAAGTGCCTCCTCTCATATTATATAAATAAAAGTAAAATAATGAAAACGACGTAGCATTATTTAATATGGTCCGCCTACTGTCCCAATTAACTTTCTGACGTTATACGAATTTAATATATGCAAAATCGAATCCTTTGGTGTAAATTAGGGAATGCTATGTCAGGATTAGAATGGTGATCCGATCTTGACATGGTTATATTCGGGTTTATAGATTTGTTGCTTTTAAAAACTTAATTTATTTTTTACCAAAGTTATTACACAAATAAATAAATAAGAAGTTATTACACAAATAATATTTGAGAATAAGGAAAAATGGAAATTTGATTCGCACTATTAAAAAAGTTGTAGAAAATCGAATCTTGCAGAGAAATAATTGCCGAATTCAATGTTTATATATGTATAATAGTATACTGTGATGAAATATTTGAAAGGACAATGATCGATTAATATATGGACCCCTATCATATGAAAATTGTAACTCGATTTGATAGAGGAAAGGAAAATATATAGTTATTAAAATCAAGCGTGGGGTCAAAGGAGAATTTGCACACATGCAAGTTGGCTACTTGGTGGTTAAAAAGCATTTCATGCACGTGGGACCTTCCTTTGTATCTAATGAAATTGCATTTTTTATAAGATAAGATTAATAATTCTACATTAGTGAATAAGAAATGTGGACAATTATTCATTATTAATCGAGATTAAATTGTTTTAATAAAGACATGGGTCGGTTCAATCCTTTTGAGACTGAGCTGCCTTGTGTTGTGGGGCATCTACTAATTTCTGGAACCTTACTATAATAATCGTCTAACTAAAAATTGAGTATTTTTTAGCATATCGAGTCGAGCTAAAAATGTGCGGGTTACATTTTAAATATAGAGGACAGTCTTATTTTTAAATTTGTTCCGGCGGTTTATAATAATATCATGTGTTTACATACACATAAAATATGCATCTATACCAGATTTTAGATTTAAAAAAGATAGTCATGCGTGTAGACAAATCAAAATGTTAATCTACATCTCGTATGAGTCCATGACTGAACGAGAGTTTGTTTATTCCTATAACAACAAAGAAAACGTTTGTTTATAAGTTGCAAACCCCTGCACAAAGTAATTTTACCATTTATAAAAAAGATTAGACATCGGATCTAAAAGTTGATGTGTAGATCTAAATAATATCTTCAACATAACTCATAAATTTTGTTTGTTCGATATGAAAAGACCCATTCCATCATGTGATAACAGCCAATGAGATATAAGTAAAATATAAGCAAAAACTGTTGTATCACACTCCACAATAAAAAGTTATCAAAACCTTTTTCATGAAAGTATCGCTTAGTAGTTAGTACTCTTCGTAATAATTATATCTCTCGCTCTCACCCCTTTTTCTTTCTCAACTTTACTTTACAAAACTCATTAATCAACTACAAATATCAAATATCTAATATATATCATTATAGTTCTCAATTACCTATTCACACACTGTGAAGTTAAGAGATTGTTCTAAATTTTGTTGCCAAGAAATTGAGATTAAAATTCATAAATATTATTTAATAAATACATACTCAGCCTATTTAAAATTGATCCAAAAAAAGGCATAAATTAAAATGACCTACCAAAACGATATTTCATATATATATAAATTTTGAACAGGCGAAAATAAATAAATAAACAAAAGGCAAAACGGTTCGATTCAGTTCGGTTTTGGTCTGGTCCGAACATATGTCATCACCGGTCCACTGATTCAATCTCAAATGACCGAGTCCACTCACCGTAGGCATCGAGTCAACTCAGTGCGCCGCCGAGAGTTTCCAAGCGGAGGTGGTAATGAGCGGGCGAGTGTGCCAACCCAACATTAAACATCCATTATTCTCCTCCACACGATAACCTTGGCCACTATTGAACACAGACAAAAGCATACTCGCTTGCTTAAACGCGTTAGACCCAAGATGTGCCGGCGCAAAACCGGACGAACCGAACCGGTTTCCCCATTGACTCAGCGTTTCGTGTCGCTCGACACGGTCAGGACCTTCACAAGCCACCAGATTGCAAATCTGTTTCCCCAAATAAACTTCAGACATGACTTTGTCTTGGCTACTCGGAACTCCTTCCAAGGAATCAAACAGAGTCGAATAGTAATGTAGCGATTCAGTAAACCGGTCTAAGAAAACCGGTCCGTTGTGGTTCGATTCTTGCTCAACCACCGTGAAAATCACCGGTTTAATCTGTTTCACGACGCCGAGGACTTTCTCTATCCCGCCGGGACGACCTAGGAGCTTATGGAGCTCGAAAACAGAGTTAACCGCAACAGATTCAATCTCACTCGGTCTAAGTTCAAGCATCGAAGCATCAAGATCGGCTAAGCTATTAGCGACAAATCCACGGTATTCGAATTCGACGTGAATAGCCTCCGCAAGCTGAGCTAATTTACAGCCAACTTCATGAAGATGATCAGAATTATCCGGCGCCGGAGGACCAATCCCGGTTAACCGGAAAACCGGAGGACCTCCTTCTCGGAGAGCAAGAGCTTGCATAAGCGCAGGCCATTGAAGACCTTGATTCATCGAGAAATCGATGACATGAACTCTCTTCTTACCTTCGAAAGCTTCAAGAATCGCTTGATTCGCCGTAAAGTGAGCAAATTTGAGATAAGGACAAGTCTCGTAGAAGTGCATCTGAAGAGTATCGGAAAGAGAATGGTCGATTTGATTCTGCGGCGGAGAGAGACGATAGATCCGCCGTGCGAGAGCTTCGGCGAAATAAGTAGCCACTTTTCTCATAGCTCCAGCTTGAGACACAGCTAAGCATCCGATTTGCTTCACAAGAGCTTCCGCTAAAGTCAAATTGTTCTGCTGGACAGCTTCAGCACAAGCCATAAGCGCGTGGACTAAACGAACACCGTTCTCTTGCGAGTCAACGAGGATTACAGCCCGAGTTGACTCAGCCGCCGTCGTTGTTGTGGTGGTGGTTGTCACCGTCGTAGCCGTTGAGGTCGATGTAACCATTGAATCAGGGCTGGAGCATGACTTCAACCGCTTGTTCTGGTTCGCGAATTGATTTTGATTAGATCTCTGTTGATAAATCGCGTTTCCAGGAATCACTTTCAGGTCATAATCCGAAGCCGGAAAGCCACCAATCGAGGTAACAGTAGAAGAATCCCCGGCGGCGGCGGCGGTGAGAAACGAGTTGTTATCAATCGGATCTAAACAACCATTAGAACCAGCCGGAGGATTAAGCTCCGTTAGCATATTATCAAGCCAAGAGTAAAGCTCCGACGGATTGTAATGAACCGTATCCGTCGCGAGATGAGATAAACCATCTTCTTGAACATTACCCATCATCGTCTCTAACTGCTCGAGTTTCAAAGCAACCTCCGCCATCTCCGATGACCTAACTTTGTAACCTAACACAGCGAGAAGCTCATCCACGTTTCCACCGTCTTCTTCTTCCTTCACCATCATCATCTTATCTTTAGAAACCGGTAAAGATGATGATGAAGAAGAAGTCCCGTTGTTGGACAATCGAGCGTTAGGACCTTGAAATTGATGAAGATCTCTCTTCATTTCTCTCCGATCTGGGATCTAGGGTTTGCTTTTTTGGTATTGGGGAAGAAGAAGAAGGAACATGTGACTTCTTTAGGTGAAGAATCTTAAGCAATGGAGAGCAATTTGGTGGGGATGGATTGCTTTGTTTTTCACTGCTACTACCACTTCAATCATCATTCATACGAACTAATAATATTCATAATTTCTACAAAAAATTACCAAGAAAATAAAATATTATAATAAAAATATTTTTATTCTGGATGAAAAAAAAAAGAATGGTGGTGATGGGGCTCGACGACCAATGAATCATGTATGACATCTACACCTCGAAAGCGATAAGGCTGTGAAATGAGAACACACATACAAATTTTTATTTTCTTATTATCGTACCATATAACTGTTACATACGTACTTTAGGTGAAAATAGAAATAAAACGGTGTAAAAACCTTCATTTTTGTTTCCTTATACTTTAATATCACTTTTTCTGTATATTTGAAGAGATCTTTTTCTTTCATTTTTGTTGTGAATTGTGATGTGTATTTTTTTTTTATTTAGATCACAAGATCTGATCGAGTAGTAAATAATTTTTGGATCTACTAAACTGACATTCTATAATAATATTTGTTTTTTTTTTTTGCATAATACTTGTTTAAATCTTGAAGAAAGTATATAAGTCTGAGAATCATTCACCTTTTATCAAATCTTAAAAAATAGAGATTTAGGGCTTTTTAGTTTTTCGTTTGATTCTTTTGATGGAGAACTGAAGATGCTTTTCCAGTGGATAAATTAAATTCAACTTAAAAAGCTAAACTCAGCTCATGAGACTGTTTTACTTCCCAGGTTCAATGGTAATAATAATTCAACCATGTGTCTTGGGTGTAAAAAATTATTACATTGACAGATTTTGAAATATGGTAACAGATTATTGTGTTTTTTTAATAATCCAAAGCCATCGAAAACATCAATCTGAAAATGCGTACGATCAGATAAAAGAATAGTTATTTTTTGGTTTTAACAATAGTAATATACAGTACCTTTAACTCTTACAGATTCAGTTTATATACAGAAATTCATATCAAAAAGATTCTGTAATTGGGTCTTGGGAAATCATCGGACCAATGTGTTTCAATTTTCGAGTTTTTTTTTCTTATAACTTTTAAGTTAAATTAAGGCCTTACTTTTTTCTCTATTTTCAAAAAATGCATACAGTTTACAACAAAAAAAAACCGAAAACAAATTCAATAAAAAATTCAACAATTGGGTTATGATAGTATTAATAGGATATATGAATCTTCAATTTATATTCAGTGAACATGCTAATCTACGGTTACTGTCCAAGTCTAAAGAATAATATATAACTAGCCATTTTAAACTTACGAAGACAACAAAAAACAATATAACATGTAAACACGAATAGAAAAATATAATTTATGACATTTGATCGTTTAAAAATAAAGTTACATAAAACTGCTGTAGTAAGTATTCATAGCTCGTTATATAGACTATGAAATTGCATGTAAAAGAGATATACAATTAAACAAGATCGTCGTCTCAAAGTAAGATTAATAGACTTGAAAGCATCGCGCGACAAGAAAACCCGTTTTTAAGCATAATAACGGCCCCCGATCTCCGTCAACTTCAGAAAGAGATTCCCCGTTCCATTGCTTAACGCCGTCATTAACGGACTCTTTCTATATATATATATATATAAGATATTTTTTTAAAAATGAGAATTTATTCGTACCCTTCGGCAAACTCGAACTGACAGCACGTGATGTCTCCACGTGTAAGTGGATCCCACCATATAGCTTTCAATAACTGTACGCCGTTCGAACTTTGTGGTCCCCACACAAATTTATGGAGATTCGAACACGTGTCTTGTTTTGGTTAGATCTAAGCCTTGACGGCCGTTTTTACGGATCCCTTTGATCTCTGTCCTTTTTATTTATTAACTTCTCATGGGTTACAAAAACTTACATGTTATATTGTGATGTTACGTCTCTTTCGTTACCTATTTATTTAATTCTTACTTTCCCTCGCCAAATCATCATACTTTTCTTAATGTACAGATAAACCTTAGGTTTCGAATCAAGAAAGCGGATCAGGTACAGATCAAGCGTATCAAATTGTTTAAACAATGTTTGAATGGGAAAAAAATATTTAAAAGTGGTTTTAAATAGTAAAAAAAAAAATAGTATCTAACATAAATTATAGATAAAATACTTTAATAGAATTATACAAATATTGAAATAAATAATATTAAATCACTTTTTTTAACGTGTAATTTTTAATTTAATGTATTAATATTTTTAAACTTTTAATTATTGTTTTACATTAAAATTGATAAAACAAAATTCAAATAAGTATACTCTATATAATTTCTCAACTGAATAGCTGCATAATTTGTTATTATTATTATTATTATATACTTTTAAATCTAAAATAAAGTATGATTATAAATATATATAAAATATGGTACACAAACTAAATACAAATACAACACATGGAAAAAGACCAATTACATTTGGTGTCCCTTAGCATAAAAAAAGAAGAAAGAATTAGTGTTAATCATTTTAATTTATACAATGATTTTGGAAGTTTTAATAATTTTCAATTGAAAGAAAAAAAAAAACCACACATGAAACGCATCAAATTGCCATAGTTCACTATTTTTATTATTATAATATAGAAAATGCACTATAGTTTTTATTATTCGGTTGAATGGAGATAAAATGGTCCAACCTGCAAATTTAAACACATCCTCTATTACTACGCACAAAACTCACTCTTCCATTCATAGCCTTATATAACTATAACTAAATATTATTCAGGCCTAGATAAATTATATATTTATATATAGAAACAGTTAATCATGTATTTATTAAAAAATATAATCGGCATTATTAGTTTAAACAACAATTATAAAAACTTACATCAATTTCCATAATATTTGATTTTTTAGTATTCTCCATTTTAATAGACTTTGTAGTTCTTATATAAAATATATAAAACATATATTCAGCGATAATTTATATATATATATATATATATATCTTGAAAGTATTCATATTTGTTTTCCACAATTTCTAGCGAACCACATCACTCCCCTAAAAAGGCAATAATTCATTGAGTATACTCGTAGACATCATAATATTATCCACGGCGTCAAAATCGAATTTATATTGAAAATGATGATTAAATAATATAGGTCTTTTGCAAAATGTAGCACTTTCGGAATAGAATTTGATGAACTAACATTTTACAGAAATGCTATAGAAACTACATTAATGATGATTGATGACCTAGAAGATCATATTATTCTCATATATAGAGC
This sequence comes from Boechera divaricarpa, assembly GCA_026770425.1. Lineage (NCBI taxonomy): Eukaryota > Viridiplantae > Streptophyta > Magnoliopsida > Brassicales > Brassicaceae > Boechera > Boechera divaricarpa. Next base: position 16,921,450 of record CM049188.1, read on the forward strand.
TGTTCGGTATAGTAAATGAGGTGATGTTATGATCAAAGTGCGTCTTCGAGCTAAATCGTTATGGTGTATGGCTTTGAACATATACTACATTGATTTTACAAGCAGTACATGAAAAATGTGTTTCGACAGTTGCATTAAAATTTCGATTTAAGAGTTATACGTACATGAATCATTTTAATGTATGTATTTGGACATGTTTGTTATCGATTTAATATATGTACCTACATGAATAGTTTGTGTATTGTTACGACTTCTGCATCAAAACTCTATGTCTCTATGTGCACACCAATGTATTAGCATTTTATGTTTTTAATGTTTGTATACTTTGATATTATATGAATTAAATTTTTTTTTAACTATGTCTATGCATAGTGCAAATGTTTTTGAATGTGCTACATGCAACAATAGTCCCAATCAATTATATTCTCAGGTCATAGATAGGTTTTGAGACAGCTTTGTGAGCTATCGTTTTTGTTTTGCGTTGCACGAATTTTAGTTTGCCTAACACAATTGCACAATGTTGTATGATCTAATGAATGTTAGAAACCGTGACAATTTAGACAAATATTTATAAATTATTGCTTCTGTACATGAGGAATCATCAACCAGCAAATCTGTGTGAATCACTATTAAATCATAATAAACGTAATCCTTTTTTTTTTCTTTGCCAACTACGAATTATTTATGTTTTTTAATTTATTTCCGTAATACATTGTATTGTTTGGGGTTTATCAACTTAGATTTTATACGCCACCTAAGATTTAGGTAAATAATAATCACAACAATGACGCCGAGCGTATAAATTGATTGACCAGGTGCCTTTTCAATTTATAAATCCATACATTATACTTGCTATCAAATTAATTTCAACGCAAAAGTAATCAAAATGTACGTATAACAACAGACACATAAGTGGTGGTTACGCTAAATATTTAATACACAAACATTGTTATTTAAACATTAATCATAAAATATTATTATTAGTAGTACTCGACAGAACAATTTATAATTCCAATTTTCTTCGTTACTGATATATATTTTAACCTGTAATATCCTTACAAATAAAACCACAAAAAGATGATAAGAATTCTGATTCGACGCATCAGCCATCGCTTTATCTGCTATATCTGATTTTAGCACGAAAACTTTTATATCACAACTACAAAATATTCCTCTGATCGATAATAGCACATTTTACCTTCTTGAATTGAAATGGTTAATTGATTGAACTTCTTAAATCTGTCGATTACTGTCCTCTTTTGGTGCTGATCATTAGTGTTACGTGATGAGTTTTTTTAACTGTGATAATCAACGACGAACAACTCTCAAACATCTTTGTCAAAGCTTTGTATACTTAGGATATATGAAAAAAAAATATTGTGTTCTTTACAAGTATTTGATTACGTTTAGTAAGTCAGTAAGACAGTTATTAGATTATCATCATTTCAGCTAAATAAACTAGTTTACGAATTTTTTTATATTTTATTTATAGATTCAATCAAGTCCCCTCGTTGATTTCTCCTTCTGGTGGAAGACAGGAAATGAATATGGTATCAAATCATCTGTCATTAAAAATTAAAAAAATATACCAAAAAAAGCTATAATAATTGAGAAACAAACACATAAATAAAAATGAATTAGAAAAGAAAAAACTTATTTGTACAAACAAAAATGTCAATTTCCCATCAACTGATATGAGGTGGCAGGGAGACCACTCATAGTTGGTAGGGGCAACTAAAATTGCATGCATACCAGAATTAGAATTATTCCTTTTCTTTTCGTCACCTAAATCTGCTTTCTATTTTATTTTGAAAGAACTTTGTAGTATTATTATATAAGAGTTAAGACATTATGGTATATTGAAAAGGAGAGAGAAAAAAAAAAAGGTTGACAATGGTGTGATTGAAGGCATTTACGAAAAGCATAGAACAAACGCCTTTCAGTCATTTCATTAATGCAGAAAATTCATGATTAGCGGAAATATAAATTTTTTGTTTTTTTTGTTTTGGACAACAGTACGGTTTTAAAAGGACCAGCTAACTTAAAACTCAAGATTGAATATGGACCCAAATAATGGATATAAATGTTCGTTATGATGTTGTATTATTTGTTCTTGTAGAAAAACATTCCATTTAATTACACTGCAAATATTTATGATTATTTAAACTGTAAGGTTAATTTGTTTAAATTAAAACTTGTAAGATTAAAAAAAAAAGTAGATCAATATATTACACTATCGAATGAAAATGAAATAATTAAATGACACAAATATATACGGACAGGAAAATAATTAAAATGTTAATATAATTAGTGGAGGCGCGTGTAGCGTACGAAGCAGAGAAAGTCGCGTCAACGAAAGACAGTTTAAGACAGCCTGGAAATTGCATACGTGTCGTCCAAGCATGAAAGTGTGAGCACCTTTTCTATTACCCACTCGCAGTCGCAACACCTTCTATTAGTTGATTAGTTAAGTAAACCATAACGCAATAATTAGTTCCTATTTTAATCGAAAAGGTTCAGAAATATACGTGGGAGTCAATGATATAATAGTAACCATTTCTAAAAATTCATCATATAACATTATAGATTCAAGGTTGAAATCTTGTTTCTTACAATGTTAAAAAATTATTAAAGCCACAAAAAAATTAGAAATATAAGAGAGAAAATATCAAATAACACCATTCAAAAGTAATCTATTAGAATGGCTTTATAAATAATAGAATTGGAGATAGCATCACTGAACCTTTAACAAAGAACAAGATTATCCAAATTAGATTTGTTAAAATAAAAAAAAACTCAAAATCAAAAGATAAAGGGGAAGAGGGTCATCTTAAAATTCGGTGGTCATTACTATTGTGCATGTCTTGGTGTATTGCGATATAAAGCTTTGCAAAATGATCATTTAGGCGTAATTCGTAAATATAGTAAATAAATAATTACGCTCGCATATTTTTTATAAATTGCGTGCGATCATTTTGAACAATACTGTTTGATAAAATGTGTTTTGTTTTACATCTCCTATATATTATTTTGTTTTACATCTCCTATATATTATTTAGGAAATATACTTATAAATAAACATTAAAAATTGTAAATGTTTACATTACATTATCATTACATTAAAAGTATTTTAGTCACTAATTATTATGTGATCATCTAATTAAAATCAAAGATTATTTAAAGAAATTAAATCAAATATATCGAGATTTACCTAAATATCCTTAAATATCGATATTTCCTTAAATATCTCGTTACTTATTTACCTAAACCGCTTACTGAATTTTCTATAATTATTATCGAAATTTTAGGAGAAAAATCACTTCTAATAAATAACAAATTTTAAAATAACATGTAGTGCAAAATAACATGTAAATATTTTCAAAAATTTTATTTTGCAAAACCTAAAACCTACATTACATGTTTATCTTTTTTATATAAATAAAATAAAATCAAAATAAAATATAAAACACACGATTTTTTAAATTCTAACCACTAATAAGTAAAACTAGATTACGATTTTGTTCATTTATTGATTTATAGATTACGAGTATCCCCTATATATTATTTGGGGAGTACATTTATAAATAAACATTAAAAAATATTAATATTTACATCACATTGCCATTACTTCAAAGAACATATTTTAATCTCTCATTAAGAATATTTTAGTCATTAGTTATTATGTGATCATTTAATTAATTATAATTTTCGTTTTAATAATTAATTTATTTTAAATTTTTTAAAAAGTAGTTAAAAATAGATTTTATGAAGATTTTGTTGATTTAATTTAATTAAATTAAATTAAATATTGATTTAATTTTCTAAAAAATAAGAAATTTTATGTAGATTGCGTTTTGTTTTGGAAAATTTTAACTAAGAATTTATGTAGATTATCGATTTTTTTTATATAGATTATAATTTTTGTTTTAATTAATTCATTTATTTTAAATATTTTGAAAAGTAGTTAAAAGTAGAATTTGTGAAGATTTTGTTGATTTAATTAAACACACTAATTAAATTAAATTAAATATTGATTTAATTTTTCAAAAATAAGAGATTTGATGTAGATTGCAATTTTTTTTTGATTGTTAATGTTAATGTTAATTCCTCTTTATAATATCGAATCTATTAATAAATTTTTTTAAGATTTAAAAATGTTAGTTTATATATGACTTAGTTTAACATGGTGTACAATTTAACATAACAATGTAACATTGTATTTTAATTTTCAAATCTATTTAAATTGTAAATTTGGTAATTAAAACAGAACAAGATATAATTTAAATTTAAATAAAAAATATTCGAAAATTTTATGTTGAAACAATAATATCGCAATATCCAATATCGCTAATAAACTTACTATCTTTTAACAGAAAAATATATCCTACGAAATCAATCTTAGAATATTCTGGTTAATATTTTCCAAAATATCTTAATTAATATCTTAGAATGTCGCAACCTTCCAAAACTTTACTTCTTTCTTCGGTTAAATCAAAAAAAAATCCTGATTTTATATATAATTTTTTCAACATAAAATTTCTAATATTGTCGAGTATGAAAGATTGGTTTTATATTTTTGATTACAAAATGTTTACGCGGATATTACAAAGATTCGATATTATAAAAACTGATATTATAATTTTCGTAATGTTTTAGAAAATTATAATTTTTTATAATTGCAATTTGCCCGTGTTATAGCACGGGATATATACTAGTAAACCTTATATGTCATCAGTATTTTTTATACTCTAGATTACGATTACTTAATCTTAACAAAAGAATATATTCTCTCATAATCTTAACAAAAACTCATCTTAGCGTGTATAAGATTTCAGAATAAATATAAATATAAATTTATAATTCCGAATTTTAAAAGATACATTAATTCGTGCTATAACACGAGACAAATTCTAGTTTTAAAGACAAAATGCTTGTTTTTATTAGTAAAGTAATATTTATTAACAAGTTTAACCGGGATTATCTAAGAAATAACATATGAAAAACCTGGCATTACATTTTTGTGTAACTGATTATTTTACCATCTAGTATTTTATTTATATAAAGCTAGTATTATCCATAATATTCAAAAAAATACCAATACAAAGAATCTACGCAGAAGTCGGAACAAACTGTGCCCATGTGAACTTCACATTCACATCTCGAAAATTCGTTTCGCGAAGTTTATATATATATATATATATATATATATATGTTAAAAGTCTCTAATAGCAAATACAGTATAATTGTATAATGAAGGGATTACATTTATAAGACACGTGCATGGTAAAAACATAAAATAAAATTGAAGAATCGTTGGCCAGAGGCGAAGAGGAGGGAGGGAGGGGGGGGGGGGACAAAAACAAGGCACTTTAAAAAAAAATTTGAGATGTACAACGTCAAAAAGGGTTAAAACAAAATAACTTTTAGTATATTTTAATTATCACCTTCAATTTGCTTTATGAAAACGACGATGCACAAAAGAAATAATAAGAGGAAGAGAAGTTAAGACCGAGGAGGACCAACGAATCATGCTTTCGTTGGCTTCAGGTGCAAGACGCATGAAGTCCACATGAATAAAAGGTGGCTCCGCTCTTATTTATGGACTTATCCATATTGTTCTGTGTTATTACTAATATCCCTGTTTTTTTCTACTAGCCAATCACCATAGTGACTTTTTTCAACAGAACTCATTTTATTACATCATAATAGTATTATTACACACAGCGAAAGTAATAAAAGCTGGTCTGAATGAATTAAAGACATTTATATATATATATATATATGCCGACATGCGGACATGTCGTAGATTGCGGCCCAAGAAGACGACATGCGCAAATCTATTTGATAAGACTCGGAATCTTTCATCATAAGATTTGGCCTATCTTTCCTCAATTATTTCTCCTTATATGGTTTATCACTTCACTAGTAGTGTATATCTGAATTATGCACGGAGATATCTTGAAACGGATGAGATTCAGAATCCAAATCATCTCATATTCGTTTTACTACGATCACCAATTAGAAATCTCATTAACCAAATCGATCACAACCCAACAATATACAGAAGAATCTAACCCACAAATTAGGTTAGCTTATTTGGTTTCTTAAAAAAATGACTCCAACAATTTATTACCGAGAATTTTTTTTTTATGTAAAACACTTATTTTTAATATCAAAACGAGATTCACAAGATTTGAATACCCGACATTCTGACTACTAAACAAGCTAAACTATTAGAAACTTTAGAATGATAAATTTCGGCTGCTTTATATACACATACAATTCTAGGGTTTTAGCTTCCCGAACAAGTAAATTAGAGAATATACACTTAGAGATAAGACAAGAAAATTTACACAAATTTTTACATATTGAAGATACGGAAATATCTTCCGTAATATCCTCCCTCAAGGTGGAGGGTGGAGGTTCGAAACTCCCAGCGTGCGAAGAAAACTATCGAACTCCTTCTTCCCAAGTGTTTTTGTCATTATGTCCGTCATCTGTATCTTGATAGAAACATGTCGAGTCATTATAGTACCACAGACTATCTCATCACGGACGAAATGACAATCCAATTCGTGCGTTTGTGAAACACCAGAAACTTGCTAAGATGAATGGCCGAGAGGTTGTCACAATGCATCGGAATATGAGCATCTAACTTGACACCAAAGCACTGAAGCAATTCAATTAGCCAAAGTAACTCACTCACAGTATCAGCCATGGAACGGTGTTCGGCTACCGCATTAACAAGAAACTACGTCTTGTTTTCGAATCTTCCATGAAATCGGTGAACCACCAAGTTGTATCAACCAACCTATGAGAAATCGGCGAGTCAAAGGGCATCTGATCCAGTCACTATCACACCAAACAGTAAGCGTGATCTTAATGTTAGATCGAAGATGAATTCCTTATCGGGGATTCAACTTTAAATATCTAACCACATATATAACAGCATCTCAATGAGCCTGACAAGGAGCTTGCATAAATTGAGATAAGATGTGGATAACATAGGATAATTCTGGTCGTGTATTGCCAAGATAGATCAAGCGTCCCACCAAATGACAATACCGAGTCGGATTAGGAAGAAGATCAGTCTTCGTAAGCGCAAGCTTATGATTTTGGTCTGGTAGAAACGAGGTAGGTTTGGCTCCGAGTAGACCAATCTCAACAATAATGTCCAAAGCATATTTTCGTTGACAAAGATAAATATCCGAAGGAGTACGAGCAACTTCAATGCCTAAGAAATATTTCAAAATACCAAGGTTTTTCATGTGAAAACATAAGCTTAAATATGCCTTGAATTCTTCAATCTGCGATTGAGCTCCTCGTAACGATCAAATCATCAACATAAATTGACACATGAATCCAAATATTCCTCTTGTAATGTGAAAAGGGAATAGTCCTTAACTGATTATTCAAAACCGTATGCCTTCAAGCTGTGCCAAGTTTAGTGAACCAACATCTAGGAGCTTGACGTAGTCCATATAAAGATTTTCGAAGATGACATATACCAACAGAGTGGCCAGCTTTTTTTAGAGAAAATAGAGAAGAGTTTGAAACATTTTCATCGTTTTCTAAATCTCTAATTTGTCGTAGTGCCAATTTTAAAGTGGATAAATTAACGCAGAATATTCATGTTTATCCGTATCTTATATTATATATGTAAATAATGTTTTACTGTTTTGGTTTTCTAATATTTCTATAAATCATATCTTTTACTACTTGGAGATATAATCATGTATGTAAGAAAAACTTGAATATGCCAATGTAAAAAAAATTCATGTTTGTAATGTGGATTGAAATTTTAATGCTAAGTCTTATGACAACCTGATGTAACGAGTAACACAACGGTATTTAGTTATCACCGTGTCCAATATTCGTCATCAAAGGGATAGAGCCGTAAAGGTGATAAACAGCTTAAAACGTCGTCGTAGTTACCATCGAAGGACTAATTAAAGGTAATTCTGTCATTTAGCTTCAACTACTGCACTGATATTAGTGGCTCGAGGGAGAGAGATAGAGCTTCAATGACAATGGCGTCTTTAGCCCTCTTTAGCCCCGTGACTTGAGTCCTTGATATGGAAGTATATGAGAATTAATGAACACGTTTCATCGATTTGTCTAGATCGTGTAGGCGAAGTCGCTGAATCTAATCGCAATTTCGAGTCCAGGTATCTCAATGTTTTGCTTATCGCTGGAGGATCTTGGATCATAGGATTTTTGGAGTTAGAGGACAATTAGCTGAAATGCCATATTCGTTTCAAAGCTTAATGGTAGCAAGATTTTTGAGCAAAAGCATAAGCCGATTCTTAGAAATAGTTTTAGGTTTTGATCTCCAGGCTCTGTTTTGAGAAGTGGCTCTAGTGGGTTCTTAAAAAAAATATGAAAGTGTTGTTCTTAGAATAGTGTAGGATTTTGTGAAATTGTATATTAATCTTTGTGTTTATGTTTTGCTTTTCTTCTACTTTTCTTGACCATTGAATCAATTTGATATCTTCAATCTGCTTTGAATGCTAAGATAATTAACTTCAAATGTTTTGGCCTCCTATCTGGTTTTGGTTGCTGCTTATCAAGTTTACAAGTATACTCTTATTTACTTTAATATGCAGTAATTGGCTTGTCTTCTTTGATAGAATTGGTTAGTTGCTTGATATATAAGACCGTATCATGAAGCACTTTGTCTGCACCTTCAAACTCTTTTCATCAAATGCTTGATCATTGCTTTATTCTGTGGCTGATACATCTGTATGATCTTTTGGTGTCTAGTAATGAACTCAATATTTAAGGACTTGGCTCATTTCATTGCTGGAGACGCTGGCTTTGTTGTTTTGCAAGAGAATGACCGAGTTTCGCAGAATTTACATTCTCGGTAACTATCTTTTCAACCGATACATATATGTTTGCTTTACATTATTAAACATTATCCAAGATACATATGCATATACTTATATCGTTAATTTCACAATTATCAGGTTCTTAAAGATCAATTATTTCCTGAAAGAATAGAATACAGTGAAGATATAAACACTGAGAGCAGAAGAGACTAAGACCACAAGCCCCAACACGGTATGAATCGCCAAAGCACTGCCGCAAGAGAGAAGCCCGATACGAAGCTGAATAACATCAACAATTGACAACAGAAGAAATACACAGCCCAAGATTGATCCACCAGCTGCACCAAGCACACCGAAACGAAGCACATCACTGTTGATATTTGCCTTAAACACTTCGTCCGTTTCTTTGCTGTTCAAAAGGTTGATGGCTAGCTTCATCCCTTGAGCCACGAGGGAGGAAAAGAGGAAGAAGGCAAATGAGAGGACTTCAAACACAACTAGGTCGCGTTCCACGTCTCGTCCTGCATAGCACTCGGATCTGTCCGTGAGGCTGAGGTCACGTGGTTGGTCGAAGGAAATTCCGACAAAGACGGCAACCGTGAAGAGAGAATTAGCACTTACGATCCCATCGAGGGCTGTAACATGAACGCTCGTGGTCGATGAGGTTGAAGTTGAACGACTGGTGTTGCTGTTGCTATTGTGGTTGCTGCTCGTCTCTATGTCGGAATCTGCCATTACAAAATGGATCTCTTTTTTTTCTTTCTTTTTGATAGCTTAAAAGCTTCTAGTGGTGGATCATATTATTCTGTTGTGTTCTTATGATTCCCTTTTAATTGATTTGGTAATGTTGGTTAAGAGTGGGTGGTATTTGGTTTAGAACGATTAGCCTTGGGAAAACGATTGATGTATGTTAAATGAATATTAAAATCCTTTTCAAGTCTTGGAAGGTACACACACCTTTCTCCTTTTGTTGTGAAAGAAGAAGACCTTATTCACATGTAAAAACAACACAATCTTGTAACAAGTTTACACGTTAACTATATTTTTTTTACCTTTTCTTTTCCATTTTGCCGGTGTTCAAGAAATCGGGTTAAGACTTAAACGGTGTTTATGCGCTAAACGTATTTCTATTAGATTCAAGCGAAGCTCTTGCCTTAGCATTCGAAGTCCGATTAAGAGATCCAAAACCAATTATTTGGAAATTGAGTTAAGCAACTCGCAGTCTATACTGAAATTGGAATCTCTGATGCAAACTTGTCTTAGTAGTAGATTTCGGCTTTTCTATGGAAAGGGTAGTTGAGTATTTGAAGAGACATGAAAAAATATATACAAGCAAGAGTAGAAAGAAACAAAACTCAAGGTTGTCTTAGCTGACGTGGCATGTTCTCAAGTTTTAATTGGCTGGAGAATTCAAGAGGATGAAATATAGAAGAAACTTCTTTTAAGTAAAAAAAATTTCAAACCACACAAGTGAGGAAGAGGCAATGGCGGTCTTATCCACCATATTCTCCGTCACCAGAGCTTCAACGCCTCCTATGGCGTCTCTAACTAATGACTCACCGTCTCCACTTCCTTCTTCTTCACCGTCGAAGAAAGCGGCAAAACTCAGCAAAGTGAGCAAACAAATGGGAAATCAAAACCAGCAATTACGGAAGCAACAACGGCGAGGCAACAAGCCTTCGATAGCTCAGATCGAGCGAGCGTTCGGCGCTGGATCATATCGTGATTCCGAAGGGTAAAGACAATCATTACATTTGCGAAATGTGCATACTTATAATCGTTTAATTATATTTTTTTTTTGTGTCTGAAAGGGAAATGGATACGAATACAGTATTTGATGAGCTTCTATTAGGCCATGCTAATAAATTCGAAGGAAAACTGGAAAAGAAGCTACGAGAGATTGGCGAAATCTTCGTAGCTCGAACCGAACCTAAGCTTCGTTCCTCCGGTTAGTTTAGTGATTATAATCTCATTCATGCTAATCATCACATCTAAATTCTATAATTGCGTTGGCTTAATATATCGGGATGATCACTCATGTTGCAGGGAAACCAGTTTTGATGTTTACAATTCAGTGGATTCTTCCCATGTGGATTATGTCTCTGCTCATAGCTTGTGGAGTCATTAAACTCCCTTTTAGCCTCCCATTACTTGATGACTTGATCATGTGATTCGCGTTCAATACACAGATACCATGTTTCGTTAATTATACGTCTCCTGTCTGTGATATATGGATCATATGATAGATATCTTGATAGCTTCTACTAGTAACCCATTTACGCGATTTGGATGAATTTTTGTACTAATCTTGGTTAGAATGGTGTGTATGCATAAACACTATCCTGCTAAAAAAACTGGTCACAAGTATAAATAGAAAGTTATTACAAAATAGCATGTCAATTTGTTGATGTTCCGCAACTTCACCATTGTTTTACATGTTATAATTAAATGAATCGAACTCTATATTAAAAATTTAGTTTTGTAGCAGCAAAAGATTCAAACAATACCTATATAAAAACCAGTCTGTTGCTGTGAACTCTACTAATTAGACTTTTGTGTCCAAATTTGGAATATGAATCTGGCCCATTTTTACGTAGTTAGTGGTAGGTGGCCAACATTTCTCACTCTCACATCTGTAATCTCCACCGCATTTCTTATGTTATTTTCTTATGAAATTGAAGAAATAATCGTCATCTTTCAAATTGATGACTGTAGTATATATAGTATAAGCATCATTAGGCTATTATTTATTATTGAAATAACTAATATATTGCTTAAGAACACATGGCTTTGTGATTTTATATAAAAAAAAGGTGCTATAACAGATTATAATCCAGAGGAGCAGATTCGAATTCTTATTAGTAGTTAGGTCATTAGTACTGTCAGCTTTTCCAGATATATATATCATTACCATTTTATGCTTTTGCGTGAGCTTTAATTATGAATCCCATTGATCAAACGAAAATTATTATAAATCCGATTTTCTCGTTAATTATCATTAAATCCTGCCTTGTTTACTTATTTTATTTCGTGTTGTCAAATAAAATATAAGTCAATTAGTTTTATAAACGTACAGATAATAAAAACTTATAAAGCATTCAGAAAATTCAAACTTTGATTCCTTTTTTTTTTTTTGGGGTCTGAATAAATTGACTTTTAATTAAGAAAATAAAAACCGAAACGGAACAAGTTGAAACCTGGCGTCCTCTTTTTTTTCGCTTTCTTCACTTTGTTCTCTCTTTCTCTACCTATATCGTTAGTCTCTCTCTGATTTCCCGTGAATTTTCCCGGAGCTTTTCTCGGGAAAATAATCTATCTAAGAAGGTTCGAGATTGAGACACGTCATCTCCGGTTTAGTAGAGAGATCTGAACGAGTCTTCTATAGTTTCCGATGGGAACGCTTCAGTCATGGAGAAAAGCTTATGGAGCCCTAAAAGATACCACCAAAGTCGGCCTTGTCCGAGTCAACAGCGATTACGCCGTACGCGCTTTCCGATTTCTCAATTATTTTTCTATCCATTGATTTTGTTTATTTGTTTAATCTCTGATAGATTCGGTTTTGGTTTCTGGAATTTTCATGTATTTTTAGGATTTAGATGTTGCCATAGTTAAAGCTACAAATCATGTTGAGTGTCCTCCCAAAGATCGCCATCTCAGAAGTGAGTGACACTTTTCAGTTATTTTCATTGGGAATTCTTAGATCTGATTTTTCTTCTTCTTCTCTGAATAATGATTTGATTTCTCTATTGTTCCAGAAATCTTCGCTGCAACATCAGTGACTCGTGCTCGAGCAGATGTTGCCTATTGCATTCACGCGCTTTCTCGCCGTTTGCATAAAACCAGAAATTGGACGGTACTGATTGAGATTACTCTCTCTTGAAAATTGATATTGTGTTTTGGTTTCACGCTGATCACTTTATCTCTTTTCTCTATTGGGTTGCTTCAACAGGTTGCTCTGAAAACACTAATTGTTATTCACCGACTTCTAAGGGAAGGAGATCCTACATTCAGAGAGGAGCTATTAAACTTTTCGCAGAGAGGGCGAATTCTGCAACTTTCTAATTTCAAGGATGATTCAAGCCCTATTGGTAACTCAATTTAGTGTTTCTGCTTCATTTGTGGGCATATGTGTTAGAATCACACGAGGTTCCTATTGAGTGTTAATGCTAATTGGAAGCTTTTTTGTTTCTTTTACAGCCTGGGATTGTTCAGCCTGGGTACGTACTTATGCATTATTCCTTGAGGAACGGCTTGAATGCTTCAGGGTTTTAAAATATGATACTGAGGCAGAACGTCTTCCAAAATCTACCCCAGGGCAGGATAAGGTACCAATTGTTCGTGTACTCTTTTTTTTCTTCTTCTTTGTGTTCCTACCTCTTTTATTTTTCTGATTGTTTCAGTTTTGCATATTGCGGATGGCCAGGGGTACAGTAGAACCAGGGATTTAGAGGGTGAAGAACTCCTGGAACAATTGCCAGCTTTGCAGCAGCTTCTGTATCGTCTCATCGGTTGCAGGGTACTTTTCTGATGTTATTTGTTTCTGTTGTTGATAGATTGTAACATTGTCTTGTGGCTGCACTTGCTGATCGATGAATTGTCTTGCCCCTTTGCGTTTTTTCAGCCAGAAGGTGCTGCTAACCACAATCATGTCATACAATATGCACTTGCTCTGGTAAGTGACAATGATCCCTGGTCCTAGAATTACCATTTCCACAACTGGGCACAGTTGTTGGTGTCTTTCTCTGCAAAAGCTTTCTGTTCCATCTGGAAAAGCAAACCTCGAAAATTTCTAAACTTCTTTGTGATCATATTATAGGTGTTGAAAGAGAGTTTTAAAGTCTATTGTGCTATCAATGATGGAATCATCAATCTCATTGATAAGGTAGGTCTTTTTTTTTTTTTTTGCCATCATAGTTATCGTGTCACTTTATCTCCTTTCCTTTCTCCCTGTTCAATTATACATATATTGCAGTTCTTTGAAATGCCAAAACATGAAGCCATCACTTCCCTTGAAATATACAAGCGTGCGGGTCAGCAGGTGATGTTTGTTGGATTATTTTTTGTCGGTATATACATCACTTTTCTAGACATTTTTTGTGTGTAACAATGGATAATGTGTTTTTCAGGCTCGTAGCCTTTCTGATTTCTATGAAGCCTGCAAAGGATTGGAACTTGCAAGGAATTTTCAATTTCCTGTTCTAAGAGAGGTACCAAATGAGGACAACTTTTGATAATTTTAACTGACAACCATTGCATGTTTCTGTTACTTAATACATTACTTTATATCTGGTTTCTGTAGCCCCCACAATCTTTTCTGACAACAATGGAGGAGTATATTAGAGAAGCACCGCGGGTTGTCGATGTCCCAGCGGAACCACTGGTATGCATGCATATTTTCTCATATTAGTGATCCAAGTTTTTTGGTCTTTTGGCCTTTTTTCCTGTGTCTTATGTGCTAATGAAGTTGTTTTCATACAGCTTCTAACGTATAGGCCGGATGATGGACTGACTGCCGAAGATACTGAACCGTCGCATGAAGAACGTGAAATGCTACCTTCAGATGATGTCATTGTTGTATCTGAAGAGACAGAACCTTCCCCTCCGCCTCCTCCTTCAGCCAACACTCAGAACTTCATTGATACAGATGATCTACTGGTGAAAATTCTATTATGATTTTGATTTCAGTTTTGCTTTTTATTGCTTTTCTTATGTCTCAAGTTCACTTTGTTCAATTTTCCCCACAGGGTCTGAACACTGGTACTCCTGATGCATCAGTGATCGAAGACCAAAATGCACTTGCTTTAGCCATTGTTTCAACTGATGGTGAGCTTCTTGTTGGACCATTTACATGTCCACTAATATTCTGCCAGTCTGGAGAGGGTGTTACTGTAATTTTTTTCCTTTTCCTGACTCATTTTGGATCTCTCTATTTCCAGCTAATCCTTCAACGCCTCGTTTTGGTCAAGCAAATGATTACGATCCTACAGGATGGGAGCTTGCCTTGGTGACGGCACCCAGCAGCGATATCTCTGCAGCCACCCAGAGGAAATTGGTAATTTTTATTAATAATGCCATATTCTTAAAACACTAGATCACACAAATCAATGCCAGTTGGTAGTTGCTGGCTAAATATTTGGCTGGAAAGTTGGACTTTAGATGTTCAATTTGTAAATCTTGCGACTAGGAACCTTGTTATTAGCAAATTAGTTAGTTCATAATGAAAGAGTCATCAAATGCATTGTTTTATTGAACCTTGAGACAAGGAATCTTGCTATTAATATAGTTATGGAAGTCGGAACCGTGAGAATAGGAAGTTCATTGTTGGTGTAGGTGTTTAGTTTATATAGGAGGATAGTGTGTAAGGCTGTAAGCTAATCTTGAAAAACCATTATTTTGTGCACAAAAATGTTTAGGCTGGAGGGTTAGACACGCTTACACTTAGCAGTCTATACGATGATGGAGCCTACATAGCTTCCCAACGTCCTGTCTACGGTGCACCAGCTCCCAATCCTTTTGCGTCCCATGACCCTTTTGCGTCGTCCAATGGCACAACTCCCCCACCTCAGCAGCCAGCGGTGAACAACCCCTTCGGTGCTTACCAGCCAACTTATCAGCATCAGCCCCAGCCAACGTATCAGCATCAGTCCAACCCACCTACCAACAATAGTAATCCATTTGGTGATTTTGGGGAATTCCCGGTTAACCAGGTATCACAGCAGCCAAATACCACCGGTTATGGTGATTTCGCGGTAAACCAACATAACAACCCTTTCCGCAGCACTGGC
This sequence comes from Boechera divaricarpa, assembly GCA_026770425.1. NCBI lineage: Eukaryota > Viridiplantae > Streptophyta > Magnoliopsida > Brassicales > Brassicaceae > Boechera > Boechera divaricarpa. The sequence continues at coordinate 16,937,066 of CM049188.1, forward strand.
CTCCTTTGAATCATGTTTTTATTCACGCTTGTGGCTTCATTGGTTTTTGTGGAGGGAGGGTTTATTTGTGAGTAATAGAACCACATGTTTGGTTTGATGATCTCTGTCTTACTACTTGTAATCTCTGGGATTATATATATGCATATATGAGTTAAATCCCCCCCACCACACTTTTATTGTTGCATTCTTAAAATTATTTATCTTCAAGTGCTATTTTGTGTGCTCTATGAGAGAGCTAATGTTTTAGTTCTAATGGGCCTTTTCTTCCGTACTTTTACCTTTACAAACTGTATGACGTGTCTCGTCTTAGGTTCTCATTCCATTTCGTCCTTTACCCCCATTGATATTTCAACACGTGTTGACTTTTAACAATTAATCGAATCATCGAATTATTGGCCCCAGTTGTTTATTCTTTGATGATGGATGATAAGGTAAAAAATCAGGGAGAATAGCGTAAATTCAGAAAGGTTATGAGTTATCACCTTCATCCACGTCAGCGATCCTGCAAGATGATATTCTGATCGATCCATAGCCGTCAGATCATCTCTCGTGTTCCGCACACCCTAACCGTCCGATGAGCTAGAAAACCACATTTACCAATTAATTATTTTGTTTTTAAAATCCTTAAGAACCCACACAGTGTCTTTGCTTCACCGCAACAGTGCTAGTCTCTCTCTCTCTCTCTGCAAATTCATGTTTGACAAGACGGCGATGGAGAACGAAATCGATCTTCAACATGATCCAATGGCGGCGCTTCAGCCACAGAATCCTCCCTTCTCTCTCCCTCCGTATCCTCAGGTATATCAGTCAGATTTATTCAAGTTGTATTCTCATGTTATGGCGAACCGTCTCCCTTCCTAGATCTGAGATTTTGTTTTTATTGGAATTAGATGATTATGGAGGCGATTGAAGCATCAAACGACGCGAACGGATGCAACAAAACGGCGATTGCAAAACACATAGAATCAACTCAGATGACTTTACCTCCGTCTCACACCACGCTTCTGAATTACCATCTCAATCATATGAAACAATCAGGCCAGATCGTGATTGTGAAAAACAATTACATGAAACCAGATCCAAATGGTCCTCCTAAGCGTGGCCGTGGCCGTCCTCCGAAACCTAAACCTGAGGTTGATTCAAGCCACGTGGCGGCGGTCTCAGCTCCATCTGTTTCTCCGCCGAGGCCTCGAGGTCGTCCTCCCAAGGCCAAGGAGGCTCCATCAGAGCCAAAATCAAAGGCTCCGAGTGGTTCGGGAAGACCACGTGGACGACCACCGAAGAAGCCGAAGACGGAATCAGAGACGGTTCAAGCTGAAGCACCAACGGCTCAACCTAACGGTGAACGTCGAGGTCGTGGAAGGCCACCGAAAGTGAAACCAGCGATGGTGCCTGTTGGTTGTTAAGACTTCTCTCCACCTTGATTGATTGATTAAACCGCAAAATGCTCCCTCATTAGAAGTAATTGAAGAGATTTGTGTAGTTTTAATTTTAATTGTGTGTTCCGTTATTTTGTTTAGGGGGTTGTGTAGACAAGAGAATGTAATTCGACTTTGCATTTGGTGTGTCATGTAAATTTCGGGTCTTACCCTTTCCTAAAGTAACGGTTGATCTTTTAATCGTTTTGATATTTTATTAACTTAAGTGTGATTCAACAAAGTTGGCTTTGTCTTTTTTTTTAGTAAAACAACCAATATAAAGCAGTTACAACTATAATTGGTGGCGAAACAGTATAAAATTACAAGCTCTATATAAGTTTATTGAATGTTGGAGAAATAGCCATTTCAAAACTAGATTTAGGAACAGATTGGTTGTTGTTTTAGAATTTAAGATATAAAACTAATTTTTCAAATATCAAAATTTATTGTTTTAGATTTTTAGCTTTCTATAGACATACAAGAAAAAATGATTTTAACTTTGAAAAATATACATAAAACGTGAATGTTTTGAATTTAGAGTTGTATATCCAAATATGATTTAGAAAAAATTTCAAAACAACAACCAACCAAACCCATAAAATTGAGTTATTTTGAGGTTTTGTTGTTCAGGCGGGAGGTAGGGTTTTCAAAAGATAGCAAAATATTTGAAAACATGCTCGATCCCCAGTTGTATTAATGAATGAATACACGGTTGGATTAATCTAATGATGGTATTGGTAACCTTTCACACTTTGATTGAAAAAGGTTGTTTTTGGTTTAAACTTCGAAGAGAAAGGGCCCAAATTCAATTTCATGGACCTATCTATAATGGCCCTAAGGAATACAGTATAAAGGAAGTTAAAAATTACTTTGACAACATGTTTGAGCCTCCTAATTAAAGGGCTCTCGAACTAGTTTAATATTTGTAGTTACAATCCCATAATCTAGAATTGTGTTAGCTTGGAACATAAGCGCACTCGTCCTTATAACACATCATTTTTTTTTTTTTTTTTTAAAGACTTATGTCTCTGGTTAGTCTCCCTATATAATTATCTTAACTTATGTTTTTCCTTTTCTCCCTAAAGTTCCTATCCTTCATGTAGCTAGAAATGTATCTTTTCTCTAATGCCAAAATATAAATTTATAATTATAGAAAACATTTGATTTCCGGAGAATAAAGTTACAAGCTTATAACAACAATACAATCGTACATGTAAAGAAGCAAGACAAACAAAAGAACAATCTTAAGCATACAATGGTTCACGTCTTTTTGCTAATTGCTTGTTTGGTGTTACTGTTTCAGTTTTCAGTTCGGGTGAGTATAGCTTTTTATCACTTCATGTTAAAAGCCATACTCTCTTCAATTGATCACAGTATTTTTGTATGTAATTTTGTCAACACTGGTCTAGATCTTTAACAAATTAACTTAATTTGATGTTACCATTTTCTTGAACGTGTGAACATTACTCCGTACATCTTGAAAAACCAACGAACAAATTATATGTTCCAGGGAAGTTTCTAATTAAGACGAATCAGATCCGAAACCGCAAAATCCGTGCTCAAAATTGTACATACCTGATACCTGTTAACTAAAGCATAAAAAACCAGCACATACTACTATAATTGTTTTTGTATGGTTTTAATTTTTGGATCAAAATTGTGAGAGCTGTGAGTTTTGCGGAATTACATATATCAAAACTTGCAGCATATTTTTAAGTATTTTAACAGTATTCTATCTATATAAACAGTTAAATAATAATAGTACGTAAAATCAATTTACAAACCTTGAACTCTTGATAATATTATAAAAAGCTTTCCAAGTTCCAACGATCTAAATATCATTTTTCATAACCAGTAGTAACACCCTAGCATATGTACACAAAAACTGGCATGTAGTGAACAATACCTGTGTGAGTTTGGACACAGTGCAATCTCGTGAGTAAAAGATAGACGTTTTTTTGTTTGGAAGGGATTGAGTGGGCCCAGTAACAGGAAATTTAGACACACACAAAAGTGTGTGAAATGAGTATGTGAACACATCGATCTTCGTCTATTGGATATGTGATATGTCCTACTCATTTCACGGGTCTAGAAAGAAGAAAAAATACAACAAAATATATAACCACTCCATATGATTGTGATCTATATCTACTATATTCGTATATACGTATTTTTACGATAATCTTATATATATGTATATAATCATGCAGTTTAATTAGTAAATCAAAGATGTAACTTATCATCTTCGAGACTGCATGATCAATTACTAGTAAAGACAGTGATTCAACGTTAATCGGTCTCGTTTAAACTATAAGTAAGTCTTACCTTATATGTTATTTTTCTTTTGAGAAAACTAAGATTTATTTGTGGGGGCTAAGCTAATAGTCTTTTAAATTTTAAACGTAAATTTTGTTACTTTTTTTTTTTTTTACTTCCGATAAATTTTTGTTACTAATTTTACCATATCCACATAATCATATTGCACGGTGGAGATCACGTAACAAAACAACAAAACACACACAAAGCTGGCGATATAATTAACATCTCTCTGAACCCGTTAAACATACACAAAGCTTTCAGTAAACTCGGATTAAAACAAAAAGCAAATTTAATACATCACTAATCATAATCATATCCACATAATAGAGACGAAGCATAAACCCCTAGTACCTTTTAGAAGCTTGCACTTAACTTTCAGTTTCCTTCCACACAAAACTATTATATAGTTATAACTTAAAACCCGTAATGTATTAAATTATCAAAAGAGACACTTAAATTAAAGTTAAAATTCGTCATGATCTCATGGTCATGGAGCTCCATTGTTGGCATAAGTGTTGACAAGGGCAAGAGCATTACTCGTTAACCTCTTCACTTCCTCGAGCCGATCACAAACGGTCGTCTTAATCACTCCTCCTTCGTCCATATCTTCAAATCCGTCCGTACACGTGTCCTCATCCGTCAATGCTGCACTCATCCACGTCTGCACGTTACTCATCTGAAATCTAAACGTTTCCACCGACCTCCGAGCTGCCGCGACGCCGCCTCGGCCGTTCATGTCGCGTAGTTGTCGGAGAGATCCTCTCATCTCGTCCACTGCGTCTTCAACGTTCGAAACACAGTCGCGGATTACGGCGGAAGCAGTTTGGTGGCCATCACCGGAGTATTTGGCGGCGGAGCGTGAGAGTTTGGAAAGAAAAGCCGCCGTGGATTTGGCTTGTGAAAGTGAAACGCCGATTGCGAGCTTGGCTAGCCTCGCCGGACTGTCTTGAACGGCGGAGGCGTAGCCGGCGAGTGACGTGAAGCAGACGTCTGGATATAGCGTGGCGTTGCAGCTTGTTCGGATGAAATCTAGATCGTTGGTTGTTGTAGTGTTTGGTCGTGGAGGGAAATGGACGGCTGAAATTGATCTGGAAATGAAGAGAAGTGTGGTGAAGAAGAGTAATGACGTCGTATGGCTTTGGCTTACCATTTTCACTATTATTCGAAATTGCTTATTTAATTTTTCTTCTCCTGTAAGATTTTAGAGGAGTGATTGGCGCTTTATGTAGGCCTTAGGGATGGGTTTTCATGTTACAATTTTACCCATCCTTGTTACGTGGATTTACTAGATTGCCACTAATAATTTTGTCTGATATGTGTGAAATCACGGATTATGTTTTCAGTTATAACTTATAAGTCTATATAATAATAGTAAGAGGGTAAGACCCATATAGTTTCACATTACGACGAGCCATATCGTTAAGTAACTACATAGTTGGTCCAAAGAGTGGCTATTCGGTTCTTCGGTTCGGTTCAAATCAGTTTTTTTGGTTTTTGGTTTATAAAAACTGCTAATCATTTAAAACTGATTAAAATTCGGTTTGGTATGGTTACTTAATTTTGAAACCAAAAATACCCGAAAATATCCGAAAATACCCAAAATACTAGAATTTTTTGGTTCTATTCGGTTCTTGGGTATAAACCGAACCAAACCAAGAACCGGTCGGTTATCAAATTTGGAACCGATCGGTTACTATGTAGAAACATAAACCTAACCGAATCTCTTATTTCAGTTCAGTTCAATTCGGTTATTCGGCTCCGGTTTAAATGCTAGGGCTACTTGGTCCTATACTTTTGATAATTCTAAATTTCTATCTCTACATATCTAAAAGATGGAGACAAAGGAACAATATGACAAAACCAGCTAAGTTCTGAGTACTCGTAAGTCTCGTATCGAACAATGTTGTGTACAAATTACAACCAATTAAAAATTACATTTGATATTGCATCACATATGCTCGATAGTATATATATATATATATATATATATATGAACTTTTAATTATAATTATTTTTGGCTATATTTGGAAAAGATAATACTTTTTGCAACGAATTATACAGTTCTAATCTTTTCTTCTTCAACATCATCCTCTCTTACAATTCCTTAGGAATCTTCTCCTAGATTATCTTGCTTATTGTGACTTTATAGTTTTACTGTTTTTGATAATAAAGGAAGAATTGTACAGATCTGATTAACTTCGAAGTTTTTTTTTAACGAATAATTAATTAACTTCTAAGTTTTACAATTGCGTATTAGGTGTTTAAGCTAGATGGCAATTTTAATTAGGTGACAAAAAAAAACCTTACTATTCTAATGGGACCCACCAAAGTTGGGAGATTCTATGGAGATTCGCCTACCTTCTTTATTTTGCGATTGTGGGATGGTGTTTTCAGCTGCCGTACCAAAGTAATTAATACGTTAGAGAAATGTTCGATCACGCAATAGTTAAACACCATTCATATCCAAAAATGTTAACGATCAATCAAATTAGTGCGTACATATGATGTGAAGGTTAAGAAGTTACATATCCAAAATAATTGATGATAATCATATATGGTTTTTATATGCTATGTATTTTCATTTTTAATATAGATGTGAATCGAATAAGAAAATATAAGAACAAACTTTTCTTATTAAGTTTTGAAAACTCTCTTAAAACTAAACTTTTTATAGTAAACTCTCTCAAAACTAAATTTTTTAATCATTGACACAAACCATCAATAACTATTTATAGGAAAAGCGCAACCTAATCTTAGTACTAACAGAAATTTGATAACTCCAAATCCTAAGAGATAATGACTAACATATTTGTGCCTATTTTATCTAAAATACACAACTAGTTAAATATATCTTGGGCAATAAATCATAATATTGGAGATTATTCAACAATAGATTCATTACATTAGACGTTGAAAAAATCGTTTTCCCCTTCATTTAATATACAATTTCATTTGTTTGAATTTCTTAGGCTCTATCAGCAAATAGATTTTTACTTGATTATATATCTCATAACAAGCAAAGAACCGATCGTATTTCCATACTAAAAATACGGTTTGTATATTATAGTATAGAATTTCTATCGTATATGGTAACTTAGATCTACAAATTTTTGCATACTTGATTTGGAATCCCATTATTATCATGTTTTTAGGAGATGATCAAATTGGAAATAATTCTGATGGTATTAGACCAACCATGCTATTTAAGGAGACATATAAAACTCCACATTATGGTACTTTTCTGGAAAGCAAACACTTAGGGTTATGATGACTTATATGTATAGTGGGGAGGTAGCCGACTCATTGTTGTTGCGTAAGACATAAGTGTATATATACAATACACGCATACTCGTTATAAATTATTTTTTTCCATTTTTTATATACGGTTAAATATATTTTCCAATTGATGTATATACATAAATATTATTAGTTTGGCCTTTTGAGGAGTGTTGGTTAAGAATGTGATGGAGATGGAGGTAACGACTTCTGTTGTCTTCTTTTAAAAGACGGCCATTAACATTATTTGTGAGGAGGGTCCATTTTGGTTTAGTCAACTTTTTAAGAAACAAATTAAAATCAAATACATAATGATGATTTTAAATGATTACGGACTTTTACTTTGTAGAAATTCGTGGCGAGATTGGCTCAAAATCTACACTCGATTAGTTAAATTTACAAAAAGAATAAGATAGAGGCCACATGGGAACATTTATTCTATGATGTTATCTTTTGTTCCAAAAGCTCTCTCTAATTAACTAACTACCTGTATTCTTTTAACTAACAACCTCGACCAAATTATTTTTGAGAAAAAACGAACGATGTTTTTATTGATTAATAAAAAGTTTATTTAATGGTTCGAGATATTGGAAGAGAATATTGGATTATTAATGTTCATTTTACTCAGAAGTGAATTTTTGAGGTCAAGTGAGAAAGTAAAAAAATAATAATTGACCAGCTATCATCTTATCCATTCCCAACGTTCGAACGCCGTGAATTATGGCAACATAGATGATTCAATCATGCACGAGTTGTTTAAAAGCTGTGGTTAGGTTTTGAAACAAAAGTTCTCATGTAATATTTACTTTTTCCTTTTGAATTTAGACTCTTTCTCAGAGACATTTTTTTCCCATGGATATGTTTTTATTGTCTACAATATATGATAATATAAGAAATTTAATTTAAAACTCATTTGTTGAAATCTAAAACTATTCTTTCGAGAAAACACATCTCGTACATTGCTGAAAAAAATATATAGTATGATTGAAATCATAGTCGTTTATATCAATAAATTTTTTGATTGTAACTTATATGCATAATCCTCTATTTGAAACTTATAATAACCTTTGATTGATAATAAAAGTCGTGGGAGACGGTTCCTACACGAAATGTACCATTTAGAAGCTAGAAACTTGGAGATTAAATTAGTGTTAAGTTTTAGCTTTAACAATCTCCATAAAAAATCCATAACATTGTTCATAAATGCAAAACACAAGAATTTTCCAAAATTACGAGATACTTTTGTTAGAATCATTGGTACATTAAAAATCTTCTTATGATTCTCGCGCATACCACCAGTTACTAAGCAAACCATGAGACTAAAAAACAACAAAAAGACTTGGTTGATAGTTTGCACAATTAACACCGTAAATATATCCAAAAAATGTTTCTTCCTATGTTTAGCAAACACCAAGTTAGTAATGCACTTTGTAGCAACAGACAGATCAAGCATTGTTAGTTTGTTATACCACATAGAAATCCTAATGATCTCTATACACAATACTTGCAAGAGATCAAAGTGCTTTTCTCCATAAATAATTTAAAATAGCTGAAGATTCCAACATCATGTATTTGAAAAGGTGTTGTCTTTGAAGAATTTATTGAATTCTTCTTCTTCCTTGTAGTCATGAGAGATGATTTCTTAGACCTCCATAAATAATTTGGGGAACTGACTAACAAAATATTTGTATACTCCATCTGGAATATTTGTATACTCCATCTGGAACTGATCCTAAGAGTGTTTGAGGCATCAAAAGTTTCAATCACTTTAGACTCGTGTGTAAGTGTTCTTCATTATTTAAGGAAATTTGGAAAAAAAAAAAACCAAAAACAAATTGGTCATGAGAGGTTATAAAAGGTCAGTCATAAGAATAGTTCCCAAAGAAAGAATTGAATAGCTAAAGCCTAAGTGAGTGTTATTGGATTTCTACTTTGATAGATTTTTGATGACTTTAAAAATTATAGAAAGTAACTGCTTTAAAAGATTTTAAAAGATTGTAAAAGAATATTTCTAAAATATTACATAATATTTTCAAAGATTGCAAAAGAGTATCTCCAAAGTAAGACTAGACATTCGGATATCGGTTTTGGTTTCGGGTATGTACCGATCGGTATCGGTTATTCGGTTACTAAAATTTAGGTACCATATAGGTACCAGAAATTTTCGGTTCGGTATCGGTTCGATATCAATCGGTTTCGGTTCGGTTCGGTTATAAATTTGAAGAACCGATAAATACCATAAACAATCGGGTAACTTACGGTTCGGTACCGATTTTGGTTTTTATCGGTTATTTTAGTAACCGATACCCGAAATAGTAACTAAAACCCGAAATAATAACCAATACTTGAAATAAATAAAACAATTACCGATACAAAAATAATCAAAGTTGGATTCTACATAGTGTATGACGGATTAGAATCGTGCTATGTGTTGGTACAATTCACAGCTACACCAGAACACAATTCACAGCTACACCAGAGACTAGAATCGAGTTATTCGAATTTCTTGGCTGGTTTTGAGTAAATTACATGAAAAATAAGCACAATCACACATGATTATGTAATTTAGTAGAAACCTAAGCTCTTGATGATCTGAAATCTATCTAATGAGAATACACTAAACCTATCTTATCTTAAGTTATCTTCGGTTTCAAGTTTGTAATTTTCTATTGATGATACGAAAACAAGAAAGCAAGACATTTTGCAAATAATATAAACAGAATCATTCTCAAACTTTGTCATATTTTCGCGAAAATATAGACTTCAGATATGTTTAGTTGCGTATATTTTTAGACTGCAGCGAGCACACTCACACAAATTAAAAAAAAAAACTGTACACTGACACATGCTTCTTCTTCCTCGGTTTGTTTGTATCTATCTTAATAATCACTGGATTCTCCCACTTGTTGAGCTTTGACACTTGCTTTGCCTCTGATTACTGCTCTCAGTAGATCCACCATTATTTGTTATCTGAGAATCTTGCAGGAAGTGCTCCATGCTTTTTCCTTTTGTTGATCTCTGCTGCTTCTTTCTCCTTGGATCTTCATCACACCATGGCGGTTTGTTCTTTTACAAGACAGAGTTAGATTCACCATTGTAGTCACTTTTTGACAATAAATTAAACATGTTCAAGCAATCAACTTCATCGTGAATGAATGTGTAGCCAAGCTGTTCCATTTCTCTATGATAGTTCAGATGATCGTTAAAACAAACGGTTGCTACCATCTGACAAAGAACACGAAACATTATATGAGAGCTGAAAATAAATAACTTGTTGCACAAAAAATATCCAAAAACTATGTAATGAACCGAGATTTTTTGCGTACTTGACTTAGAGCTAAGCGAGCATCTGCCTTGCAATGTATTCTCTTCGATGATCGATGAACATTTTTTCATGAATTATATGTTTTGCCTTTGCGATCAAGTATTTCAAATCAATCCCATCAGGCTTCGTCTTTGTTTCGTAATTACACGCTTTCGAAGCCATAATTGATTTCCCTTTAGTAATCTTTGTTGTGATAGCTCTCGCATTCACCGGTTTAGTAACTTTTGTGTTTGTCTCTTGCTTTGACTCGGACACTGTTTTGTTAAGACTCGGTGTCAACGTCCTAATAGATTTCGCCTGAATATTTAAGAAAAGTAAAAAAAAAAGTAAGCAAATATTTTAAAAAATCAATCTCATTAACATAAAAAATAAATAAAAATCAATCAAGCTTTTACCCTAAAATATTAGAAAACAAACAATGGTTAAAATCTTATCCAAAAATAAAATAAAATAAAAACAATTGTTGAAACTAGGGTTTCACAAGACCGACATACCTTAGTAGTTGAGTCCACTTTTACGGTCTTCTTTTGTCTCTCCACCGGTGGATTTCCTTCGTCAGATTGTTTGCGTTTCTTTGGAGCCGCCACAACGTCGTACTTTTCTTTGCCATCTCCTCCGGTTCGACTCAAAACTTGTGGGTCGTCTAAGTCTAACTTAGGATTTATGGGTAACAGCGAGACGTCGTCTGATAAATCGATTAATTGTACCTAACACCTTTGCTTTTGAATCTCTGATCTTTTGGAAACAACTGCAACGTGCTCGAGGTCGTAGTAATCTCTATAGCTCGCTAATCTACAAATTTAAAAACCATAAAGCAAAAATAAAAATAAAAAACCAAATTGCCAAAAGGGAAAAATAAACGTAAGCTTGGAATCAGAAGAAGAAATATTGAAGATGATGATGACACGAAAAAGATCAAAATCTTCGGACACAAACCCTAAGAGAATAGATAAGCAATTGTTGAGTCTTTGGAACCAAATTATCAAGTTTTATTGTCTCCCTTGGGCCTAAGCTGTCCAGTTGTATTTGCGCATATTGTTTTTGTGTTCATTAATTTGGATCTAATTATTTTCCAAATCAGAGTAAAATTAGACTTCAGCTGGATTTATTATTATCATTTTTTTTGGTGTTCATATATTTGGATTTATTTGAATATATGCTGATGAAATAGTATATTCTTTGGTGAACATCTTTATAACAAAAGAAAATTGGAAAACAAAGCTCTCTACTATAATCAAATATAAATATTTATGAAAAAATGACAAAAATCATAGAAACGAATCAGAGTGACGAATTGTGTCATAGTTTTTTTGCTTTACAAAATGACCATTCAAAATAGAAAGAAAATGAACCACAAAATTCTCAATCTATCTCACAGAAACAATATTATGAACACGAAAACTAGCAGAAATTGGACCTAATGGGCCTTGTCCAAGTTTTTTTTCACGTGCGTTTTCACTAGTTCTGGGCTTTCGGTTTAATCGGGTTGTTTGGTTCTCGGTTTGTTCGATAAATATAAATTCCGTCAAATCTAAACCGATTAAAGATTCAGGTCGGATTGTTCGGTACTCGGGTTAATCGGGTCGGTTTATCAAATTTATATTACATCTGAATTGAACCGAAAATAATTCTAATTTGGTTTTGTTAACCCGAATTGAACCAAAATGCAATTCTAATTCGTTTTCTTTAACCGAAATTAACCGAAATGTTTACAAAAACAGATTCAATCATTCTAAGGTTAACATATTCAAAAAACAGATTCAAAATTTAACTTGTGAATTAGTTTAATAGATTCAAAAAAGATTCACAAGTTAAACCGAGACAAAAAATCACTTACACCGAGTAATAATTCCAAACTTCAAACTCCAAACTCCATATGCAAACTTGTGACAAATTTGAAGCTTTATTAAGAGCAATTCATATTACAAAACAGATCCATGTGCAGATTTCAGTTTGGTGGTTTACTAATTGAATTGTGCCAAAGAATCTACAGAGAAAACAGATCCATACACAATCAAAGAAAACAGAAACAGAAAGGAGAGTTTTCTTATGTTTGTGATGTCGATTTATCACACAATAGGCCTTAGCAAGTGAAACAAGAAGGTAACTTATCATACAAATTTCTAAGAGAAACTCTCACACAACATACATAAACATATCCAATTTGCATCCTTAAATCACTGATGCAAATCCTCAAGTCACATAAACACATGTCACAGAAACATAAGTCACAAAAACATACCAAAAGTGACTCAAAAAATTCAACTTCTTGATGCATTTGCATTATGCTTGCAACCTCCTCTTCAGACTTGTAGTTACACCTTAATCATTGTTGTGTGCAGAGCAATACTTCAACCATATAGGGTGTTAAACTACTCCTATAAGGATCAGAGACTCGACCACCTGAGGCCACTGAAGAAACTTGGATTGCTAAGATATCTCGGGCAACCTCTGATAAAACTGGAAACTTAGAGCTATTACACTTCCACCATGACAATACATCAAATGATAACCTTAAGTTATTTTCAACTCTTATCTCTGGATTTTCATAGAAGTAAATATCCAATTCACTGCAGCCATGTTGAGTCTTCCTTAAGTTTTGCATTTTGTTGTAAATGGCTTGCCCATAATCATCATCATCATCGGATAACTCATACCTTATAGTAGGAACTTCATGATCACCAGCTTCAGGTTCTGGTTGACTTTCATCTGGTTTCTTAAGCCTTTTACTATACTCTTCATACAAGTTCGTAAGCACACTACCAATAGAGCTGTAAAGCTTCCTATATTCAATGGTATCCTTACCATACAATTCTTCAAAGCACAAAGAAGCAAATTGCATCTTGTTTCGGGGATCAAAAACACTACCTATGATCACTAGTGGATTCATATTCATCAAGCCATCCGAATACTTCTCAAACTTATTTTTCATGACATGTGCTTGCTTTCTAATATCTGCCTCAATACTACAACATTTAGTTATCAAATTTTTCTCAATGTTGACAATCTTATTGTAACAAAGAGTGGAAGTGACTCACTTAGAAGCTGAAAATGTTAATGTGGACTTGTAAAAGATTTTCAGAAACTTCACAAAGACCTGCACCTCATCCCAATCAGAACTAGTAGGAGGTCCAACCCGTTTTGTCTTGGTTTTCTCATCTTCTTCTAAAAAGTAATCACAGTAAAGCTTGTCCTCCAACAACATCTTCTCAAATGCTACTCTCACCTTAAGGACAACAGTCAACATAAGATATGTTGAGTTCCATCTAGCTTTCACATCTAAAGGCAAGCTACCTCTAGAGATTTTCCCCGTCTCACACTTTATTTCAAAGGATTTTAACATACTGAAAGAGGAACGCACATACTTCAATACGTTCCTAATATCAACAATACTAGGCTTACTCAGCTTCAAACCATCTCCAACAATTAGGTTGAGAATATGTGCACAACAACCAATATGCACATATTCACCACCTAACACTAAAAATGTTTGATCCTAACATCACTAAATACTCCTTCAGTAACCTCACAGCCTTGTCATTAGCCGTTGCATTGTCTACTGTGACTGTGAATTACTTCTGAATCCCCCATTCTTCCATGCAATCAATAAGCTGACCCTGAATTTTATCAGCTATATGATCAGTTATGACCTTGAATCCTATGATTCTCTTCTGCATTTTCCAACTGACATCAATCCAATGACATGTGATAACCATATAATTGAAAGAGGTACTTGGAGACACTCAAATGTCAGTTGTTAGGCTCACTCTCTGATTTTGAACCCTAAATAACTCTTTCAAAACAACCTTCTCTTCCACATACATGGCAGCAATGTATTTACAACATGTCTTTCTCGAAAATGTCTGATACATTGGCAAGACGTTGAAACAAAACTTCTTCCACCCTTCTGACTCAACAAATGAGAATGGGAGCTCATTGACTACCACCATCTCATTCACATATCTTCTAAAAATCAATGGATCATAATTTGTCACCTTCATATTACCTGCTTTATCACTACTCAGAACCTTCTGTTTCTCCTTATCTTCAAAATCCTTGAACATCTTACATCTACCATTATGTCCTATCATAGGGCTTGTTCCTACTATCTTACTATCACAACCCAATTCATCCCCACAATACTTTCAAATAGCTTTTTTAGGATCATCTGGTTTCAGAATAAAATGCTGCCATACCGGGGCTCTTTTGGTGTATTGCTTATTAGGTTTTGGTGGCCGGGCAGAAGTGTTTGACTTCCTCTTACGCCCTCCAACTTCGGTGGTGTCATCTTCTGATGTCATCTGCAAAAGCAATCAGAGAATCAGAAAACAAAACACGTACACAATCACTATACCAGCACAAATCTAAGATAACACAAATATATTACACAAACGTATATTGCATAAGATAATAAAATCTAAAGTCAATCCACTGTCTGCTATCACCTTATGACTAAACTTAATGAAACATCCCTTATATGATTTTAAAAAGGTTTGAAAAATCAGTCCACATGAAACAAACCATTTGTGTATTTAGTTGGTAATATGCATATGTTTTGCATTAAAAACTAGCAAATCATCAAGGTTTTACGTAAAAAGTAATTATTAAATAAATATACATATATAATATGATTGAGGATAATAATCTATTGTTCATGATGGGCAAATATTCACCATCCATCATACAACATACATGTATGTATTCTTCTGAACTTGAATTTTATTACTTGGAAAATAGTTTTTTAATCGTTTAGCCAACTATTAAACCAAAAACATTTCCATAGATGTTAACATTAAAATTATACAAAAATTAAACCATGGCGAGGCAATTAACCAGAAACATGGTTTAGGATTTACCAGAAAAGCGGAGAGACACGGCGGTGCAACGAAACCACGGCGAGGCAAATCGGGAATCGAGGTAGAAGAACTAGTATATTGCAAACAAGCTCGAATTGATGAGTTTGAGGTAGAACAAAAAATCAATTTCAAACCCTAGAAAGAAATTAAGAACGAAATTACCTTGTATGCTTTTACCGATGGAGACTGATGAGTTTTTGAACCTAATGAACGAAATGTGTGAACAAATCGTTGGAGATTTGAGTTTCCTCGGTTAGGTATTAGGGTTCGTCATTTTTTGCTGCGGGAAAGAAACGAGAAAAAAGAATGATTTTTGATCGCTGAAATAGTTAATACTTAATTAGGTTTATTAAAAATTTTAACATTAAAATTAATTTTGGTTTAAATAACCAATCGGTTATCTCCTGCCGAACGGTTCACAAAGACCAACTTAAATTATGCCGATCGGTTTAGTTAATTCCCTTTATTCGACACCGATAACCGATCGGTTCAGTTTCCTCGGTTCGGGTTGTTCGGTTTTTACCGAAAACCCAGGACTAGTTTTCACAAGCGGTTTAGCTGTTTTTGCCATCAACTAAACAATGCCGTTTTATGTGTGAGCTAAAAAATATTTCCTTAGTCTAAAAAATGTTAGGCCCAACCTGTTATAATCCACAAGGAAATTTGGGCTCAAAGCAAAGCAGCCCAAATAGCTCTCGGCGAGTAAAAATTATTCAAACATTTGGCTTATTTGTAAGAAGTGAGTGCGAGTGGTATTGATTCATCTGATCGTCGCGTAAAGGATAAGAAAAAGAGCAGAGCAAATTTAGAAACTGAGAAGCTGAGAATATGAAGACGGTGGAAGAAGAAGAAGAAGAAGAATGGCGATCAGTTCACGAGGTTTTGTTGATTGTTCTTCCTTATCTTCATTCGTTGTTCGAGCTTCTCTCTATGACTCGCGTTTCGCGATCCCTCAGAGACGCGATCAGAGATGAAACCGCCTTGTGGACTAACTTCGTCGTTGAACCACCGTTGAGTTCTCGTATTACCGATGATATTCTCACGGAGATCACTTCGAAATCCGCCGGAAAGCTCAAGACTCTGATTCTCCGTCAATGTCTTAGGGTTACCGACAAGGGGCTCCGACTTGTGGTGGATGCGAATCCTCTCATCACTAAGGTAAATAAATTCCCAAAAAAAAATTGGATTTGACTCTTGATGAAACCCTAGAATTAGATCAGTTCTCGACAGGTTTGATCTATCTGGAATTGGAATTGGGAATCTGAAACTTTGTCACTCAGATAATTGTGCCGGGATGCTCGGGATTGACACCAGAAGGAATCATGGAATGTGTTGTAAGCTTGTCCAAGAACGATCATAAGGTGGAGATACTTCACATCAATGGCGTCAATGGCGTCACCAAACAACATCTCTCAGCACTTTTGACTTACCTTTCTTCCGAGGGAACAATCGACCTCGAGGTCTGTCCCAAATGCGATGAAGTAAGGATGATTCCGGCTTGCTCAAGAGAATCATGTGTAAGTAAACTCTGAAGTTAGAGATAATTGAGAGTCTTTTGAGACTCTTAATACTACTAATATCATGTATTTCTTGGTTGAAGAACCGGAAGCAAACGAATGAACGCAAGTGCCGGGGATGCTGGCTTTGTATCCCTAGATGCGCGGAGTGCTCAGTGTGCCTTGGACCAGACACTGAGAGTCAAGAAGCAGCGTGTGGTAATGACGACGTTCTGTGTCTTGAATGTTGGCTTGTGCTTCCCAAGTGCAGGTTCTGTAATAAACCCTACTGTACAAATCACAGCACTCGTCGACATGAGATTGCAACTAATGATGCTGCTGCTCGGCCTTCGTTTGAATGTGAAGCTTGTTACTATAGGGCAGGTACAAACCCATATGAAGTCGACTATCAAATCTAAGAAACACTTGTTGTCTGCAACTTTGTTTTTTGTATATGATAAGCTTGGATTATAAATATTCAGAGACATTCATGGAGTAAAAGTAAAACGAAAGAATCAAGCTTTCAACACAGGAATTAGTTACAATCATCGATGGTCTTGAAGCCGAACCTACAGGCTACCCTCAATGAACTTCTTGTAAAGAAGATGGTCAACAAAACTGGGTAGACAGCTAGACACAGAGAGAACAAAACCACCGAGCTCTTTTTGTCTCAAGTGTTGCAAAGAAAGAAGTTAAAATTTAGAGAAACAAGAATCGAGAGTTGTTATTCTTTTCAGAGTTTCTACAAGAATACTAAGGCAACGATCAGTAGAACGGAGAGTAATGTTAAGTCAGCAAAAGATTCGTGAGGGTGATAGTACTTTGGGA
Organism: Boechera divaricarpa; assembly: GCA_026770425.1. Taxonomy (NCBI): domain Eukaryota; kingdom Viridiplantae; phylum Streptophyta; class Magnoliopsida; order Brassicales; family Brassicaceae; genus Boechera; species Boechera divaricarpa. Next base: position 16,954,584 of record CM049188.1, read on the forward strand.
TACATCCAGAGGTTGTAGAGTTCGCTGAAGGGGCCAATGCCGTGGTGTTGTTTCCAAGTGTCTGATTGCTTTTCGCACTGCAAAATGTAGAGAAGTCGATACAAAAGAGGTGAGCTTGATTCGTTTGGATATTTAATATTTAATCTTTTGTGAGAAGAATAATAAGAATGTTACCTTCCAGGGAACACGCATGTTCCTCGACCTGCAGAGACAATCAGAAGAACACAAAGTCCATTTTCAGATACAGAGGCAATAGGTATTCTCTTTTGCAAAGAGGTGAATGATAATGTTGAGAGATTCACATACTTGGATCAGTTGTGGTGACTGTAGCAACTCCCTTGAAATCACAGCTTCCTGAAGCTTTCCCCATCTTCTGGTAATAAGCATTAAACGCATAAGTAGAATGTGCAACCACATTATCGGGTTCATAACAGGACTCTCCCTGCGTCAGTGCGGAGCAATCGACTTTCCCTGGACCGCAAGCCCAATCAAGAGCCGCCTGAAGCATCTTTTTATCAACCTTTTCCTTCGCTATACAAAATGTCTGATTCGTTGTATCATTCGCGAGAATCGCCCCTGCACCCGCCAAACGCAAAGTGTAAACCGGAGTTCCGTTTGTATAAAACAGGCCCCAGTTCTTCTCAGATACCGGTCCTGGCCTCGAATCCTCATTGTAAAGCTCATAGATGTATGTAGTAACTGCAGTTCCCGGGTGTTTTGGCGTTCCAGTCTTGTTGATTACGTGCTGGATCAAATTGCTATTGTAAGTGTTTGCGTTCTCTACAGTTGCGTCGTGCTCAGACGGGCCTCCTTTAGAAGGCCATCCAGATTCTGTGACCACGATTGGAATGTTGGTGAAGTTAAGATAAGACATTGCAAAATAAGCCGCGTCGACGATTGCATCAAAAACATTTGTGTAATGTAACAATGTGTTGGCGTCTACAGCTTCTTTGTTGGCTTGGAGAGGCTGAAAAAGGGCGTAGTCAAGCGGTATAACTCCATTGGACTGAATGTAGTCAAAATACGGGTAAACGTTGAGCAGCAATGGCGATCCGGTGGATTGTAGGAATTTGAGGAGAGGGACAATAACTGGATCCCAAGTCTTGTTGAAGAAAGCTTGCGAAGGAGGGAAAGAATCAAGAATGATGGTTGAAGAGTGCGGGGTAGATACTTTTATCTGACGGTCGAGATTGGCCGTGACGAGAGCAGCTTGGATGTATTTGAGGGCTGAGACAAGGACAGAAGCTGCATTTGGTAGGCTGGTTAGGACTTCTGATCCGACCGCGATAGTGGTAATGTTGGTCGCAGGGTAATAAGCGGCTACGTTTCTAGTGACCCAATTGGCTGCGGTTGCATTTGATTGGCTGATACCGAGAAGCTGGTCGTTTGGTACTGAGATTATTACTTGAACGCCGGTGTGAGCAAACGCAAGAACCATTGAGCGGTCTGCGTCGTAGAGGCGTACGCGGTTGATGTTCTGTGATTTGAGGAGTGCGACTACTTGTGTTGGACTTGGCATGTTTGTCACTTCTGTGCCGATATTCACACCGATTAAAGAATCTGAAATATATGTTCAAAAAACACAAAAACTTAGCATACATGTTTACGAGACAAGTCACATGAAAATCCGTCAACTTGTCGGTCCAATTCTCAATAAGCATTAAAAACCAAATGCTAATGCCTAATGCACAGAGTCAAAAAGAGTTTCTAAGGTATGTGGAAACACAAAACACATTGCCTGGTGCGCAAAAGTCGAAAATACCCTTAGAATGAAGGTTATAGTTTCAACCAGCTCCGAGGACAGATTGGTCCAGTTAGATTGCAGAGTACGACTGGGAAGCATATGAGCTGGGATGCAATATCTTGAGATTCTCATTCCCATTAAAAAGATGGGAAGATTGGAATATTATTATAAAAAAACTAAAAATTTCAATTAAAGTCTTCATCTATTCTTGGGGAAAAGTAAAACCCTTAATGAAATGAAGAATACCCAGAATCATCTAAAAAGAAAAAGAAAAAAAAAATCCCTGAAAATATCAGATTGTTTTTGCATCAATAGGAAACAAAGAGAAAGTCATCTATGGTTGTGGAATTGTTAACAAAGATTTACAAAATGAAGGCACCACATTTTTTATTCAGTGAGCATAAATATACATATTGTCTAACAGAGAGATCCTTCAAGTGAAAGAACACACAAAGAAACAGACAAACTTAAACCACTATAAAGTAGAAGAAGAATCCAAGTGACAGTGAGAGAAGAAACATAGAAAAATCAACAGATTTATTAATCAAGAAATGGGTTTCTTTCAGTTGATTTGAAGACTCAAGAGAAGAAATTTTTACCTTGGGAGAGAGCAGAACTTGCAAAGAGGAAAAGGAAAAGGAGAAGAAGGGCAGCCATTGATGGAGCTTCAAATCTTGGGAGATGCTTTGATTTTGCTTCTGAAGCATAAAGACAAGACAGGTCTCGAGGTTCTCTGAAGTAACCCACGAGAACAAAATCCAACCAAGACAAAAATATACTTATAATATATTAGAAATAGATATAGAAAAAGAAAGTGAGAAATTAATAATCAGTTCACTTCAAAAGATTATATATAACTGAAGCCTAAAGGCTAAAGGTGGGTTTCTGATTTTTTTTTTTTTTTGCTGAAAAAGATGTCTCGTACCACTAAATAATTATTATATATTTTTCGGTGGAGAAAAATGCTTTTATTTTCGTTTAAAACTACTAGCTTTACACTACCATCAATCACCTTTTAATAAATGTTCTAGGATTCTTTTTTTGTTTCTTCAAATTTATGATAAATAGATTGTTTTTGTTGTGTTTTAATTGTCTTCTGTACTGGCAGTGAATCACACAGTTGATCCAGTTCAACGGTCATCTATGCATTAGAAAAAGAAAAAAAAAAAAAAATCCTTGTTTCTTCTAATTTTGAGTCTCGACTATTTATAATTTTATATACCACACGAGTAATCATTTTTTTTCTGTATTGTTTTTTTGTCAACTATTTTCTGTTTTTTTTTTCCTGTAAAGAATTTATACGAGAGATTAGTTACAGGCTGGAAATCTTTTTGTTGCTTATCTTTTCTCTTCTTTTTTTTTCTTGTTATTTTCTTCTTGCCATTTTGGGTCTAAATAGGGTTCGTCTCTCTAAAAATTTTACTTGAATACATCAATATTGATAGATAAAACAAATAAAATAGAATATCTATTACACGTATTCACTCGACCTCGATTAGAAATATTTGTTAATGTTAACTGATAGATATTGTTTTAGTCTTTCAAAGGCAATTTTTTTTTTCTTTTTTGGCAAAATTCAAAGCCAAATGTTACGTCAGAAAAAAATAAATAAATTTGTGTGCTTTAGTACGTGCAAAAACGATGATGTAATACTTAACACGCATATTATGTGGTTTTCCTTTTGGGCCCATAATGGGTTGAAAGATATAAGTCTGGGTAGGCCCAACATTACTGCTATAAACAAATTTCATTTTGCGGGTCGGGTCATAAGATCCAAATTTACAAGGCATTGAAAATTTCACTCTATTTGTTCAATCTAAAACCCTAAAACTTGTTCGATCAGCTTTCGCCATTAACCCGAGATTGAGGTCGTTGAAGATTTAAGACACAGAATGGGCAAACCGAGCAAAGGGTGTGGCTTTTCTTCTCTTGTTCGAACGATTATTCATCTGAGCTCAGATTTCTTTTCTTCTGGGATGATTTTGAGTTTGAGATTTGATTTTCTGACGTTATTGTTCACTTTCAGATCGGAAGTGACAACGAAGTCTGATAAGAAGTTCGAGAAGAAACTTCAATTTTACACAAGTAAGCCTGGATTGTCTTAAATTCGAATTTTTTTTTCTGCTAAACAATCAAATTGCAATGTGTCTGAAACTTTGTTTGTGAATGCAGAGGTCAAAGATACAGTTACTTCTTTGTCTGTCCAAAAGGAGATTGGCAAGGTAAACACTTCCTCTAGGGTTATGTTTCCCATTAGAGAAAGCAGCAATCTTTGTTAGAAATTGTTAAGAATGTTGCTATTCTGCAATTTGAGTCCGTTTGTTTATTAGTTTTTGGTGTTTTTGTTCAGGCATTGTAGTACTTGCAGGAGTTTCGAAAATGAACTTACTTCTACTAATGAGTTTGTTGCAAATTTGAAAGCTTTGAACGTTTTTTTTATATGTGATTTGCTAACTAGGGTAACTCTAATTATGGTTTGATCAGAAGAAGAAAATCCGCAGCCGTCAAAAGAAACTAAAGGCATATGATCTCTCCAACCTCTCGGAGTTTCTTCCCGAGTTTAATGCTTTGCAGAAATCAGCTCTTCCTGCACCTGAATTGAAGATGAATTGCAGAAGGCGACAAAAGCTCGTGTAAGTCTCCATTTTCTTTGTGGTTTAACTTTCTTTTGTTGTGATTTGCATCTGAAAGGATTGTGTTGTGTGTGTGTGTAGTTTGACGGAAGGGGAAAGATTGAACAAGGTTCTAGACCATCCAGCTTTTCAGGCTGATCCAATTGGTTCGATATTTCAGCATTTAAAGAGTCAACAGCCACCGGTGGAAGAGAAGCCGAAGATGAAGACTAACACAAACGGTAGCAAGAAAAGGAATCGGAAAAAGGGAAAGGCTGAATCCATGGATTTCTGATCTTGTCCTATAGACATAAGTTACTAATGTTTTGTTTTGTTGTTTTGTTAAATTAGTAACAAAAGCATGATTTTGGACATGATGAATCTTCAAATTTGATTGTTATTATTGTGCAAATGACACAATTTTCATAAACCTATAATGTGCTCGAATCACAAACACAAATCATCATTAATCACACCACCATTAAAGAGAAACCTGAATCTGTAAACTTATTTTATGGTCCCAAATTAAATTTTCTGTGGAACAAAAATGATCACGAGAGTGGTTCGCTGATCTCCAGGAGTTCATTGCAGAGACCAGTGTACACCAGAGAGTCAGTTTCAATTGGTCTGAACTTGATGAGTGCTGACGGAACAAGTTCTTCGTCCTCTAAGGTTATCGGTTTCTGTCCTGGGGGTGGAGTATGCGGAATCACACGCCGTTTAACCAGCACTGGATCCAGAAGCTCGAATTGCAAACTTGGTTCTTTCAAAGCAGAGCTCACAAACTGAGAAGAAAATAGAAATAACCATAGAAATTTCAAAACTTTTGTATTAAACGAGAAAAACAAATTGATGCATTTAAAGAGATTTCGTATTCACCTCATAGAGAGCAATGGTTGGTTCCCATGGAGCAAACACACCTTGAAGCACAACTCCGTCAGGAAACTGCACTCTTATCATACTTCTTTTGTATCTCTTCCTAGCCACTTTCGCTTGTTTCTCCTTATAAGATCTGGGAATCAAAAGCTGTGATTCTGCAATCTTTTTCCTCCTCAAATCCGCTTCCCTCTTTATTTCATCCGCCGAGAGACTATAGAACGAATCAGGTACCTCTATTCTCGATGCTACGTTTTCAGAAACCGAGAAGAAGACACGAATCTGAAGTAAGAAACAAAAGAAAAACATTATAAGAACTAAATAGATTCTGTCCAAATCTAAAGACCTTAGTAGTTTAACGATTCATCACCAAAAATTGATCAAACAGAGAGCTATACCTCTCTATCAATCTTCTTTGGAGCCACTGGTTCCATAACCTGAGCTGAAGATCCTGAATTCTCACCATCTTTCCTAGGCATCTCAATCTTTCTGTTTTCTAGAAATCCAACAACTTTACTGATCAATTTTGATTGTTCTTCTCCGGGAACTTCCATAACCGCCCAAATCTCATCATTTTCCTCTATCAACTCAAATCCAACCAACTCAAGAAGCTCAACACCTCCTGCAACTTGACCAATGGCTTCTTTAATCTTAGCATTACTCATTCTAATCTTTCTAAACTTAGCATTCTCAGGTTCTTTGACTATGTTCTTAAGCAACCTAAGCAAAACATCAATCGAACTCTCACTTGGCTTCCCAGAGATATACACAACCACAAGTTTCTCAATTTCAGATTTATCACTATCATTATTATCCATCTCAAATGAAGATTCGTCTCCATTAGTGTTCCCAAGACAGCTCTCGACATGAACAGAGACTTCTTCCTCTGACGTGAATGGATTCTTACAGATCGGACACTCGAACATATTCAGAGAATAACCGTTCTGAGATCTGTTCGAAGACGTCATCAAAGCACCGTACGGGTCGAACCCGTCTTGTGGAGCACGAACCGGGTTTCTCGTAGACCCACTAATCTTCAGATCGGAGGATATGGGTTTCTCAGGCAACGGCGTCGAAGTCGGATTCGGATTCGGATTGGGTTTGGGTCTAGGAGTCGGATTGGGAGCTTGGGAAGAGTTGAACCGGTTATGAATCGGGTTAACGGGTCCAGGTGCAGAGGAAGAAGAAGATCCGAGAACTCTACCTTGGCCTTTGAATTTGCCAGAGGAAGAAGATAAATTGACTTTTTTCATGAATCCCTTTAGCTTATCTTTAACGTCATCCATCTTCTTCTTCTCCGTGTAATCTCAAGCTAAAAGCTACAAACTTCAAAAAAATCAGAGGATGATCTTGTTCTCCGGTTCGGTCGTCGAAGACTTTTTTTTGTGTTCTGTTTTTTTTTTTTTTTTCTTTCTCTTCATATTTAAAACCTGCGGCATAATTCTAATTGATGGGCCTTATTAGGCTAAACATTGTATTGATTATAAAATCCAATGCGTACATACATCTTTGCTAAAGCCTTAAAATTACTAATATTAATTATGTTTCTTTGGGTCATCTCATATTGGCCCAAGTAAAGTTCGATAAACAACAAGCCTTGGCACTAATTTGATTTTATCTTTTTTGGCTTTTTATAAACATAAACATTCTTTAATTTTGAAGACGTTGAATCTTCTATTCCGTAATTTTTTGGTAATTTTTCTATCATGTAAAGGGTTGGGTTCCTTGAGTTGTTGTTCCAAACATTACATGAAGAGAATGACTTCTGAACCGTATCTACCTACAATCATCCACACTGTGATATCACTTGTGTAAGGATAAATTCGCGTGCGGAAGCGTATGATTGCGTTTACTAGAATTTGACACAAAAGAATTGTTAACCCAGTTCGGATACTCGATCCTACGTCTGGGGTGAGAACCGTCTCTCACAACTTCCACTAGAACTTTTAGTGAATACAAGAACAACCACTCAAGCTTTAGGCTTTACAAAGAGAATTTAACCTAGGCTTTCTTGTGATGTCTACTTTTTCGGATACAAAACCCTAATGAGGGATGTCCTACTTATATAGAAAATTAACCTCCTAATTTTCTTTTTTCTTGTAGGCTTTGTAAAACTCTTAATGGGCTAGACAACAATATGATCCATAATCTCACAAACTCCACCTTGGGCCAGTATTGTTTGATCCACTTAGTTTTTGAGCCGAAATTCTTCCTTTGGCCCATCAAATACCAGCTCTTCTCATTTTGTCTTCCCCTTCATCCTCCACCTCTCGAGGCTTCTCCTCCGAGCTTCGCCGAGCTCATCTTCATCGACTCAAAAAACCTGCCGAAAACTCCACCTTGAGCTGATAACTACAACTCCTCTTCAGAACCACCTGAACAAGTCCCTAAGTCACTCATGTTTCACTTCTTTGAAACAATTTTTGACTCATCACAACTTGTCTTGAATGTACAACCGAACAAATCCCTAAGTCACTCATGTTTCACCTCTTTAAAACAGTCTTTGACTCATCACAACTTGTCTTGAATGTACAACTGATCTCGCCTTAACTCCACCTGAAGCTGACCACCGCAGCTCCTCTTCAGCTCCACAGGTAACGTATTTCCTCCCATTGCTTACCATCAGATAATTGTTATCCCTTGACTGACACAGTTTCTCTGATTCCTGCGAGATCCCTTTCCACAATGGGGTTACCTTGGCGCTGCCTTGGCCTCTCAGGCCAGATTCACCGGATCACAGCAAACCTGAAACCCATGTCCAAGTACTGCTTCTCTTGCAACGTCTGCTTGAATCTTACTTGTGCCAACCTTAGGATCATTGTCTCTTCTGAATATCCCATCTGACTTGATACCAACCTGATGTGAAAACCCCTTAGCTATCACCCTAGCTTGAACTTCTTAGTTTTCCACAATACCTGGTATCCCTGGTCTCTATTTAAAGTACCACTTACTTGAGACTATCCTTTTCGTTTCACTTAGAGACTCCATGTTTTCCTTAGCATCTTTCCAATGCTTTTTTGTCTTGCTTTCTATCACTTCTTCACATGTTTTAACCTTTCCATCAATATCTTCTGTAGTAGCCAAAGCATAAGCCACACAACCAGAATCTTTAAATTCAACTTTTCCTGAATTTTCAGATTCTCCACCTTGAATTGATGAACCTCTTTTCTTAAAACCATGTGGTGTTGGTCCATGCACCAGATTCTCACTGAAAGTCACTTTCTTTGACTTCTTCTTTATGACTTCATCTTCAACCCTGGAAACGTTTTTCTCACCCTTAGAAACAGTGACTTGTAGATAATAGAGCCCTTTGTGATATTTTCCAGATATCACCTTCTTATTATCCTTGTAGAAGTGCACCATGTACTCCTTTCCTTCATACCTACAACCTGATTTTTCTAACATCCCATAAGAAATCAGATTCCTACTCACCTGCGGGATGTACCTCACATCCTTGAGTATCACCTCTGAACCATCTGAATTCTGAATTCTGATCTTCCCAATTCCCTTGATGTCTCCTTCAGTGTTGTTAGCCATAAGCACCTTCTCACCATTCAACTCCTTGAAGTCAAATAAGACATTCTTGTCTGATGTACTGTGAAATGTACAACCAGAATCCATAATCCATTCTTGCAATGTGTCATGCTTGCTAACTGTCAACATTATTGGCTGCTTAGGCTCCACTGCGATGTTCGCAGATTCTTTGGATTTCTTTCTTTCAGGGCAATCTCTTTTCCAGTGATCATCACTTCCACATATGAAACAACCTGTGTTGTTGTTGTACTTAGGCCTTGACTGTGACCTGCCTCTGTTTTTAGACTTTCCTCCTCCCTGCTGATTATTCTCCTTACTGAACTTGTTCTCTGACCTGCCTCTAGCATCAACATATAACCCTTGTCCCTATGATGTTGGCCCACTTTCCAACAACTCCCTTTCTTTGGACTTAGCAGCTCCAGTGACCTCATTCAACTTGAGTGTGTCTCTGCCATACTTAAGGGTCTCCTTGAGTTGAGCATACTTATACGGTAGAGAACTCATCAATAATATTGTTTACACCTCTTCTGACACCTCCACTCCTAGATTGTTCAGATCTGCAACCAGCTTCAAAAAATCATCAACGTTCTCATCTATACTTTTGGAGTCATTCATCTTAAAAGTATAGAACTTAAGTTGTAAGTAGATGCGATTAGGCAAAGAGGTCTCCATGTACAACTTGTTCAACGTAGACCACATATCTGCTGCAGTCTCACAATTACTCATCTTCCTTAGGACTTGATTTCTCACGTTCAAGATAATCAGATCCTTTGCCTTTTCTGATTTCTCAAACTTTGCTGGATCAATCTCTGGAGCTAATTCAGTAACTTCATCTTTTCCCTTATGTGGATCCTTCTGAACGGCTTCTAATTCTTCTTTGGTAAGGGCTGGATTCTTCAGCAACTTGTCATCTGTCAAGATTGACTTCAACCCTAAAACTCTAAAGTGAGCCAACATGCGAACTTCCACAGAGAAAAATCACCAGTCCCATCAAATATGTCCACCTCGTACCTTGAATTACTCATTCAGCCTTTTATTACAAAACTCGTGAACAGTACCTGTGAACAGTGCCCGTCAACAGTACCCGTCAACAGTACCCGTGAACAGTATCGCGTGAACAGTACCTCTGTGCACAGTACCGATGTGAACAGTACCTCCGTGAACAGTATCGATGCGAACAGTATCCGCCGAAAATCCCTTATTGATTCTCTTATCAAATCCTTCTAGCACTTGCAATCAAAACCTGGATTGCTCTGATACCACTTGTAAGGATAAATTCGCGTGCGGAAGCGTATGATTGCGTTTGCTAGAATTTGACACAAGAGAATGTTAACCCAGTTCGGATACTCGATCCTACGTCTGGGGTGAGAACCGTCTCTCACAACGTCCACTATAACTTTTAGTGAATACAAGAACAACCACTCAAGCTTTAGGTTTTACAAAGAGAATTTAACCTAGGCTTTCTTGTGATGCCTACTTTTTCGGATACAAAACCCTAATGAGGGATGCCCTGCTTATATAGAAAATTAACCTCCTAATTTTCTTTTTTCTTGTAGGCTTTGTAAAACTTTTAATGGGCTAGACAACAATATGGCCCATAATCTCACAACTTGAGGTAGAGAGATGAATGGTGGTGCTATATACATATAGAAGAATCTGTTTTTCTAACCTTGAAGCAGAGAGATTCTAACATGAAGTAGTAGTTAGTTCCTTTACTGTTGAACAAAGAGGAATTTCAAGGAGCGATGGACCATTTTACGGCCCCAATAAGTGAATCAAAGGACCAAAAGGAGTCCTGTCCACGGATCCCACCAAAAGAAAGTATCATCTCCATTTTCTATTTTCATCCTAAGAAAAGACCAAGCTTTTGATCTTAACTGTACAAGTTGGCTGAACATCCATGAACGTTCAGAAGTTGGCCCAAATATTCAATGTGCTTTTTATTTCAATTTTTTTAACAATATAGCATTTAATTTGACAGTACGGCTACCTTAAAACATTGGTCTATGAAACACATTTTTTCAGCAACCCTCTTTTCATATAAAATAACGTTAAAGATAAAGGAAATATAAATACAACAATGTTCGATCCACACAGGAAAATCGTGTAGTGATGTCAAACAAAAAAAAAAATTAGTGTAGCTGCGTCGAACGCATAAAGGGAAATAATTGATGCTAGAGAATGTCGTCACGTAAGCCGATTGTTCCACCAATTCTGCTTTTATTTTATTTCCCCCTACTTTTGTATGAAACATAATGATATAAATTTGAACACTTTATAAAGTTCTATTTACTAAATATACATATCTTAATAATATGATATGTTAGTTCATCAACTATACCTACCATTTGACATTATTTTACTTTAAATCATTGTGGAAGCGAGAATTCGTTGTGATGAGTTAAGATTTTATGAATTTAGAAAGGGCGTTTCAGAACTTAGTTGTACGAACATGAATCGAATTGAATCGAAAAATAAAAATAAAATTGTTTCGTTGATTATATTAGAAATGGATACACTGCTGAGTTTTACAAATGAGAATCGGAGAGAGTTATTATTTTTAAAGAACAAATACTTAAGCTGGAAATAAAAACGTATAGCTCGCCAAGGTTTATATTCATAGAACAGAAACATACTACATATTTTTGTCAGGATCCGTAACACATATAACATTAATTCATATAATCGACAACGTGCGTTAAGTGATTATGATAATTAATTAGAGATACCAAAAAAACAAATTTGTTCTTACATAAAGATAGGAATACAAATCTAAACGGCGTGAGTTTTCTATACATTTGAAAAGGAAAAAAAAAAAAAAACTTGAATTAAAGTGGGTCAAAAAAGAAACATCTTTGAGGGTTTTAGTGGAGAATATGAAGAATCTCTTCGCTTTTCTTTCTCCTTTTTCGCATTTAATTCTTTTTTGATGATATACGAGTCAAGATGCGAAAGGCCAAAGCCCATAACGCAATTTACTTCCCACCTGATATATTGAAAAAGCATTAATAGAGGATATTAAAAAAAACGTTGGATCCAAATATAGTGCCTTATCTAGGGTCCATTACAAATTGATCCGTTAATCAAAAAAAAGTTTTGATTGTAATGATAATGTTCGATTAATTATTAGACAATTAATTGAAACGAAGATGAGTTAGTAGGGATGGGTCACTTTACTTACCTTTACCTCTCTCGCACGATTTTGCCAGAAAAGAGAGAAATACGACGAGTAATGTAACTCCAGCAATTAAGCCAACTATGATTGCAAGTGTTTTCTCTATTTCATCGTCATCATTGTTACGACTCCCACCTAATTATATATCCCATAAATAAAAATAAATTAAACCATTTTAACAATACAATTATCAAACTTTACATAAAAAAAAAAAAAAAAAAAAAATTTCTATGCAAAGAAGATGGAGAAAATAAATGAAAAAACAATCTTTAAAATAGAAACATACTAATAAATCACAATTAACAAACCCTACTAATTAATTTAAAAACAAATAAGAACCTTAAGAGAAACAAAAAGCAACGGAGCAAAGAAGGCATTACCGTAGCCGTTGGCTCGAGAGTGACCACCACGTTCCGAGTAACGCGCGTAGCATTTGGCTAAGTACACGTCACCCCAAGCGGCTCCTCCACAATCCGATCTCAACCGTCCGATCGCCTCCATCAAACAGTCTTGACACTCGGCCGCACTGAGATCTCCGGTGCACTGCGCCACACCTTGCAATTCCCCTGACACTCCTACTCTGTAAGATCCACCGCTACTCGCCGCTAAATAACCCACCACCGAGTCTCTCCTAGTCAACTCATCCGAGTTATAACCAACCGGTGGTCCACACCGTCTAACCACCACCGTCTTATCTTCCACGCCGAGGAACGTCGAGTTGTCGTATTTTACGAAACAGCCTTCGAGCTGCAACGCGCCACTGCACGCCATGGCGCAGAGACTCCCTAGCCGGCTAACGGCTCGCGCAACGCATCTTGCGCAATCGCCGGAGCCGGAGGAGAGATCGCCACGACACTGGTACAATCCGTAGACGGAGGAGCTGTCGCCATTAATACCGTTGACGGTGAAGTTGTTGTATGTGTAGAGAGAAGCTGAGCTAACGAACGAGGTGAGTAGCGAGTTTACGTTTGACTCGTAAGGCGATCCCGGAAAATACTTTGCTTGTGAGCAGCCACCGTAGACGAAAGTATCGACGGCGGCGAACGAGAATGTTCCGAGAAGTAACACGACGGCGATAAAGAGAACTGTTTTTGTCGGGAACATGACTTTCGCCTATTGCTCTTTGTTTTGGTGTATGTATGGTCTAAACATTATTCCAGAATATATGAGAACGTAGCAACTTCTTTATGCTAAGGTGCGTTATTATTATTGTTTTATATTGAGAAAATTTTATTAAAAAATACACAAAGTATTTTTGATTTCACAATTTTTTTTGTGTAATTTGAAAAATACATGAATTAATTAATTATTTATTTATTTTAATATTTAAAGTCTGAACCGTTTACAAACATTAACCAAATTTAAAAAATTTGTTTTTCTTTTCTTTTTTTTCTCAAACTTGTGAAAATTAATCGTTACTTATGCGAGAATTATTTAAATTTAGAGATTTTTATAATTTAAATTCAGAATTTTTGAATATATAAGTTAATTTTTAACTAGAGACTAAACGAAATAACCAACGGATATCATCATTAAAATTTCATTACGAGATGTCCTAAAATAAATACATGGTTCAGACTTTAAGTATTGAAATAGATAAAAAAAAAATTATTCCTATATCTTTTAGGTGTTGAAAAACTTTCTATATTTTTATAATTTTTCTTTTTGCAATACTTTAGTGCGTTATTTTATGATTATGAAACTTGGGTATATTATTATTTATATCATCTGTTTATGGTTTGCTAATTGCTATACTGTACATGGTCAATATTATTTTACAATTGCTAATGTAATCATGCGCTGATTATTTTGTTGTATTAAGTTAGACGCTCATCTGTGGACAACCGGAGTGCATTCTCGACCTAGGTGACTTTTGTGATTTATCACATACTAGTATTATACTCCGGACCTATAACATAAGAAGATAATATTATATTATATTTATCTATATATTTATATGAAAAAAATATTTTATATATAGATTGATCACCAAATTTTGAAAAAATAATGATGCACAAAACCTTGATTTATATTTTTCTGTGAATAACCATATAAATTTAAAAATAAGTAAATATTTTAAAATAAGATTTTCCACAAAAATCAAGTAAATTAAACACTAAACACTAATATAAAGACTTTTAACAAACTATATTAAAATAATATTTTAATAAAACACTAATATAAAAAATCTTCTAAAAATATAATAAGATTTGCTAAAACAAATTATTCATTTTCATCAACCAATAATAACTTATTTTATGAGTATATTATTTGCTTTGATATGTTTTGCTTCTTATTGCAAGCGTACTATATTACAACGATAAACACGATTTTTGTCTAATTGATATAGGTAAGATGAACTCATGAATTCATTTTTCTGATTTAATATGATGAATAACAAAAGCTAAAAGATGAATGAAAGATGATTTGTTAAGAATCTATATTTTGGTATTTATAACCAAACTACTATAATATTAACTTGGAAAATTAATATAATTATGATGTAAAATATTAAATATTAAATATTAACATTTTGCAAAAACTGACAATTGTCTTTTTTAATGATATATTAACAGTAAGTTGTTTTTTCTATTATTTATTTTTCTTCTGTTATTTATATTTTTACTTAAACTGACAAAAATCTTAATTGATTATCTATTCTATATTTTTATATAGAAAATTACCATTACCAGAAAAAGATACGTGTCACAATCTAAGATTAGTAATAACACGTGTCAAAATCTAATGAGTTATCCCTTTGACACGTGTTACACTCACGTTAAACGCGTTCAGGTTTATGTAATAAAATTGTAGCTGTTATCATTTGATTATTATGATTAATTCAAACTATGCCAGAAAAGAAAATTATTTATTGTTTTTCTTACATCTTGTTCATAGTATTTTTAAACAAAGTTCTATTATCATTAGTGAGCAAGATTCATGGATTATTTATTGCATATAGTTTATATATTTTAAAGTTATAGATACACGTTACTTTTAAAAAAAAACTTGCTTTATTATCTTTAATTAATTCATTTCTTATATTACATATCATGGTTTTATTAACCAATATAAAGGTTTTAAAGTACTCTATTTTTTCTTATTTATTAATTTTTCTTAAAAACGGGAGTAATTTCTCTTTCTAGAATTATCTGGTTACTTCTCTTTTTCGTGGTTAGTGGTGCAATATTGATTGCAATAAGTAAAAAACATCACAATTATAACGCTCATAATGAAAGACTTGGGAGTTAAACACGTAAAGAGAGTACCTAAGTCTCATATTTACTTTTTGGTTAATCAAATCTACTACCTAAGTCCAATAAAAAATAATTAAAATTAAACTCCATTTTTTTAAAAGTACGTTAATCCATTACTAGAATTTAACCCTGGACAAATTTTTATTTTCACATGCTAGATTATTACAGTTTTGTAATTTAGTATTAAAATTATATAATTTAAATATTAGTATTTTTAAAATTTAACTTGTGGTACATGTGTAATTTAGTAATTTAGTATTGCAATTACACATTTAGAAGTTTCAAAGAAGATTAATAATTTCATTTAACTCACCATACATCGGACAAATACTAATTCTTACCCGCTCCACCATTTGATATGAGAGCTTTTAAGTATTTTTTTTATAAAGATAATTTTTTTTGTCACATTTAAATATTTTAATTGTTTTATCAAATTAGAATATTTGTAATTTTATATTTGTTATCAAGGTAAAAATGATTATAATACTAATTGTTTTATTAAAATCTATATCTTATTTGATTGTCCTGAGATCTATTTAATTTTATCTTTAGGAAAAATAGATTTCTTTGAGAATATTGTTGAATAATTTAATCTGCGATATATCTTAGGACAATTTTTTTTTTTTGCAAATAAAGATATTTACTTCAAAAAATTTATAATTAATAATTAAAATTATATGATAATAAATTCCATATTTTAGAATAAATTAAATAGTAAGAAAATTATAGATATTGTTGTTCGTTTGTTTGTTGTATGTGCAAACTAATTATATGAAATTTGATTATTATAAATTAAAATTTGTGATAGTGAAATGGTGTGAATTTTGGTGAAAGTGTACAGAAGAGGTGAATAAATGAAATTTTAAACCTTTTCTCGATTTTCAACAAAAAAAAAAATACATATATTACATGCCTAACAGCCCACAAGTTTAAATTAGGCATAATTAAGAGCATCCCATAGTATTTTGGCAGTAAAGAGAAACCCAATAATTGAAGAACTTTGGTGAAGAGGGAGAGAAAGTCGAAGGTTCGTAGAACAACCCCTGAGATGAAGATGAATAGTAGTCGATTTCATGTGTCCTGAGAGAAGCGGAAAGAGGCAAATTGCTAGGTTGAAGATGACTGAGCCGTTGAAAGCCACAATTGGAGCATCTAAGAAGCCAATGGTTGTGTTAGAATCCAGAGACTATCACAATTTCTCTATCGGATTATCGAATCGGAAAGTATAAAACCGATTTTATCAGCTATATATCAAATTCAGAGACTACAACAATTTCTCTGTGTTGATTTAGGATTCTATCATGAGGTAACAATTCTTTGTTATATTTTTTTTAGAACAACAGGGTCAAAACCGATTCAAGGATCCATCTTCAAAAACGTGAGGTTATTGGCGTTTGTTTTTTAATACTTTTTGACAATACAATTATATCTTTTTCAATTGTAATTAATTTTATCGAAATGCACTAATTCAATGGCAATTTAAGTAATTAAGTGAATAATTTCGGACAATGTTCAAAATGATAACACGATCAGAAACATACTAGTTTTTACACCAATATAATTCATTTTGACTTTGATCTTAAACTAAAACTATGACTTGTTCAACTGTTTTCACCATTTACACCATAATTTTGGTGTTTTCGATCCATTTTGAAACTTCTGTTGGAGGTATTATAAGGTTGCAAACTTGCAATCTGCGGAAATGAACAAGAATCTTAATACGGCAATGAGAGGCGTCGTTTTATATAGTGTTCCTGGCCGCACTAAACCAACTGCACCTGGTAATACGATGTCACCCCATAAGAACCAAATTAACAATCATATAGCTTTAATTTAATTTATTATCTAAAATTCAAATACAATTTAATTTGTTTTCTCAAAGATTCAAAGTAGCTCCAAATTTACATTGGTTTCATCTCTTCTTTTCGTGATCATCAAATTTTATTTGAGCATATTTAACATGGATTTTATAACATAACCATTGAGAGTTTGAGTATTATAGAATTGTAATTTTCTCACTACGTGCAAAATCTTTCTGTGATAGCCGAATATTTAGGAATGGGGGAGACAGTAGAGTCCATAAATGATAGTGGGCCAAGCCGAAGAGGAAAAGGCCACGAAAACCTACCAGGAGATGTATCAGTGAGAAGAAGAAGACGATGGAGAAGAAGCATCGATATATTTAGGGCAAACCTTTAAAACGACATCGTTTCCTTTAAGAGCATTGTCACGTCGTCATCCACGCTGTCTCCAATTTCACATACCGATTCACGGTGTCTCCAATTTAGTGGTTTAAGTTTGGTTTGCATAGTTTGTGGTGTTTTATGCATGACGTAAAAATCTGTGTATGAATAAGTAAATGGTTCCAAGTTCATGGTGGTACAATTTGTCCCAAGTTCATGGTGCTACAATTTGTCCCAAGTTCATGGTGCTACAAGCTGAAAACCTGTTAACTAAAGACTTTATTATTGGTATATCGATCGGCTTTTTTTGGAAAATAAAAAATAAAATAAGAAAATTATTTTTACGATTTTGAATTTGATTCATGTGTACTATTGTGTCTATCTGTCTCCGTAATTCAAAAGTTTTTTTTTTGTCAAACAACTAATTTTCGGTTCATGATTTATTGAATACAATCGAGATAAACTTCATCGCACATCGGAGATGTGCCAAGGCGAGAAACTAGAGCAAAGAAGCATACAAAGCGATACAAAGATGGAGACACAAACTCAACAAAATTTGATGTATGCATAAGAAGAGTAGTTGTAGCGAACAAAGATGAAAGCTAACGAGAGAGCAACAAACTTCAATCCAACTTTTTCAAACGACTTGAATATAGTCATCTTAATATATGATGTTGAAACATGATCTATAATTCAAAAGTTACAACGAGGAAATAATTATTAAATCTATGATCGGCAATCAGGTTGAGAATCAAATGCTACAAGGAATCAATATAGGCCCAAATTTAAATTACGGGCCTCACCCTGATTGGAGCCGATCACGGACTCACGGCATGCATGGCACGGCTCAAATTTTTATTCAAATAAAATTATACATTTTCCGATCTTAGATTAGAAAAATTCAACGCAAATATGTAAACAAATATTAAAAATCACTAGTAACAAAAAAAGAAGCTTTAACGAACAGAAACACATATAAATATACAAATTAAACAATGTATTTTAAGAAACTGGGATAAAAATTGGGCACGAGAATAGAAAAATGTGAAAATTACTTCTTTACATATGTTATATTAGTAAAAAGCATAAACTAGCGGCTATTAAATCAAGTAAAAATTACAATAATTTAATTCTTCAAAATAAACTAATAAAATGTACGTAAGAATTGTTAGAAACTCTTTGTCGATCACTAGATCAAAGAGGCTTCCACAAATATGGACTAAGTTTTAAGACATGAACTTTTTACATTTTCCTGAAATTAATAGTATTAAAATCGACATAGCAGACTACCAAATATTGTCTTTTTTTGTTACAGCATCAAGTTTTTTTATAAGCAAACAACCTTGTTATGATAATAATAATTTATTATTGTTATTGTTATTGTTATATAATTATGTATTAGTATATATCATCTAACTTCATGGCTAAGATGTTGGTTGGTGACATTGAATAGGTAGTTGGGGGAATAAAACAAGTTACTCACAATGTGAACCAAAATTTTCCAAAAGATAAAGCCAATTTTGATGATGACTCATCAGCATTATTTAGATTTTCATAATAAATTTTGAAAACGACAATTTTTCTTTTCATAGTAAATATTATATGGTTGGAGTAACGTATTCCTGCTTTGTCTCTTGTAATCAATCACATCACGACACGTATCACCTACTTGTATAATTTTATAACCACAAATCATCGTCATGAAAGTTGAAACCAAATGTCTCCATTGCAAATTCAAGAGAGAGAGGAAACATAAACAGAGGAAAACACAGTTATACAGTTTTTGCTTGCACTCTTTAAGTTTATCTTCTTCCCTCTTAATCATCCCTTAAGAAGTTCTTGATGAAACATTATCAACACAAACACAAGACTTCTTAAATCACATGATGTTAAACTTGCTCCATAACCTAAAACTCTACCATCTTTTTTTTTCTGCTCTGTATCTGCTTTTAGAGTCGATTTTTCGCTGTCTCAATAACTAATTGAAACCCATCTATTTTATACCTACAGAGATCCATTAGTTCATAAACTCCCATCACAATCAGCAATTTAGCAATCATCACTTCATCAGCACATTGTTCCAATAGAGATTGAAATAGTCTTCTCTTCCTTTGGTTGGTTCATTGGTGATGAGAGTCTCTCAACCAAAACATCTAATGCTTCTTTCATCCACCAATCTCTACAAGCTTCTCTTGCTTCGGTTACGTTCATCTATAAATCCCCGGAAATTTTATATCGATCAATACAAAAGCTCCTAGATATGTTTCGAAAATATCTAAACAAAACAAAGATTAGATTTTTTTTTAGCTACTGACCCAGATTCTTTGCCTAACATGTTGTTCAGGCCAAAGCTCAAGTTGTTCTGTAACAAGCATAGGGAACATTAGTCCTTCATAGTATGTTCCTCTGCTTTTGCTTAAAAAATCCCATTTTCCAAGTTGATGCTGCCAAAATCAAAACACAAGAATAACAAAATATTAAGAAAAGAACAAAACAACAAATATTAAATAAAACAAGGAAAAAAAAAGATTTAATTTAAGATACCTCAATGTTGCCAAGAACTCCAGCTTCTTCACGACATTCTCTTGAAGCAGCTTCTTCTTCAGATTCATCAAGCTCCCAACCACCCTAAAATTTATTTAAAATTATAATTAATACACCCAAAAAAAAATCAAATCAAGTCTTGGGTTAACATACAAATCCAAACTTTTTTTTTTTTTGTGTGTGTGTCTCATTTTGAATAAGAAGATTATTATACCTTTGGGAACATCAAGGCGTGACCTTTTTGTGAAGAGATAACAAGAACTTCTACTTCGTCACTAATTTTACCATCAATAGATAGCTTGAATCTGTACGGAACACATCTGCAAATATATTCCATTTTAGAAACTCAACAAAACTGAAGAAATTTTAACCTTTTTGGGTAAAATCTGTGAGTCTACTAGATCTATATGTATGTATATATAAAGATGAACATACCCAACGACTTGACGACGACCTTTGTTGTATCTCTGAAACTGACGACCCGTGCGAGAAGCCAAACACACCATTTTTTCAACACCCATTTAGCAAGACTTGAAGATCCCTAATTTTTCCCAGAGGAAGATAAAAAGTGTCTGATTTATAAAAACTAAGATCAGTGTAACAACTAAAACGGATCAGAATCTGTCGAAAATAGAAAGAACCCACGAATCTATGGTCGGTTAAAAAGATCGAAAGTTTCGTTTTTTCTGCTTAAGTGTTTATGATTCGATTCGTTACGCCTGAAAAGATTTGAGAGAGAGAGAGAGAGAAGGAGAAGGAGAAGAAGAAGGAGATTGAGACAAAAAAAGCGTTGTTTCAACCTCCAATAGGTTATCTTCTTTATATAAAAAAAACGGCCGCTCCTTTTTTTTTTTCTTTTAAAAAAAACCAATTGTGAATAATATTTATTTCTTTTCTTGGAATTTTCTTCATTGGTCCAGAAGCTAAGCTAAGCTAATGTTGGTTTTTTTTGGAAAATATATGTTAATTTTAAGTACCATAACATATCTTAAAATTCTAATTTTATCTCATTTCTTAAATATAAATTAAGACTTATCCCTTCTCTATCGTATCCATTTTTAGTTAGTTGACATTATGTTGCGTTTATTTTAAGTACCATAACATATCTTAATTTTATCTCATTTCTTAAATATTGTTGACATTATGTTCCTTTTATCAAATTATCAATGATCTCATCTTAAAACCTTTATTACATCATTATTCACATTTAATTTTGCAAATAATAATTTCACTTGGGGGATCTAATAATCCACGTATGAAAACAAAAACTTACAATTAACAATTTTAATGTTTTATATATTCAAGAGATAGTGTTTTTAGTCAAGTGATTAACGGTCCATTTCTACGATCTTTTTCATTGGATTTCGACTTTATTAAATCACGATATTTCGTGTAGCAGGGATTAGGCTATGGATCGGGTCTTGTCGATCCAAAGATGTCAATGTTTTATATACTTATAAATTTTAGTTAAAATTAATATTTTTTTTTCTATTCTCCAAAAAAATCTAAATATGATGATGCTTTAAAGTTCTTCATATAATTTACATCTTTTATAGTATAAATTTGTAAATTTCGATACATGTAGTGAAAGTAGGCCCGAGCAACAAGTGTTACATATTAAATGAGGACAAACCAACCAAACTTTTGGATTATAAGTTTAAAAACACTTTCATATCGCAAGTGTGGGGCAAATTTTTTGTATCATGTAACTTAACGACATATTTGCGTGCATCAATACATTTTAACAATATTTAATACTCCATATAATAATACTACGAGTTGAGATCATTTATATTCTAAGATATAAAAATGTAATAAGTACAAACTCAATTTGAATAACAGATCGAGGTATGATAATTTCGTACTCTTGGTTTTAGAAGTTGTAGCCAAAGACCCGATATTTTCCAACCTTTTTTGCCATTAGCTGTTACTTGCAAAATTTACATGGTATATAATAGTCGCAGAATAATAAAACTAGCTAGTGTGGATTTCAACATTAAACGCCCGGTTATACAAATTTGTAAATATTGGTAGGTCAATAAGATTAAGAAGTAAGAGAATCAATTAAGGCATATAAGCCAATTATTCAAAGTAATTAATAATTGGACGTTGTCCCTGTCAAAGTGTCTAAGGGGTTTCTCTGTCGTTTCGTGGTCTTGGTTTGTAGGTTTAGTTGGTTAATAACTAGAGACATTAGCCATTAGGTTACCAATTAAGAACGTAAAAATTTAAAATTAGAAACTTAGTAAAACAACAAAAGTAGTCTCTATCCTTACGCGGCACGTTTATGTTGACCTTGGAAGAGACATGGTCACGTGCGTCGACGCCTAGCTCCTATCATATGTGCTCGATCAAGTGCGTGTTTGAATCGCGGTTAGTAGACGCGATGCGTTTGATGTATGTTCGATGTATCTACGTTATTTTCTTACCTGAGTAATCCGAACCTTATATTCAATATAAAGCTGCTATTGCATAATGCGTGGTTTGGACCGGTTTTTTTAACTCGAGAAGATTCATATTTGTGCTCCTTGTTATATACCAATCTCATGGGTCGAATATGATTATTTTAAAAAATTGTTTGATTGCGATATTTAGTCCCATGCATGGAACAGACAATACGGCACAAAAATAGGACCTATGCCTTTATTTAGCTAACTTAAACTAAAAACTAAACGATTTAACCTCATCATTGCAATATTAATACGTCAAAACGACACTTTTGTTTTGTAAAATAGAGAGTATTTGATTAGCTGAATAATGTGGTTAATAAACACTTTATAATGTTCCTATTTAGTTGATAATTTTACAAATCCAAGTATCAAAGAGGATTGTAGAAAAATACGAAAAGAAACAATCTTGAGGATTGATGAGTAGGTAGTAACATGGACATATAAGCTAAATGCACCATAAAGGTTCAATGAATATTGCTGGATAAAACTATTATTATAAGTTAGACTTATATCGAATATGAAATCCTCCTGCAAATGTGTGGTACGTAGATATGAATTGTTTTAATGCTTCAACCATCAGTATTTAAATTTTAGCCACCGATTTAGAATATTTCCCCTTTAGTCCCCCCAAAAAGGATTTTCTTTCACCACGACACTTTGATCAAGTTTCAATAATATTTATTGAGTTTATTCATTTATACGACAATCTTTTAACGATTTTACTTTGATTGTTGCTATATAAATAAGTTTGAAGGATAGTCTCATCTTTTTCACAATCTGGCTACATATATATAGCACAGACGATTTACAGCAAATCATCAAATTTTGTTATACTACAAAAGGCAAGTAAAAGAGCCCCACTTGGTGATGGATAACTAAAAGTGTAATACTATTCAAAACTTAAAGCTATGCGAAAATTCTAATATGCCAATCCAAAACTCGCGCCGAAATATTTCGGTTGCTGATTAATTGTGTTATCTACAAACTACGAAAACATGATCAAATTCGAAGCTACTTCTCTGGATAAATTATGAGAACAAAAATTATATGGAATAAGCGATGGAATAGAATTGGTCAGAGATAGAGATACCGCCGCACAATATGTTTCTCTCAACCACAAAGACATTAAGACACTCGCTTACAACTTACATGGACAGGAAAGAGTCTTAATAATCATTAATTAATAATCATTTGGTGTTTTTTTAAAGATCAATAATCATTCTCATTTTCCTTTTGCCCTACTCTATATGGATTCCTTTTTACCGTTTATATATGGATTCCACATTTCCACGCGACTTTGTTACAAACACATTTGTTTATTGGAATAGCAAAATATAATTAAATTATTATATTATTTTTGGCTAAAATTATGGATATGAAAATATTTTCCGAAAAAATAGGAAATGGACACGACCACGAGGGTATCATGGGATCATAGATCAATAATAAATGGTACTCTAATTTATTTATTATGTTAGTTTATATTTTTTCTAATTTTAGGTGATCGATCTCCACACCGAACTAAAAGATGTGAAGTTCAAATTGTTTCACAATAACCAAACCAATACAATTTGCCGGTAACACACTAATTCCATGTATGATGTAGTCCAACCAAGAAAACCAACCCTATAATTTTATTTTCATATTTTTAGGTTTTAAGTATTCTTTGTTTGCTATATCGTATCTTTACTTTTCATTATAGTAATTTCGACACTAATTTTTCAAAGGTCTGCTATATTATCATGTTGGAAAAATAACCTTGATATTTTATAATTCTCTTTTATAATTAATTAGAAACTCATCATTTTGTTTATATGCAACAATCTAGCTTGAGATGTGTATTTAAAAATCCATTAAAAATTTTAAACATAAAAATTCATAAAATTTAACAATAATAATTAAATAGTTAAGCATAATTCATATACATTTTTTTCAAAAATAATTTGATATACTCGTTATTTAAAAAGCTATATATCTGGACTCGGGTTGTATATTATGTGTTAGTTTCTTAAATCGATAATAACTTCTTTTCTTCTTCTTCTAGAAATATTATTGTAGTCTCTAGAAAACTAACGATTAAAGACTTGTTTAAAACTTTGCCCATTCAAGTATTTCTTCTAGAATTCACATTAACAATTTGAAAGACTTTCTACGATTCTATCTAAAATTATAAAACTATTAAGAGGATCGAGAAAAAGGAAAAGCGACTTTCTAGAATTTAATTTGAATTTTAGCTGTTTCGCAAACATCGATTTAATCAAATGTTGAGAAGTAGACTGAGAGAAGAAAGGAAATCTTTTAAAATGTATGAGAAATATAATATTATACTCAGAAAACCTAAACCTAACCCTCAAATTCTGAAAACGACATTGAATGTAATGTCTATATTTAAACAGTTAAATATACGCATGACATGAAAAAGGGTATAAACTGATTTTAAAATAACCGTTCTTTCGGTTGGTCGAAATCTCGCTTTGATCTTTACTGGATTTATTTTCTTAACCACTACAAATTTATGCATCGATCAGCTGTAGATTTGAGACCTTAGTTTGAATTTAGGTTTAAAATTTTATTAGCTATTAAAATGTTAAGCTAAAATATTGGTGAGATATTAATACTACTGTAGAACCCACAGTCTATAATTTAAGAAAATTAAAAATAAAAAGAAAAAGAAAAGAAAGAAGATGTCGACATCAGAGGAAGACCGGAGCAAGTCATGAGAGTTGAAATGGTCGGACACCACACCACATGCTCTCTTTCCCTCTCCAATAATACATTATGAAAGTTATCAACTCTCTCTTTTTTTTTCCATTTAAGTCTGATTGACAAATTATGATTGTTATAAAAATTTAATATAGTTTTATGTCTTTTTAATAGGAGTAGGTTTGTTTTAAATGAGTTAAAATACTATTTCATTTTCTTCCGATATTTGATTAGGAAATCTACTTTTTACTACAATTTTTAAGGGTTTTTCTTTTTGAACCAGAATATTCCAAACAAGGTTCCATAATACTCTTCAGATTATGTAGACGACACAAGTTTTCTTATAATTTAGAACGTCTATAATACTAGGCTACTAGCTATGAGTGAAACGAAGACCAATCCAACAATTGTGGTCCAAAACAAAATTGTACATTGCTATCCCATATATATATATATTAGTTTAGGGGCTATAATAATCTCTTTACACCGTATAGAGCATAATTCGAACCCTGAATTTACAACTTAATATGATGAGTTTTCAGAGGTGGTCACTATTGTACCACTTGACTCCCACTGCTACCATATATCTTTTTATTAAAAATCATGATTAGGATTAGCTCGAATAAAGTATCGCTAATTTATATATAGAATATGAACAAATTAGTAACAAAAATGATTTGATTCTGATGAAGATACTATCAACAAAGGAAACTCTTAAAGATAATAAATCATTGTTATGGATCCTAGTTATATACGGATGGAGTTTCCACTTCTAGTTGAGAGCAAATTCGTTTGCTCGTGTGAGCTTACATCGTGGTTGTTTTTGTTTGATCGTCTGTTGATGTTAAACTCAATTAATATCTCTTAACCCGCCACGAGTAATTATTTTAAAACCAATAAAATGATTGTGGTAGCGTTGATGATATTTATTTTAACAAAAAATCCTATGCTATTAATGTTATTATGATGTAAACTTCGAAAAAAATAATATTATTAACGTGTCCCAAGGGACAGTTCGTTGTTCTATCAATTAGATTTGGAAAAATTCTACGAATTATAGACGGTTAGACTAGTATAGTTGATTATAGTTTTCAAAATTTAGACGTTTTAAATTTTTGTTTTTAAAACCAAAAATATATTTTTGTGGACGTTTTAAGATTTTTGTTTTTGTTTTTTTTACGTTACATATATAATTTTTTTCCAATCAATCGCTGCTTTAAGAAATGTAGTTGGGTTTTGTTGCCTCAAGAAACAACCACTGGTTTAAGGAGTATTTTGTCTGAAATATGAATTATACATTAAGTTTTTGTTTTCTCTCTAATTATGGACATGTTTATTTCAAATGTATGGTAATCTGCCAACACTTATAATGATTATACCATAATGAAAAAAAAAAATTTGTTTATAGAAATATTAAAGTGCGATTCAATTAGTACCACCATGTGACCTGATGGGTTCTCCGTAGACAAAGGTGGGGGCAATTTTGTTGGATCAACCAAACCCAACATTTATTTATGTTGGCATGAAGATTACATTAGTAAATAAACAATGGTTAGAGTCAAATTTATACGAGTATGAACCCAACTAATAATAAAACTGATTGACGTCAGATCCCTCGGTGCATGTAACTTATCATATAGTTTAAACACCTGCATACAAACAAATACGGATATTTTCAATAAAATTTTGGTCAACTTTTATTTATTTATCTATCGTCGATTATAATTTTACAACAAATGTCGGAAAGAACCAACTACTAATTCACTCAACATATACTTTCAAAGAAAATCGAGTGAGCTTTACACAATGCAATAGATTTTATAGTTAATTACTAAAAACCACATATTTAGATGTATGAATTGTTAGTGTTTTTTTTTTGGGTATAATTTACATGTATATTCAGTCGTGGCTACGTACATTCTTTGGTATCTCATGGCATCCAAGAAATTTGAATAAAGCTACGGATACGGACATCCTAGCTAAGAAGCAGATAATGAAAATAAAATTGTATACTTATCATTTCTATGTTCGTGGTGATATCTATATTACATGATGATTTTATTGTGTCAATGTTATATTAATGAGCTGATGAGATGTTAAAAAAAAATCTATCTAATATTATTAGACCCAAGTAGTAATAGATACCAATGTGAATTAATTAATAATTTGACAAAATACAGTTTTGCTTACCCATATTGTTTTTTATTTAAAATTGTATATGATCTGTATCAAAAATACAAAACTGTGTACTTTATAAATATATAGTTTGTATGTATTGGATCCAAGTAGGATTTCGAAGACTTTGAAGGTCACATCTCTTTCAAAGTTTACTTATTAAATGAATGATAAACTCATTGTTTATATGTTTTTTTTCTCGAACACATAATTTTCCACAATATGATAATTTAAATTATTGTTTGTGGATAAAATCCAAAAATTACAGTCACTATCTTTCGACGTGGCTCATTTGCGGCCTAATCCTTTTCTACAATGTAGCTTTTAATTTTTATTTCCTTGTCTCTTAATCCATATAAATTTAAAGCATTTTGTATCACTGTGAGAGAATTAGTTAATGAGCTATTTCTAGATTTCTAACATAAATCATAGTAATCTAAATATGCTGCATTAATCGTAGTTCATACTCGTTATAATATTCCTAATTTTCTGAATCAATATGAAACTGTTAAAGCTGACGGTGACGAATGAATTGACGGTGATGCCGGTCGTCATTTGGGTCGGTGGTGGTTCCGTAACGGAGACGTTGACGGTGCGTTATTGACGTCAATGTGAAGCATCCCCCATTCAACGCAAAAAGGCAGAGTTTAGTTTGCTTACTTATTTTAAAGACAATGGGCTTCAAGCTCATAACAAACACGGCTTTTAACAAAATAGAGAGCCCATTTTTCTCAAAATAATTGAGCTGTACCTGGGCTTGAAATCACATGTCATTTTAGATATTTTTCCAAAATTAAAAACTATTCCAACTGTCAACGGTCCACATACGTTATCTATAGTAAAAAATATAATAATTTGTTTTAATAAAAATGTTGCTGTCTCGTCCAAATGGGAAAGAAAAAAACATTTTAAAATAAATAAAATACAGAGAAACGAATTATTGAAGGGAGAAGAAATAAACAGAGAGACCATTCAGGTTTTGATTGATTGAAAGAAAGATTCCCATTATCTTTTTTAGTGTCAACTCTCCAAAAAAAAAAAAAGAACCTTAAAGAATTTTGTTCTTTTTCCCTTTTATATTAAAAATCAAACAAAAGCAAGAACTCAACACGGTTTCACATGAATCCCAATTTCATTGCAAAGCAAAACTAAATTTTTTTAAAACAAAAAGTCATTTTGGAGATCGAATCTGTTCATTTGATGGGTTTTGGCTGAGATTTCTTGAGAGAGAGAGAGAGAGAGAGTACTGAGTGTGTGTAAAGTTGAGAACTTTTTGTGTTTAGAGATAGAGAGAAAGGTGAGAGCTTTACAGAGATGGAGATGAAGCAGATGAAGTTTCTTACTCACCAAGCTTTCTTCTCCTCCGTTCGATCAGGAGATCTTAGTCAACTGCAACAGTTAGTTGATAATTTAACCGGAGATGAGCTAATTGAGGAGTCATCGCCTTCTTCAGCCGTGGCTGAGCTTATGTCTGTGCAAAACGACGCCGGAGAGACCGCCGTGTATATCGCCGCCGCGGAGAATCTTGAAGATATTTTTAGTTACTTGATTAGGTTTTGTAGTTTGGAAACAGTGAAGATCAGATCCAAATCCGACATGAACGCTTTTCATGTCGCTGCCAGGCGAGGTCACTTGGGTATGTCTCTTTAATTTTGTCGAGTTTGTTGATTATGGATTCGATTATGAAAATCAATTCTAATGTTGTTTGTCTATAATTCAAAATTTCTGCAATTTTCACTGAGTTTTGCTTCTTTTTTTGCTGCCTTCAAATCTTCAAACTTTGTCTCTCTGATTATGATTGATGGGATTGATGAAAATGGATCTGAATATTGAAAACATGTTAAATTTCTGAATACATCTTGACACTTTGGCTCTGTTTATGATTTCTGAAAAATGGATTAAATAATGGGTCTTTAATCTCCAGGAATTGTCAAGGAGCTACTGAAACTATGGCCCGAGCTTTGCAGAATCTGCGACGCTTCCAATACGAGTCCTCTTTATGCAGCTGCAGTTCAAGATCACTTAGAAATAGTAAATGCTATGCTTGATGTTGATCCGAGCTGTGCAATGATCGTGAGAAAGAACGGGAAAACATCTCTGCACACAGCGGGAAGGTACGGGCTTCTTCGGATAGTGAAAGCTCTCATAGATAAAGACGCAGCGATTGTAGGTATCAAAGATAAGAAAGGTCAGACCGCTCTTCACATGGCCGTTAAAGGGAGAAGCATAGAAGTAGTTAAAGAGATTTTGCAGGCTGATTACGCAATATTGAATGAGCGAGATCGGAAAGGGAACACTGCTTTGCATATCGCTACTCGAAAGGCGCGGCCACAGGTATTAAACCACACCTTTTTTCTTGTTGTATCGCTCTTTAGCTTTCAAATATCCAATAATGATACTTAAATTGCGATTGTTGTTTGAAAAACATGGATTTACATAGATGCCTTTGGGTTTTTTTTTTTTTCCTTAGATAACGAGCTTATTGCTGATCTCTACGGCGATTGAAGTGAATGCGATTAACAACCAGAAAGAAACAGCTATGGATTTGGCGGATAAGCTGCAATATAGCGTATCCGCTTTGGAGATCAATGAGGCTTTAGTAGAAGCTGGGGCTAAGCATGGGAGGTTCATTGGTCGGGAAGATGAGGCGAGAGCATTGAAGCGAGCAGTGAGCGATATCAAACACGAGGTGCAATCTCAGCTTTTGCAGAATGAGAAAACCAACCGCCGTGTCTCTGGGATCGCGAAAGAGTTGAGGAAACTCCACAGAGAAGCAGTTCAGAACACGACTAACTCGATAACGGTGGTGGCGGTTCTGTTTGCTTCCATAGCGTTCTTGGCAATATTCAACTTGCCGGGTCAGTATTTCACGGAGGGGTCGCATGTGGGGCAAGCCGAGATTGCAGGGAGAACTGGATTCCGCATTTTCTGTCTTTTAAACGCTACATCACTGTTTATATCGCTAGCGGTTGTGGTGGTTCAGATAACTTTGGTTGCATGGGACACACGGGCGCAGAAGAAAGTTGTGTCTGTTGTGAATAAGCTAATGTGGGCAGCTTGTGCATGCACGTTCGGAGCATTTTTGGCGATTGCGTTTGCAGTTGTGGGAAAGGGGAATTCATGGATGGCGATTACGGTGACGTTGCTTGGAGCACCGATCTTGGTAGGGACATTGGCGAGTATGGGTTATTTCGTGTTTCGGCAGCGTTTTAGGAGCGGTAATGATTCGCAGAGAAGGATTAGGAGAGGGAGTAGTAAGTCGTTTTCATGGTCTTACTCTCATCATGTGTCTGATTTTGAGGATGAATCAGATTTCGAGAAGATTATTGCTCTTTGAATCTCAACACTCTGTTGCTGAAGCGTCATTGTATAGATCGTCTCTTCTCTTTGCCTTTTTTCAACGCAAGTTTGTGTTGTATTCTTAGAATAAACTCAAGTAATATAATCTTGTTGTATATCTGTGTATCATATGTAGCAATGAAGTCGTCACCAGTATACACCACATCTGTATTGTTTTTTTTTTTTTTTTTGTTCTACTACCGGTTACTATGCTATTCATTCGAGTTCTAGTGAAGTGTAATGTTAAGTTATCGGCTTATTAGCAAGCATTGTACTATAAGATATAAATCATCGTAAGAAGAGATGAGGAAAATGAAAATCATTCAACATAAATTTCCAATAATTCACCTCTACAACCTCATGTGGTTTTCCAGTTATAAAAAAACAACACAAAACCACATGATCACTTCTTTTTCTTACATCCACAAAAGGTAAGATATAAAAACTCCAAACAATGAAACAAATTCATGAAACGAAACCCAAAAAAAAATATAAGGTGGACTGAAGAAGAACCTCTCGTAAATAAAAAACCCCGACAGAGAGATCGAGATAGAAAGAGAGGGATGGACACACGACCGCAGCTTTTCCCCAAGTTCCGAGTAAACTTGAAGAGTTACTAAAAAGAGATATACAATTTTACAGGAGACAAAAGGGATCGGTGGTGTCCACAAAGAAGAAGATGATGATGATGATTGTCGGGGATGGATATTATTTATTATTTAAGATTACCAGGAAGGTTAAAGCTGTAATTGACCAGGGCCTTTTCTTGAAGACCTTGATGGAGGTCGACTGTTGTCTGCAACTGATGATGATGTCGAAGGTGGTGGTCGTTGTTGTTGTTGCTGCTGCTGTTGTTGTTGTTCTTCAGATCTCTTCACCTCCTAACAGATCAATTTAAAGCACCATGAGCCTATCTATGTCTATTAACACTTAACACTCCAATTGCTAAGGGAAAAAACAGTAAATCTTGCGAAATTGCAATTTATATAAATCAAGCCTTCAGATAAATGTGTTGCGTTGTGTGTACCTTTGATGTAGAAGAAGAGGAAGTGTGATATGAGTAGTTCACTCTAGTCCTTGCCTGGCCACGATGCAGATTCTGTACGTTCTCAAACTGTTGTAGCCGCGCAGCAAAATTGATCCCTTGGTGAGAACTGTTGCTATTATCGTCTTCTAAGCCACCGTCCTCGTTTTGATGCATATACTGTGAGAAAGGAACTCCTGAAGTTGCTCTGCCTATTTGGTTTCCAGTACTGAATGAGTACGTTGGCACAGTTTTGAGTCTTGTTCTAAGTATCTTGAACGCCGCACTTTGCTGCATACATAAAAAAACCAGGAATTATCAATTTTCAAAATAAAAAAACAGTAACTTTGCAACAAACCAAATAAGTCTGTTTCTTCTTTTCTTTTCGTTTTACCTGAGGAAGTAACATTAGAAGACCATAAAGTGTTTTCAGCAACCATGTGTACCTTCCTGGTTCAAGAAGCTGCAGAAGAAAAAAGGGTTTTGGTAGCAACGAAAGAAACCGGAAAAGGAAACAGATTGTTTGAGATAATTCAAGCAAACCTGCAACCTAAGGTAAGTAAAGATTGGAGTTTCGAGAAGCCGGATCAATTTATCAAGCTGTACTAGAAATTTGACGTTGATGTCTTCTTCTACCAATGATTGAATCACGACACTCGCATGCTGGTAAGCCTGTCAATAATTCCGTTTCCTCGATATTCAATACATATGGTCAACACAATCATATTGTGTTAAATTTACATTTCTTATTGTTTTTTACCTGAGCTAATAAGCAGAGGCTTATAATTGCCATGGGTGAATGGGACCATGAAGTATACAAGGCAACAAAAAGTTCTTTCCCTTCGCGATTGACGAGTGAACCTTTTAATAGATCTCTTAGTTTCGATAACTCCGGGGAAGTAAGCAAAATCAAATTCAATGCCTGAAACACAAAACAAAAAGACAGTCTAGTGATTAATAAATCAAAGTGAGAAAAACCTAATCGAAAAAGCAGCCAACTCTCAAAGGGCCATATAAAACACGCAGACAAAACAAATCAACTCACTGTATTGACCTTAAAACATTCCTTAATTGAAGAAATCTAGGAAAGGAGATAATACCTGAACCATGGTAGAAGCAAAGTCAAGATTATCTTCTCCCTCAAGAATTGTAGAGAGCTCTCGGTAGACTCTCTCGGCATCCAACAGTACACACATTCTTCGGACGATAAGGGCACCACGCCTATAACGAGAAATGTTTTGACCAACTAAATGATATGTTCTTTCCAGAAACTTAAAGGCAGATTATTAGATGCAAGTAACCTTTCCAAAAGAGAATTATCAGCTCGGAAATTGTGGACTAGAAATACAATGAGCTGGCGAAAGTGTTGTGGATCTTTTGCTACACCAGCATGAACCTCCAAAACCAAGAGCACCACCTAAAGTATATTTTCAAGTCCAGATAGTTCAAATATCAATTAAGTTTATTACCAGGCAAAACCAAACCTATATATCACAAAGTTCACCAACCAATCAAACAAACAGTCAGTGCAATAAAACTTACGTCATCAGAAGAATCAGATAGTGCTTTTAGAAGGGTGTCAAATATGTCATTCAGGAAGCACAAGACCTGTTACAAGATTACCAATTTAGTTACATAGCGACAAACAAAAGGGCTAACTTGAAAAGAATGATGCCCAAACAAAAACCAGTTTCTTTACCTCTGTACGATGCTTGTTTAAAAGTGTTGATATCCAATTCAATGCTTCAATTCGAGTAGCCTCAAAATCACTTGATAGCTGCCTGCTCGATGCAAAAACTCACAAATCACAAAAACAGGCGAGATTTGATAATATTCAAAAGGAAAAAAAAAACAAAGATAGAGAAAAACTAACCTCCTTGCAACAGAGAGAATTGCGCCAACGTCAAAACCATCCGAGGGTTCAACATGGATTGAACGAAGTTCTTCATTGGTTTCACGAGCAACCTTATGCAAATAAAAATTAAAAAACAAAGGAAGTGAAAAATTTGCATATAAAATCTACAGTTTCCATCACTGGGGAGGAGGAGAAGCAAACTTACCACCCTGATTTTCTCTTCTTTGTCAGATATGCAGGGCAAGATAGCCCCAAGAATATCAGCGTAATAACGCACGAGCTGGTCTCCCCCAAGTTTTACAAACTCGTTTATCTACAAAAACACATTTAATAAAAAGCAGATATTCTTAGTATATGAATCTCCTGAGAAGTCAAAGTAGTACCCATATATGTAAATGGAAGAGGCCAAGCAGAAGCATGGTTTTTTCTGCTTACCCATGTGATGGCTGTTAATCGAGTAAATTCATCAGGAGAAGCAGCCCTCTGCACCAGTATTTCAGCCATGCGACCATAATCTACAGACTTCAACAGTAGCACCGCTCCAGTCAGTAATTTACCGATGAAACAATAAAATTGTCTTTAAAAAGTACACGAGCTAACAAGAAAAGATAGACCTACAGAAAATTAGTTGAAAAGGAATTTGCTAGCAGGATTTTTATCTTAGTCCAAAAAATAAGGCCGCAACAGAAGTCTTACTGGTGAATTTTTTATCTCTTGAAGAAACTCTGAAAGAGCTGAATCAGCTTGCTGTCGTATTTCATGACTAGAGTCACTCAACATATTGAATAACCCTGGCAATTCATTGACAAGTTGAGTCAGCTGACACAAAAATAACTAAACTTGAATACGGTCATATACATCTAGCTGAAGTTGGCAAAGTGCAATTACCATCTAGAAAGTCTGGCAGAAACCCAAGCATATCAATGTCTGGAACACTATCAAGAACAGTTATCCATCCTACCAGAAATTGCCGAACATAAGGGTTTAGAACGTTCATGCGCTCTTTTAAAAGAGGTATGAATTCCTCAATACTGCAAAAATCCAAATCCCAAAAAAATGGAGAGTCAAGTAAAGTTAATAGAGACAGATTTTGTTTTCATACACAGACAAAAAAAGTTAACTAGACACACCTGAACTGATCACTTTCCGTCACAATATCCTGCTTTACATGGTATTAAATCTATTCAGCATAATGTTTTATTTCAAAATAGCATTCATGTGTAAGAAAAAAACTGTCCATACCTTAACAAGGCGATCCAAAAGATGAGCAGCACTTTGGACATTGGCATCAGAATCTGCTGAGAGTTTGCATAAGGCATCAAAAATCTTATTGAAGAAAATAATGAAATCGCCTCGCACAACCTGTAGTAAACCAGAAAAAAAAGACAACTGTGCATCAATGCCAATATCACATAGAAGAATAAACTGAAACACATGGATACTACTAGAATATTTACCTTTGCAATGTTATAGAGAGCTTCACATGCATAGTACCGAACTCGGCTATCTTGATCAGAAAAGGAATTAATCACAGGTGGCACTATTTGCTTCACATGTCATGAATCAAAAAGAACAAATATTAGAAAACATCCTATAATCCAAGAAAAAAAGTGCACTAATACCATAGATGGATTTATACATAGAAAAATATTACAGTAATCATAGCTTTCAAATCTTACTATGAGCAGATTAACTATGTGTTATAGTACATATGTTTGAACATTCACAGTCAGTCCATATATATACCTCAAGATATTGAGCAGCTTCTGAAGACAAACCAACTGTTACAGCAGCTAATCCAATTAGACCACCCTATTATACAAAAGAAGCCCAATGATCAAAGCAATTTCACAAAGGAAAATTGGAAAATCCTCGGATCTAAGTAAACACAAATGCTAAAGCAATGAATACAAATTGGGAGACCTTTCGATGATTTGCTTGAGGGGATTTGGCAAATTCCTTAATCAACATCTCAATGACTTTCGAGATCTTGTCATGATCACCCGAAGAAGTTAGATTCTTCACAATATTCTCAAGCTACAACAAAATTTAAGAGGCAAAAAAAAAAAAAAACTATAATCTCAGAACAAAGAAAGAGAAGTAGAAAAACCCTAAGACGCAAAAGAAAGAGAGAAGAGAAGAAAATTGAAACCTCAAGCGCAGCATTTTTGCGCTTCTCATAGAGTTTATCGGAGAGATTGCGATGAACAGCGGCCGGAATCGCAGAAAGAGCGTCTGACATGTCTGTCAGATTAAATCCACCAAAACCAAACTCTCTCGGAGTCAAAATCCACAGAGGGAGAAACCAAAATCGCGATCGGAGAAGAAGAGCGAAGGATTATTCAACGTCAAAGACGAAAACAATCAGATCTGGTCAAAAACGATGAACTCATCTGTGGCTACCAGTTACTCCCTTTCTCCAATTCGATTTCTGGAGAAACAAATTTCTGATTATTATTTTTTAATTTTTTTTTTCCTTAATCCTGAGTGGATTTTTTTTTTTGGTAAAAACGAAAAATCAACACACAGATGTATTTAAAAAAGCAAAAAAAAAACAAATAAAGATGACAAGTGAAAAGTGCGCGATCACTGTCGTAAATGACAAATTCACCCTTAGTGGAGAAACAGACCAACGTGGATAATATCGGCATTTTACTAGAGATAATTTTGATTCATTGGCTTAGGTTTTGATTAGCAAGCGTGTATTGTATAAACCTAAGCCAATTAACCAAAATTATGAAAACTACCATTCTAGATGTTTATTATAACTCTACTTAGTGTAGGTAAATTAGAAACTTTTATAAAATTATTTACAAGAAAAAAAATATTTCTATGTGAAAAGAAAATTTCTTTTTTCAAACACCTAATATTATTTTCCATGCTTTCTACACATTTGTATTTGGTGTGGATAAGATGAATAAATAATATGGATTTTACAATAAATAATAATAA
The DNA here is from genome assembly GCA_026770425.1 of Boechera divaricarpa. Lineage (NCBI taxonomy): Eukaryota > Viridiplantae > Streptophyta > Magnoliopsida > Brassicales > Brassicaceae > Boechera > Boechera divaricarpa. The sequence goes on from CM049188.1 coordinate 16,991,007, forward strand.
TAATAAATGTTTTCTTTGTAACATTTGACAAGGAGTCAAATATGAACTTTATTTCTAATTCCCTATATATTATTTAAGAAGTACATTTATAAAATAAACATCGGTAAATAATTACATCACATTGCCATTACATCTAAGAACAAAATAAAATCTCTCATTAAAGGTATTTTAGTCATTAATTATTATGTGATCATTTAACTAAATCATGACCATCGATTTTTATTTCCTTAAAAAAGTAGATATATCTAGATTACGATTTAAATACTTTCTTAAAATCTTCTAAACAAAATCGTAATAAACATCAAATCTCTTATTTTTGGAAAAATAAATCAACATTTAGTTTAATTTAATTAGTTTATTTAATTAAATCAACAAAATCTTCACAAAATCATTTTTAACTTCTTTTCAAACAATTTAAAATAACTAAATTTATTAAAACGAAAATAATAATCTAGAAACAATTAAATATCTTAACTATTATAAAATAAATTATAATTTCAAAAATAAGAAAAATAAAAATGATTTTTAATTTACATACTAAAAATCATTTCATCAAAAGTATATTATCATATTTAACTAAAAAATGAAATTGATATACATATACTAAACTAAAAATTTTACTTAAATAATATTATAATTTGTTAAATTATTAAATAAATTTATTTAATTTTTATATATTTGATTGTTTAAAAAAATATCTTGTTAATAATATTACGGAAGTACTTTTTAGAATCTAACCTTAATTTTTTTTTAAAATATATAATAATATTATTGGAATAAATCATTTAAAGAACAAAATTAATTGTTCCATTAAAAATATTATTGTAATTTTCAATGGGTAAAAACAAGAGAATATCTTAATAAAAAATATTTATCAAATTTAAATTTTTATTTAACATAACTGAAATATACATAATTTTGATATAACTAATCTAAAATATTAAAATTAATTAAATACACATTTTTGTTAATAAATTATCTATATATATATAGCATTTATTTTATTAATTTAAAATCTATAAATAAAAAATTTATAAGATCGAATCTTCAAAAAAAAATCAATATGTGCTATAGCACGGGACCAATTCTAGTATTGTTAGTTATAGTAATTTTTTTAAAATCTCCTATATATTATTTGGGAAATATATTTATAAATAAACATTAAAAAATATAAATATTTACATCACATTGCCATTACATCAAAGAACAAAATTTAATCTCTCATTAAGGATATTAGTCATTAGTTATTATGTGATAATTTTATTCAAATCAAAAATTATTTAAAAAAATTAAATCAAATATATCGAGATTTACCTAAATATCCTTAAATATCGATATTTCCTTACCAAATGAATTTTATTTCCAGTATAGTTAGCTATATTAAAATTCTTTTTCTTAAAACATTTAATAATATCTCCGACCATACTTTCTGTACTTTTGTATTAGGTGTAAAAGAGATGAATATACGATAACCAAATTTTATTCGTAACATGGTGTCTCAAATATATGCTTTATTTTCAAAATGGTTAGGTATAAAGATTATATTGCGTATTAATTTTGCATTTTTAGAACTGAAGAATATCGAGAGAGAATATTCATAGTTAAACACTTCGACGAGAATACTAACATAAACTTTTCTCTCTGACCCGGTTCCCAAAAAAAAACCTACATCTGAAAGATCCACTGCTACCCCCAGCCTTGGGCAGCAGAGGCTTTCGCCGACATCGTCCCTGGTTCCGTTTCGCTTGGCTCATGCTTGTCTTCCTGTTTCTGGCTCTCGATTGTCACCTTCTCGTCTTCTTACATCCACTCACCCCGGAAGACCTCGGTCGTGGTATCCACCTTACTTCCGGGGAAGAACCTTGTTCCACCACTCCTTCTTTTCTCGCCGCTGCTCTGGTGTTCCCGTCCCTGCTGCGTGGAGTTGTCGCTCCTCCATTTTCATCTCAAATCGCGGATGTATGCCGCCATTTCTTCAGCTTATCATGTGTTGTCCTTCACCGTCTGCATGCCTCGGAAGTTACCCAGATTCCGGTCGCTGACCGCCGATCTCTTCCCATCGAGCCGCCTAGATCACATGTTAAGGTTTTTTTTTTTCTTTCGATCTCTATCAGAGTTGCTAAATCCTCTTTATCAAAGTTATCAGTTAATCTTCCCGGTGTCGAGAACCTTGCGGTGTCTAATCTAGCGAACTCTTTCGTCGCCGTCGACCTTATGAACCCAGCAAAATCTTCCGTCGTCGTCGTTCTTATGAATCCAGCGAAATCTTCTGGATGTCATTTCCGTGAACCCACACGAGTTCCCCAATGCTTCGCCGCCGTTCCGTCGCCGGCAGAGGATACTGTGCGTAGTCGCGGCGGGGAGTTTAGAGCAAACTCGTTGTATTAACGGACTTTGTGCCCTAAAGTTTCAATCTGCTGAATGTTGGGCCTCGTGCGAAGCCCATTTGCTTATGCTTTCAGCTTTATTGTATTGGGTTGCGACCCATTTTCTATTTTTAATCTATCTGTTCTTTTATTGTATTGCCCTGAGGTCATTTACTTTTTAATGAAATTCTGCTACTGTTATCAAAAAAAAAATGAAGAATAAAATTGCAAAAATTAACGGATTATATATATTTTTTTACAGCAAACCCATAAATAAATGATAATTATATTATATTTATAACGCTACTAGCTGAATCAGTTATGATTTGTTTTTAACTTTTTGTTGTTCAATTTTATTTCTAATATCAATAGCTACAGTGATTTTTTTCTCTTAAATTAATATTAGCAAATTAATATTTTTTCTGTCCATTTTTACACACAGCCAATCAGAGGCTTGTTCATTATCTTGTCGGTAAAATAGATCTGCTCACCATTTTCTCCGCCGTAGCCGTGCTTACAAAAAAGGATTCAAGCAAAGAAGGTTTGAAATCGAAGGGAGGAAGAGGAAGAAGATGAACGCTAACCGAGCAGAAGCCGAACGTCTTCTGGGAATCGCAGAGAAGCTTCTGGAGTCACGAGATCTGAACGGTTCAAAAGAGTTTGCAATCTTAGCTCAAGAGACAGAGCCACTTCTCGAAGGCACCGATCAAATAGTCGCCGTCGTGGATGTCTTAATCTCATCTGCAACAGAGAATCGCATAAATAATCAACCAAACTGGTACAAAATCCTTCAGATCGAAGATCCAAATGAATCTTCGATAGACAACGATCTAATCAAGAAACAATACCGTCGTCTCGCTCTTCTTCTTCACCCTGACAAAAACCGTTTCCCTTTCGCTGATCAAGCTTTCAGATTGGTGCTTGACGCATGGGAAGTTCTATCAACAGCTTCGAAGAAATCTAAATTCGATCGAGATTTGAATCTCATCTTCACTAAAGTAGATCTCAATAGTTCAAAAGCGAATCAGAATCAGAGAAAGAAAACAACAACAAATGAGAAGATGGCTACGTTTTGGACGGCGTGTCCGTATTGTTACAGTCTTCATGAGTATCCTAGGGTTTATCAAGAGTATTGTATCAGATGCCAAAACTGTCAAAGAGCGTTTCACGCTGCTACTATTCCTCAATTGCCTCCGTTGGTACCTGGTAAAGATGAGTATTATTGTTGTTGGGGTTTTTTTCCCATGGGATTTGTTGGTGGTAAAGGAGGTGAAGCCGCCGCCATTGCTAACGGAGTAGATGCAACCAAATTCCCTAATTGGATGCCTCCGCTTTTCTCCTCCGCCGGCGTTGCGGCAGCGGTAGTTCCTCCTAATGTTAATGGTGGCGGATACACCACGCCAGCAGCACCTGTTGCTCCTCCTCCTTCGTCTTCTCATAGTGTTCCCATTAGCTTTGATGGATGGTCAGGTGGTGCGGCCAAGAGAGATCATGAAGCGGTGGCGACGAGTAACATTGTTGGAGTTAATTCAGATGGAATGCCCAAGAAGAGAGGAAGAGGAAGGCCGAAGAAGAATCCGGTTCAGTGATCTCTTTTCAAATTCCGCCAATGCTGAAATATGGAGAAATTTTTTCAGGGCAAGTTTACAAAAAAAAAGACAATGAAGATTAGGATCAGTGTTTGTTGTCGTAGTGTAATCTTTTTTAGTTTCTTTGTTAGTTTTAACTCTGTTATAACTTTATGCATTTGTTTTTGTTTTTTGCTATTTTTTCTCTGTATTTTGTTGTTATTACCGGTTTGTGTTATCTTGATATGCCTCTCTTATTCGAAATCTTTTTGTATCATAATTTGCTTTGAAACATTTTCATTTTTTGGGTTATTTAAGTTAACATACCTGTCTTGAAGATCAGTGCGAGGATTCTTGCTACACGATTTGGTATAATCACGCCAACCAAGAGGGGAATAATTCCACCGTAGAAGAATGCAAGAGTTGCAAGTGTTGCCTCGGACAAACACTTCATCCATTACATTTTCAAATCTGCTCGATTAATGTTGCTACACATACACCAAAAACAACTACTAAAACAGAAGGATCGGAATCCAGACGGATTGGATCTTGTTTTGAAGCGCCACGGATGTGCTCCTCCAGAATCATCACCGTCGTCGCTTGTCCCAGAAGAATATTTAGCAAGAAGAACAATGTGCAAACACAAAGAGCAACAATGAGGTAGAAAAACTTGTCGAGGCCGTACAAATTTAGTCCTAACATAAACCAAAGTTGAGAGTCCAAAAAATATCGAGTGCTCACGATAAATTCGCCGATTTCTTTCTCTGGCTTTGCATGAGTCCAAAGTTTTGAATATTTGTTATTGGAAATTTTTTAATTAAGCAATCGACAATTGCATATAATATGGATACTTACAAAAGTATATAACCGTAAACCGGTAGTTTGAGTTGACAAATTGTCCCTTGTACATCCCATATGTTAAATCGTCCGGGTCTTCTTCATGTAGACCCGGTACATGTAAGAGGTTTCGTTATAAAATCAGTTGTATAGCTTTACAAGGGAGGTACAACATATAACCATTACAAGGGAGATATAACATCTAACCAAGAGTTTTTACCCGTTCAAAAGAGATGCTTGTCCTTCACACACCATAGAGCCTCGTGAGTGGCAGCCAGTTGTTCATGTTGTAGACGACTTGCACATTCAACCGGTAGACACCAATTTATTCCCTCGGTTTGTCCCTTGCAAATGCCAACGGAAAAGCTACGCCAATGTTCGGACTGTGTTGAGCACGATGGAAGATGTGGTCAATCTCTGAAAGGCTGAGCCTCCTTGTCATTGTTGTCTGGATAATCAAGTCCAACACTGCAAAATACAAAACAAAACCCAAATATCAGTTAATAGAAACTCACCAAAGATCAGTCCCTTCGGGGACATCCGATAAAATTGGAACGATACAGAGAAGTTTTGCATGGCCCCTGCGCAAGGATGGCACGCACAAACAAAAAACTTACCAAAGATCAGTCACAAAAACCATATAGAAGTCTAGTAATAAAACATTTTAGACATCCCACATTTTGGATGTGGATCAAGTTTAAATCTCCCTCAATAAGAGAGAAAAATACAATATCATCCAAAGTAAAAACTACATTTTCCCTTCATCTACTTTCCTGATTCAGAGAACAAATTATTGTGCTCTCCGGTGAACAAATTTTTCATGGAAGTACAAAAAGGTGGTAGTTTCTAGTAAGTAGATCCACATTTTTTTTTTTTTGTGTGTGGAAAAAGTGGGTTTAACGGGGAAAAAAGCTTATTTAATTTTGACATTCCTCATTATCATCATTTGGCAAATTCACTCTTTTCCACTCTCGTCGACTTCACTTGGTGGATGGATTCACACTATCTCTCTAAACAAAACTGGAGAAATCGAGACTTGAGAACACGATACTTATCTCCAACACTTCATTACAAACATAAGGCGTCAAAGATACAACTAAGAAAGGCAGCAACTACAAAATTTAGTCTTCTTATAAAAAGTAATGGTAAAAGGTCTATTTCTTTTAAGAGTCTATAAGTGAAAGCGAAGCAAAATTTGTAAGAATTCTACTTCCTGGCGATACTGAGATCAATGTGTACATAGGCAAGAGCAGCCACAAAGACGAAGAAGAAAGCCGATACGAGCATAAATGGTTCCGCAAGCATGTATATTGGTTTGAATGTATAGTACACCTGTAGAAAACAGCCGCATATATATTACGCAGTTTTATAGCATTTTATCAAAAGAATGAATTTGGCTCATCATGATGATATATCTAAATCTGTTGAAAAGCTAGCTGTAAGTTTGAAGGTATTATTGTTACCTGGAAAGGTACGTTGTGAGTGGGAACTACATTATCCTTTTGCAACACAACCACGGTTCTTCCCACGATGTCAAGGTATGAGTATTTGACCTGAGACAAAGGCCATTATGGATACATGTTGTGTAATAACTATAGTTTGAAAATGCAATCTGCGTGGCTGATGAGGTACCTGTAAGTCTTGATTGACTGTAAAGGGCAAAACAGCAGAAGGGTCCTTTGATCCTTCAGGAAGCACGACCTGAAAAGAAATCTTCCTCTGTTAAGTATAATCTCCTAACAACAGAAAAAAATAACTATTAGTAGAAAATGCTAAACCCACTTTGATAGTCAACTTGTTAACAATAGTTTCGACAAGCGGGCACCCAAACGTAAAGTTCAAGTAACGTCTGCCATCGGATGCTTCAAAGAGATAGTCTTCCAATGGAACTTTATAGCCGATGATAAAAGTTGCTCTCCACCCTCCAAATAATGGGTAGCGGGGTTCAAATTCAAGTTCTGACTGCAAACATCAAATTTGTTTTATAAGAATTCAGAGACTTAAAGTGAATATATCAGATCACTTTTTTTGAGGTATACACCTTTAAGCAACATACTGTTGTAAATTAGAGCCTTGGAAGAGTTTCTTAGGGAACAAATATCACTGCCTAAATGGCCACAAATCATGAAAAGAGGGCAATCCAACCATACCTTTCTAAAGCCTGTACGCAAATGTGAAGTGGAGATGTTTCCTATGTCATCCCTGTAGTAGACAGAGTTGACTCTGGGAGGTAGTACTGCAAGAAGCGCATTGAAAGAGGATGCACCACTGATGGACCGTTTAGATTGATAATCAACCCTGCCACAATTGAGATTTCAGAAAAACATTTCACCAAAACAGTATACATATGAGGACAACATCTCCATTGAGCTCTTTCACCACAACGGCAAATAGCTAATTAACAAGAAAGTTTTACTTCAATAAAAGAGAAAACTTGTCTGCGATAATGGAAAATGGCATCTTAACAATTAGCTCAAAAAAACATAAATAGAAATTCTGCAACATCTAATTCCTAGAGATAAATTTCCAGAGGTCACCTCATACATAATAAAAGTCATTATGCCCATTACATACCTCGAGAAAACACCCTTATGCTGCGCTCCCCCATGAGTCAACCTATAATTTTCTGTTATCTGAAGGCTACCCCAGTGCGAAATCTCAATTTCACGCACAAGCTCTTCAACAACGGCAAACGGACTGTTATTCTCGAAGTGAATGATGACAGGTGTGTAAGAGTATGAAGCACGATTCTCATATGGTCCATATTTTATCTCTTTGCCAGCCCGGTTAGCAGGTTCAATGCTAGTGAACGACTCTACTCTAGTACTAGGTGTCTTAATAAAAGTTGTCTGTTGCTTTACATGATATGGTGACAATATCACTGCACTATCATGATAGTAAACCAACTGAGATTCTGACTGGGTTATCTCCACTGGGAAAGGTTCCAACAAATGAGTCAAAATGTATAGCACCTCAAGTGAAACAGTTTCACCCGGGCCTACGGGGCTAACAAACGAAACACGGTAGTATCCAGTATCATTTGGTGCATCAGGTTGTTCAGTTGGTTTAACATCTAAAGGCAAATAGGTTTTCTTTTTCTTCTTGCCAGTAATAGCCAGGGCTTGGACCATAGCCAAATTCTTGATCTGGGTAGGTGAGAAAGCAAGAAGCATTTCTGCAGCAGGATTTTTCCCAACATTTTCGACCTAACAAGGAAACCAGACAAGAAAACGTCACCTTCAAACAGAAAAATTGAAGGATGATGAAGGAGAAAAGGGAAAATATCAGGTAAAATGTCACAGCGAATCAAAGCCATTAAGTTCCAACCTTTACTAAAAAATTTAACTACCCTCAACTAACAGTGACTGAAAGAAAAGAAGCTGCAATAACATATAACATATCCAGAAAGGCTTCAATTCCCAGTTCTAAGTTCCAACCTTGAAGTGTATTTGCAATAGGAATAACTACTATAAACATCTGACTAAAGATACCTTGAGAGTCAAGAAGGCCTTCACGATATGCGAGCTTAAATCAATCTGTAGACAAAAACAAACACAAAGGAGTAGCATTTTAGAATCAAAACTTCAGTATCAGGCAAGAAGATTTTGCAAACAGCTTCTATCATTAAACTTTCAGATTACTGAAACTAAACGTATAACTGGTGAAAAGTAACACCTAAAGAGTCACATTATTTACTAATGTACATACATATGAACTATGAAGCCTATCGATGATCAACCGTGAAGTGACCAAATCACACAGTATTTCTACAAACCAAGCATAGATCGGAGAAACAGTAAGCCCAACGGCACCTTCATTAACTTGAATTTCCATAAGAAACGGATCCACAAAGAAAAGTGGAAATTTATGAATCTGTTACAGAAGATAGATCGGAGAATCTTACCCTTCGCTCGGCATTTACGATCTGAAGATCCTGAGCGGAGGAAAATGCAGAAATAGATAAGAATAAAGCTACGAAGACGGCGAAGATTCCAATACGAGCAGCCATTGTCGTCACTGCACTAAGAACAAAACTCATCAACGGAATAGCTCGGAGATGGCGAATTGATAGGGTTTGCAAGATCAGAAGAGGAGAGAGAGTTACTAACCGATGAAGACAGAGACAGAGAGATCGGGATTTGTAAAGACAGATACCGACGGCGGAAGGAACGTTGGCCGGCGAAGTGAGAATGATCCGGTCAACTACAAAGTCTCAGTCTCTCTCACTTCTCTCGTGATTTAGGGATTAGTCTTTACGAACTTTTCTTCCTCAGAACCGAAACGACACGAGACATTGTCGTTTTTAGCTTTAAAATTAATGGGCCGTATTGCGCTTTCCACTACAAAATATGAACGGCTAGATATTCGACACGTGTATGATTTCGAACGGCTCCGATGTTACAGAACACTTTGCCGCCATTTAAGTTCGTTTGTCGACCTAACTCTGTTTCTTGTCTCGCCCCTTCAAAATTTTCTCCGGTCGCTTGACTTCGTGTTCTGATTCGGAACAAATACGAGAATTTTTGTCCACTGAAGAGATTTAAAACTAAATTTTTTTTCCTTCTGAATTTGTGTTTTTTTATTTTTGTTTCTTCAGTGACATCTTCCATGGCAATCGATTGTCTCGTACTCGGTAATAGTTTTTTTTTGTCTTCTTCATTCTTTGCTTCTTCATGTTTCACGATTTCGGTATAAGAGTATTCTCATCGTTGTGGTGTTGTTAGGTGCTGGACAAGAGATTGGAAAGAGCTGCGTAGTGGTGACGATTAATGGTAAAAGGATAATGTTTGATTGTGGGATGCATATGGGCTGCGATGATCACAATCGATACCCAGACTTTTCTATCGTCTCTAAATCCGGTGATTTTGATAACGCAATCTCTTGTATCATCATCACTCACTTGTATTGATTCTTCAAGCCTTGAATTTGTCCCCTCTTTTAAAGTCGTTTTCTTATTTTTTTGTGGGATCGTATGGGTTTTAATTATATGTGTTTTCGAGTGTTAATAGCCATATGGATCATGTTGGAGCGCTTCCTTACTTCACGGAGGTTTGTGGGTACAATGGCCCGATTTATATGTCGGTGAGTAATATCGTCCCCAAGGTGTTCGATGAAATGTTTGAGTGACTTAGTTTTTTTTTAAGGTAAAGGTTGTTTACTTTGATTTTTCTCTTTTGTAGTACCCCACAAAGGCGTTGTCTCCTCTAATGCTTGAGGATTACCGAAGAGTGATGGTGGATAGAAGAGGCGAGGAGGAGCTATTCACCACTACCCATATCGCAAACTGCATGAAAAAAGGTACTTGAATATTGGATTTAATTCATTTGAGGTCTTTGTGCACGAACTTGTTTCATCTGGTTGATGAATGTGTGACTTGCTTCATCAATTCAGATGTAGTGTCTATAACTTGGCTTCCTTTTGTTTTTAATGTAGTAATCGCAATAGATTTGAAGCAAACAATTCAGGTTGATGAAGATCTTCAAATCCGTGCTTATTACGCAGGGCATGTAAGACATTCATTGTGGTTTTAGAGAGAACTTATTTGGACTTCTTTCGAAGTTTGTTATATTCAGAGTTTCTGTAAACCTTCTTTTGTAATGATCATAAGGTCCTTGGAGCAGTGATGGTTTATGCAAAGGTGGGAGATGCAGCGATTGTGTACACTGGAGATTACAATATGACGACAGATAGACACCTAGGAGCAGCTAAAATTGACAGGCTCCAGTTGGATCTTCTCATATCAGAGTATGGAAAACAAATACAAACTTGTTCGGTGGTATTTTTATGATTCCTTTCTTCGAAAAATATATCTGATGTATGTTTGACTATGCGTTTTAGGTCCACATATGCAACTACCATTCGCGGTTCAAAATATCCTCGGGAGAGAGAGTTTCTTCAAGCTGTATGTCTTCTTGATGCTATAAACTCATGGTTTCTAAATTTGTTCTTACACGGATTTTGATTCGAATTCTTGCATCTTTTTTTTTTCTTGTTCCCTGATCAATATACTGAACTACCGTAAGGAAAGGCTTAAGCTTTCGTTTGGTAATTTCCTGACATTTCAGAAAATTCTTCAGGTTCATAAATGTGTTGCTGGCGGAGGAAAAGCACTGATTCCTTCATTTGCCCTTGGAAGGGCTCAGGTTTGTCTTTTTACAGAAAAGGCTCTATGTGACAGCTATATCCCTTTCTTAGAAAAAAAGTCAGTTACTTAAATTTGTCTGTGCTTCTCTTATGTCTCATTGACAATTGTGTTTCCTTGTTCAGGAACTTTGCATGCTGCTTGATGATTACTGGGATCGCATGAATATAAAGGTTCCAATTTACTTCTCATCAGGTCTGTCAAATCACCACCAATCCTCATTTGAAATCAGTTGCGCAGATTAATCAGCTCAACAAAGTCGTGATTTTATTGTATATGTAGTGATCTCTATCTTCTGAAAATTGCTGTCCCTAAAGATCAATTTGTATTTTTCCAGGTTTGACCATCCAAGCAAATATGTATTACAAAATGCTCATCAGCTGGACAAGCCAGAACGTTAAAGAAAAGCACAATACACATAACCCATTTGATTTTAAGAATGGTATGCGAACTAACATTTGCAAATAACTTTAGAACGTTGAAGATGAAATTTATTCAAATGGAACCGAAACTTTGCAGTGCTTAAAAAATTGGGATCAAAACTTTGTAAACTAGTGGTTCTATTCTTGATCAATACATCCTTTGCATTTTTTTAAGTTCTTGTCAACTACCTTAGTTCTGCAACTCTGCTTGCTTTGTAACTACTACTTTCATACTATGCAGTTAAAGATTTCGATCGATCTCTTATACATGCTCCTGGGCCATGTGTTCTCTTTGCCACACCCGGTATGCTCTGTGCTGGATTCTCACTTGAAGTGTTCAAGCACTGGGCTCCTTCTCCCTTGAATCTCGTTGCCTTACCCGGGTACTATACCTATTGTGTTCCCCTTTCCTAGAATATCATTTTTTCTCCGCATCTAGCACACAAACCGTCGTGGGTTTATCTCCTTTCATCCCCCTTGTGGATCCGTTTTGTACAGATACTCCGTGGCTGGAACCGTTGGGCACAAACTGATGTCTGGTAAACCCACGACGGTTGATCTCTACAATGGTACCAAGGTTGATGTCCGTTGCAAGGTTTGTATACTTTTTCGTCTGGTTCTCACAAAAAATATGTAAACTTTACAAGAAAATACTAATGCATCACCTTTTTATTCAGACGTCGAAACCTAAACTTAAAAGTCTTGATTTTGTTGTTATCAGATACATCAAGTGGCTTTCAGTCCTCACACAGATGCAAAAGGAATAATGGATCTCACAAAGTTCCTTTCCCCAAAGAACGTTGTACTCGTGCATGGCGAAAAACCCAGCATGATGACTCTTAAGGAAAAAATAACCTCAGAGCTTGACATCCCCTGTTTTGTCCCTGCCAATGGCGAAACAGTTTCAGTAGCTTCAACCACTTTTATAAAAGCAAACGCTTCTGATATGTTCCTTAAAAGCTGCTCCAGCCCGAATTTCAAATTCTCAAACTCTACTGAGCTCCGTGTTACAGACCATAGAACCGCAGACGGGGTTTTGGTAATAGAGAAGAACAAAAAAGCGAAGATTGTTCACCAAGATGAAGTCTCTGAGGTGTTACATGAGAAAAACCATGTGGTCTCTTTGGCTTATTGTTGTCCTGTTAAAGTTAAGGGAGAATCAGATAATGATGTTGATCTGATCAAACAGTTGTCAAAAAAGATCTTGGAGACAATGTCTGGTGCTCAGATCCATGAATCTGAAAACTGTTTGCAGGTTGGATCTTTCAAGGGCTCTTTGTGTCTGAAAGAGAAGTGCATGCATCGAACAGAGATAAGCAGTAGTAATAGTTGTAGTGAAGCTGTGTTCTTATGTTGCAACTGGTCTGTTGCAGATTTAGAGCTTGGCTGGGAAATCATCAATGTAATGAAACAAAATCTGTGATTCTGGTAACTCTCTGGATCTCAAGTGTTTTCAGTTTTGTCGTTTTTTTTTGTCGGCGTTCTAATATTTATGTAAACATTTTTGATCCTAGTAAATTAACCCAGTAACTAAACTGACCAACTTTAGCGCCAATTTAATCACCCGAAGGTCAAAGGTGATTTTAATATGACTCTGTCTAATCTTCAATGTTAATATGTTAATTAATCTCATTTAGCTAAATTATAAATTATTTAATTAAAACCAATTTTTTAAACTGTCCGCCATGGCATAGCGTGTTCTAGAGCAGAGAGAGAGAAAGAAGAAACTCAATTATCTTCGTTAGTTCCATAGAAGAAGATACTGATGTCATCGTCTTCTTCAGATTCCACGGCGGCGCGTGATCAACAAGCGCCACTACTCCAGTCGCGTCACGATGGCTCTTCTCCTTCAGCCAGACCTACAGCTCTCGCCGTTCTCTTGGGACGGATCACCGGCCACCGTGCACCGTCGATGCTGGTTAGAGAAACGGCGGCACGTGCTCTCGAGGAGAGACGAATCGATTGGGGTTACTCGAAACCTGTTGTTGCTGCTGATATACTATGGAACGCTGCTCTTGTGCTTGCGTCGGCGGTTATGCTTGTCGGTACCGTCGAAGAAAGACCTAATGAGCCGATTAGGGTGTGGATCTGTGGGTATGGATTACAATGTTTGATCCATGTGGTTTTGGTTTGGTCTGAGTATTGGAGAAGAAACACAACGCGTAGAGCTAGGGATTTGGAGTCTGGAGATAGTGCCGCCGATCCTGAAGATTACAGTGGGTATGATTATGAAGAAGATAGAGACAATTCAACAACTTACAGTTTTGATGATAATCTCAATTTCATGGTTTTATGATGAAATTGATGTTTTTGGATTTTTATAAGGATTTGATTAAATTTGCATTATGATGGATTGTAATCAGTTTTGCGAAAAGATGTGAGTCTATAAACACTGTGATATCGTTCATATGGTGGATAATTGGATTCTACTGGGTTGTTGAAGGTGGTGATAAGCTTTTAGGAGAAGCTCCTAATCTTTACTGGTAACAGATTTTATCATATTTGCTGCTCATTCAAATACAAGAATTATTCTTCAGTGTGTTCCAAATCTTCCGCGTTTTTGCAGGTTGTCGGTGATTTTTCTGGCGATTGACGTCTTCTTTGCCATTTTCTGTGTTGTCTTGGCTTGCCTTGTTGGAATAGCTCTCTGCTGCTGTCTTCCCTGCATAATCGCGCTTCTTTATGCCGTTGCAGGAACGGTATGAACATGGATAGCCTCTCATCGATCTTTGTTGACTTAAAAGATTACAACTTTAAAGACTTATAAACGCCTTTTCTTGCGGGTTCTACAGGAAGGAGTATCAGAGGCTGAGCTCGGTGTTCTTCCCCTGTACAAATTTAAGGCTTTCCATAGCAACGAGAAGAACATTACCGGACCTGGCAAAATGGTTCCTATACCGACCAATGGATTATGCTTAGCAACTGAAAGAACACTGCTTGCTGAGGATGCGGTATAGCCAGTCTATTAGGACAACAATTTGTTACTTACAAACTCTGCTTTTATGAAGTTTCAAAGGTTTCTACTTGATTTTTCTTAACAGGACTGTTGCATATGTCTGAGCTCATATGAGGATGGAGCAGAGCTTCATGCTCTTCCTTGCAACCACCATTTTCATTCGACCTGTATAGTGAAATGGCTTAAGATGAGAGCAACATGCCCTCTCTGCAAATACAACATCCTTAAAGGAACCACTGATCAATCTTGAAGACAAAACCCAACCAAGCAGAGTAAGTAAGATTCTGCACATATGGAACTGTTCCATTTCCTCAATTATAACACTTCTGTATATATTTATATAACTATCAAAATCATGTATCTTTTGTCAAAAGCATCCATTTTTAAATGTAAAAGATCACACTTTACAAATACCTTTTACTATATTTCCCCATATTTGAGAATACAACAGCTGTTGATGCTCAAAGCTCAAATCATAAGTAAATTCAAGAACAGCTCACTTCATTGTCACATTGTTTGCTGCAATCCACATCACTTACTGCGGTTGCAAGCACTCTTCTCTGCATATCGAGAAGCAAATCTAAAACAGCAGACATGTTTCCCTCCTTTTCATAAGCTCTAATCAATAGATCAAAAACAGCCGAATCAGGACATATTCCACTTCTCAACATTTCGTCGAAAACTTGTCTAGCCTCGACCATCAAACCCTTGCTAGCTAACCCATAAATTAATGTTGTGTAGGTTAACAAATCGAGCTTGAGACCCTCTTGAATCATTTTAGTTTTTAACTTAAACGCATCCACCAAATTCCCTTGCTTACACAAACCAGCTATCCAAGAAGTGTACATGAACTTATCCGGAACAAGTCCAGCCTCTGAAATTTTGCCAAACAATCTCTCAACTTCTATAAAGTCTCCTTCTTTGCACAAAGCATCAATAAGCACGGTGTACATAACATCATTAGCTTTCTCTATACAGAAATAAACTATAGCTTCATGTAGTTGTCCATTCTTCGCAATCCCATCAATCATAGTCGAAAGAGCTACAGCATCTGGTTCAAAGCCTCTCTCAACTAATTTGTGGTACATGTTAACTGCAGCCTTCATGCGCCCGGATTTAAAATATGCATTCATCATTGTAGTAAAAATCATCATATCAGGAACTAAACCACCTTTCTCCATATATTCTACAATCTCTGTTGCCTCCTTTAGTTTACCATTACTGCAAAGGCCTGATATGATTACACCGTAAGCTGCTATATCAAGTCTCATCCCTTGATTGAGCATTTTGGCCAGAAACTTCATGGCATTATCCGAATCTCCTTTCTGGAAATACCCATCGATAATCGTAGTGTATAGAAGAGAGTTTGGCTCAACTTTATCCTTGAGCATCCACGAATATGTTTCCTCAGCTCTCTGCATTTCCCCTTGTTTGCAGAAACCATCTATCAAAGCAGTATAAGTAACAACATTCAAAGACATCCGAACGCATCTCATTTCTTCGTACAACGAAACAGCAACCTTCAAATCACCAGCTTTACAGTACCCATCAATCAAACAAGTGAAAGTAACCACATTTGGAGATAAAGCATCTCTCTTCATGCAGTTAAAACTCTTCAACGCCAATTGTAAATCCCCGGATTTGCAGAACGTGTCGATCCAAGTACTATAAGTAACAACATTCGGCGAACAACACTTTAACATAACACCCATATAAACAAAAACCTCAGTCAACAACTTCATCTTGCTAAACCCATTAAACAAAGAGTTAAAACTAACTATGTCAGGCTTGCAGATAAACCCATGAGAGGCTCTTAACTTCTCTAATACCAAACTAGCATTTCTAATATCGCCATTTCTACAATGCCCATCAATCAGAGAATTATAAGATATAACATCTGGTAAACACCCGAATCTAGGCATCAAGTGGACGATATCTTGAGCGAATTTAACCTGCCCTAATTTACAAACAAACGATACGACCGAATTGAATGAAGAACGATGAGGAGTGTAGCCTCTGGAGACTAAGTAAGCTAAGAATTTGAGAGAGAGAACGCCGCAATTCGAATTGACTAGCTGATGAATATGCTTGTTGCAGGTGACTGGGTCTGGAAAATTTGAGGACTTTCTCAGCCGAGAAAGAAATTGAAGAGCTTCTTTGACCATTCATAGACATGGGATTCTTCAGACGACTCGTAAGGTAACTAGTTTTCAAAGTTTTTTAAACATGAAAGCTAAAATCTATGGATACGAAGAAGGAAAAGTCTTAAACCCTAGAAGGTTAAAGAAGACCGTGGTTCGGTTCTAAACGACAGCGTTAGATGTTAATTTTTTTTTGTCAACAGATGTTAATATATATTCACGTGAAAAACAAAAACGAATTGGTAGGTCATTTATATATTTTAACTAGACTAAAAATATATATTAATTTTTATTGATAATATTTGAATTTTAAATGGTAATTAGTTTTTATTTGGTAATTTTAATTAAAGCTGGATTTGAACCAATATAGTTTAACTATCCATTCTATCATAATAAACAGTATTTTAATTATACATATTTCATCTTAATAGATAAGAGTTAAAAAAATTATATCAAAAATAATACGTGCATAATCTTAGTTAATATAAATATAACTGATTTCAAAACAAGACTGATTTCAAAACAAGACTAATTTCAAAACTCTAGTGACACAAGTAATGGTTATCACACCACTATCATCACCTTCTATGATAAAATACCATTAAGTTCTTTTACAGAAGTTCTATATGATTCTCAGTCCTTACATCTACCTTTTGAATCATCATAGTGTTCTAATTTTTTTCATAAGGTTATTTTCTGTCCCTTTTCAGTTTCTACACAAACTTTCAAACTGTCACATGTGGAATAAGAATTAGATCAAGGTGGAATACATGATCCAATTCCGGTTTACTGTTGACATAATGTCAACTTGGTTATGGTGTTTTTTGGAGTTAGTTTAGTTGTTGAGACCTATTTGATTTCAGCATGAAACGTTTGAAGGAAGTCGAAGCCTTTGTTTGCTTGTGAGAGTTTGAGAAGGGACGAACAAGTGAAAGACTCTATCAAGGTTGATGAGTTTGTCGTTATATTTGTTAAAGCCTTTAATTTAAAGGCTCAGCCTCTTCTTCGTTCTTTTGTATCCGAATAATTTGTATCTCTCTTTTGATTCTCAGCTCTCATTCTTGTTATACGAGCTGTGAACACACATCTTACATAATGGATTGCTGGAATGAGTCTATCAATATTGCCGAGATGTATACTTGATGATCACACCAATCAAGTTGAATTCGTAAAACTCTCAAGTGTTTGTGTTTTTGCTCTGTTTTTCATTTCTGCATTTTATTCAAATCGAAATCCGTTTTGAGAGCGATTGATTTGTGAGTTTTGAGTGTACGATTCGAAGATCCATCGGTTCGAAACGAAGAGGCTTAAACCCTAGAAGGTTAAACAAGCGAACATGGTTTGGTTCGAAACGACATTGTTTTGTTATTGTTCCCTTCCGCTAGTAAATTATTTGCTAACACAAATGGCAAATTAAATAAAAAATTTATGATTGACCTGCAAAACCTGTATTAAATTCGTTAGGTAACACTCGTTGATTGCTTACTAGTAAAGTGTACGAATCAGCCTCAACTATTAGATTGTTCTTAATATTAAATTGTTCAAACTTCAAATCCATTAAAGGTTAGAATTAAAAACTGTGCAAAAATTAACAATGTGAACAATTTTTTTTTGTTGCAATTTTTTGAGGATTTGTTTTCCACGTATAATAAGCTTATAATTAAATAAACATAAAATGTTAAGAAATAATAGATCTCGTAGGCATGAATGGTAATTAGCAAATTAAGCATCCTTAATTAAAAAAAATGGATTTGAGTGTGACGCAAATTATCTCTCCCTAGTCGCTGTGACTTCATTATTATTACACACAAAATCACTAAAGCCATTACTCATAAACCTCTTTAAAATCCTTCCTTGTCTCCAACAAAAAAAAAAAAAACTTGATATTTCTCTCCTTTTGCCTGTATCTCTAAGCTATTTAGCGCCGGTGAAGCCGAATTCAAACCCTAACTCTATTGGTTCACGAGTCGTCTCCTCGATTCTTCTTGACGATTCAGTGTTGCGTGTCTTATTCTACATTTTGCTTTCCGATTTGAGAATGTGCTGATTTAGGTATGTGCGTTTCGTTTGTGTTGTGTTCTAGTTGTTGGTGGATTTGGGGACTCATTAGTTGCGATTTTGATGTGTAGAGTGGGTTTATAGATCGGATAAAATGGAGCAAGGAGGATATTCGTTTGAGGTTAACAATGGACCACCAACGTCGAGTGAGTTTGGTACGACGGCGAGGTCTTCTTCGCCGTCATTGACTATGTCATCTTCTTTCCGTGAAGGAGGAGGAGGAGGAGGAAGTAAGGGTTTATCACGACGAAGGTCAATGAAGCCGAGTTTTGACGCGGATAATGAGTTCATTACTTTACTCCATGGCTCAGATCCGGTTAAAATTGAGCTTAATAGGCTTGAGAACGATGTCAGAGGTACTAAATGATACTCGATCTGTTTTTTTTTTATTGCTCGATTTCAAGTTTCCGTTGACATTTGATTTTGTTATTTGGAAAATTGGGTTTTGGATATACGTTTTTTTTACTTGTCATTACGTGCATGAGTGTCATTTCTTGGTTTTAAACTTTGACTTTGGTGTGCAGATAAAGATCGGGAATTATCTGAAGCTCAAGCTGAGATCAAGGCATTGAGGTTGTCTGAACGGCAAAGAGAGAAGGCTGTTGAAGAGGTTAGTTAGTCCTTAAGATTCTAGTATACCAATTTCTTTTGTGACTTGCAGTGTATTTACTTCCTTTCCTTTTTAACTTGAGAGGTGAATCATTAATATTGGTCTTGATTATATGTGGATTATGGAGATGAAACTATTCCATACCATGTAGTATCACATTCAACCGTTTTAGTTTTGCCATTTTCCTATCCTTTTCACCATGTCCTGTAAGGGGGTTTGGATTATGCTTGATCAACTGAATTTTTCACATGAACAGGACACTGATATCTTGGTTTTTTTTGTTTGAGTCATTTCAATGGTTAGGAAGAGGTTGAATTTCTGGACTTTTTGTATATTAGTGTTGATTATATATGGATTAGGAAGATGTAACTATTCATACAATGTAGCATCGCATTCACTAGCTCGGATTTTGTAATATCTGCAGTGAATCTGTCTTTTTCCCTTACGTTTCACCATTTCCAGTAATGTTGTTTGTATTAGACTTGATGCATATTGTAAATATAGCTTGACATATTGGGTTTTTTGTTTGGGTCATATTAATGATTAGGAAGAGGTTAAATCTGTGAAACACAGTTCAAATTTCTAGATTCTTAAAAACTGTTACATTTGGCTTTAGTTTCTGCTCAAGTTGCATTGGAATTCTTTATTATGCAGTATACGTGGTTGAACTGAAGAGAAGAACTCTTGGGTTGGTTTTCTAGATCTTGATTAGTTTCCGAAATGTGATTGTAGTACTTTTCCATTACCGTTCCTTTGTAAACCTGGCTTTACTCTTGTTTGCCCTGTGATCAGTCGCTCTATGAAGCATATACATATTCTTCAATCCCTATTTGTAGAAGATTTTTTAATGTGATTTGGCTCTCACTATTGTTATTGCTAAATTTTGAAATGCTTCGTAAGAAAAAATTGTGTTTGTGCCTGTGAAAATTACATGTACAAATCATCCTATTTTCCATCTTTGTATATGCTGACACTCTACTCTTTAACTTGATTGCTTAAGCTTACCGAAGAGCTGGGAAAGATGTCGGAGAAGCTCAAACTAACTGAAAACCTTCTCGACAGTAAAGTATGCTTGCTATGTTTTCCCAGTTGCTTTTTATTTTTCAGTTTCTTTTTTTCTGTATTCTGTATTTGATGATTTTACATTTTGTCACAGAACCTTGAAATCAAGAAAATTAACGAAGAAAAAAGAGCTTCCATGGCAGCACAATTTGCTGCAGAAGCCACTCTTCGAAGGGTTCATGCTGCTCAAAAGGATGATGATATGCCTCCTATTGAAGCCATTCTCGCCCCTTTAGAGGCTGAACTCAAGTTGGCGAGACATGAAGTAATTTACTTGCTTTCAATCAAACATATCTCTTATATCTTGGCTTATTGTGTCTTGGTTTAAACACGTTTGAGTGTTTGCACTCTTCATTTGTAGATTGTTAAACTTCAAGACGACAACAGGGCATTGGACCGTCTAACTAAATCGAAGGAAGCAGCTTTGCTTGATGCTGAAAGAACTGTTCAGACTGCTCTTGCCAAGGCTTCAATGGTTGATGATCTCCAGAATAAAAACCAAGAGTTAATGAAACAGATAGAAATTTGTCAGGTATTGCTTTCATCTCCTTTACTCTATGGAACTATTTCTAGATCTTCCTTCATTATCGTGAGCATGCCTTGTTTATCAATTGTTTAAATTAGGAAGAGAATAGAATTTTGGACAAGTTGCACAGACAAAAGGTTGCGGAAGTTGAAAAGTTTACCCAGACTGTGCGAGAGCTTGAAGAAGCTGTTCTTGCTGGTGGTGCAGCTGCAAATGCAGTGAGGGATTACCAGAGAAAGTTCCAAGAAATGAATGTAAGAATTAATTTACACGTATAGTGCCTCTGTAGCTTATTGCTAACGCTAACCTTGTTTCTTAAAATTCAATTCATGTTCTAATCATAACTGTGGCCTTGAATCCTTTCCTTAGGAAGAAAGGAGAATCCTTGATCGCGAACTGGCTCGTGCCAAAGTAAGTGCAAGCAGGGTTGCAACTGTAGTGGCAAATGAGTGGAAAGATGGTAGCGACAAAGTGATGCCTGTGAAGCAATGGCTCGAAGAACGAAGATTTCTGCAGGTTACTTTTCTTTTTGGGCTTCTGTTACTGCTTCGAGTTGTGATTCATATTCACGAAAAACTGTTCTAATTTGAGTAATTGCTTTCTTGACCGTTTTCCTGTTTCTTTTTGGACAGGGAGAGATGCAACAACTACGTGACAAACTTGCCATAGCTGACCGAGCTGCAAAATCTGAAGCTCAGCTGAAGGTAAGAATCATAGTTAGGATCCGTATCTCTATTCTTCTTTATGTCTTTATGTATTAAGGCTTTTAGTTAGAATTGCTGCTTTTGCCCTTTTCAGGAGAAATTTCAACTGCGGCTTAGAGTTTTAGAAGAGAGTTTAAGAGGACCTTCAAGCAGTGGCAATCGATCGACACCTGAGGGAAGAAGTATTAGCAATGGGCCTTCTCGAAGACAATCCCTTGGCGGAGCTGATATTATTCCAAAACTGACATCAAATGGATTTTTCTCCAAGAGAACACCAAGTTCTCAGTTTAGATCTTTGAATGCTAGTACAAGTACAATATTGAAGCATGCTAAAGGCACATCCAGATCATTTGACGGAGGCAGCAGATCTTTAGATAGGAGTAAACTACTAACAAACGAACCCAGGTCGAAGTTTCCATTGAACCAATCTTCTGAAGGAACAAGCGGAGGCGAGTCAACTAATTCAACAAAACAAGGAGATTCAGAAAAAGCAGCTGCGACAAATAATGATAGTGTCCCAGGAGTGTTACATGATTTGCTTCAAAAGGAGGTGATAACGTTAAGGAAAGCTGCTCATGATAAAGATCAAAGCCTAAGAGATAAAGACGAAGCTATCGAGGTCAGTCATTAGTTTTACACCTTTCCAGGAGACGTTTGCTTCTGTTTATTTATAATCTCTGATCGAAATACTTGGGCTTGTGTTTGCTTTTAGATGTTGGCCAAGAAGGTTGAAACACTAACAAAGGCGATGGAAGTGGAAGCAAAGAAGATGAGAAGAGAAGTAGCTGCAATGGAGAAAGAGGTTTCAGCTATGCGTGTGGATAATAAAGGATCAGAGAGTAGAACGAGACGTCCCACTATTAACTCAAAAGGAGCTTCAACAACAGCACAGTTACTTTCTGGAAGGTACTTGACGTTTCTTATTATGATCCAATATAATGATTATAAGTTAAATTTTTTAACTTTATAGTTGAATGTTTTGTTTGCATAATCGGTGTTTTAGCAGAGGCTCAGGACGAATGGGGATGACGAGGAGCACACAGTGATCAAAGAAGTCGATTCCACGAGCAAAATATAAATCTCAATCAGTGGTTAATAGATTGAAGGAATGGTAAAAGCATACAGATGTAGAAATCCAATTTGGGAGGTTTGTGTGCTTCTCTAACATAGTAAGATTTCAAGGTAAAAAAAAAAAAAAGGAGAGAAAAACTGATTTTAAATTTCTTGGCTAACTTTTCTGGTGATGTTTATTGTTTTCATTATATATAGAGATAAAGAGTTAGGCTTGTGTTTTAACTACCCTTTTGAGCTTAGTGTGTGATTTATTTGATCTTTCTCTCTCTCTCTCTCTCTTACCTTTTTCTAATTTTCTTATAATGTTTACACAAAAATCTTAAATTTAACTAAGTGGGTGTAGTTTGGTTTCTCATACTGGCTTTTGCCTAGTGTGACTGTTGCAAATCCTGGAAATTAGTTCAGAAACAGAGGTGAGAGTTGTTAGTGCTTTTCAATTGTGAAAAATTGAAAGTTTCATTAACATTCATTGACCATAACAAAATGTCAAATATGAATACTGTGTATATGAATCAAGATTCATGAGTTGAGTCTGGTCTCCTTGAAGGCTTGAAAAGAGAGTCCCTTTTGAATGTAATGAATTTGTGAAGGATCAAAAGGACCTCGCACCCTATCAATCTTTGTAATCACTGCTCTCTCCGGCAACACACTCCTCGCCGGATCTACCGCCGTTTCTCCGCTCAAGCACGACGACACTCCTTTGAAGATGATAACTTCCACTTGTTCATCGTCAACAGTGGCCGTGACAATAAGCGCCTCTTCTCTACACGATTGGCTATAAATCTCCAGCATCGCCATCTCCTCGTTGTAACCATACTCTTCATCTTCATCTTCACCTCCCTCGTCTCTCACCCTTCTCCGAGCGCCGCACCGGAACGCCTTCGAAGCTCTTCTCGCCTCCACCAACGATACCGTTGGGACGGTGAAAAGGGTATTCCAGTTATAATTCAAGTTTGTGAGCGAGGGTATCTTAGTCATTTGAGATTTCTGTCCGAAAACGAATAATCCGGCTATGCCACCGCATGGATTCGCCGGCGTGATAAGCATTGTGATATAGTGCATATGAGGAGGAATTGAGGACCGTGACCAAAGATTTTAATTTGTCTAGATAAGATTTTTTTTTAAAAGGAGTAATGTGCATAATTTACATATAAGTAGACCTGGGCATTCGGATTTCGGTTTCGATTTCGGATATGTACCGATTGGTATCGGTTATTCGGTTACTGGAATTTAGGAACCATATAAGTACCGAACATTTTCAGTTCGGTATCGGTTCGGTATCAATCGGTTTCGGTTCGCTTCGGTTATAAATTTGAAGAACCGATAAATACCATTTGAAATCGGGTACCTTTCTGTTCGGTACCTGTTTTGGTATTTTCGGTTATTTTAGTAACCATTACCCGAAACAGTAACCAAAATCCGAAATTGTAACCAAAAACCCGAAATAAATAAAACTAATATCGACTAAAAACAATCAAAGTTGAAAAGTGAAACACAAAGTCACAAATTTAAAAGTAATAGAAACTTCAAAGTTAAAAATAACACAAACTTGCTGAGAGACAATAAGACAATCAGGCATATCACGGTTTCAGCTTTCAATGATCTCAGATTCTTAGATGTATTCCATGACACACTTTTGACTTCATTTTCATGTCCCTGCAAACAATTTTTTAATAAGATTCTACTATTAAAAACGTGTGCTACAAAACATAAATACAGTCCAAGAAAAGTGAAAACCACCAAAAGGATCCAGAGGCATAAAGACAGTCCAAGAAACACACAAAACATAAAGACAGTCCAATAAAACCACCAAAATGATCAAAAGATTCAAAACCACACATATGACATACCTGACGGCTGATGACTTATTCCTGACCACCTCTTAGACTCCTTTCCCTTGGACGTTGAATTCCTCTTCAAACTCTAAAGGACAATAAAGAAAATAAGAATAATGAATTGTAAAATCATAAGAATAATGAAAGAAATTACCTTTCATAAGATCATCTTGAAATTGAACATCAGAAAGCATTTGTTGGATTGTTACAACTCCTTTATCATTCAACCGCATTTCACATTTCAGCCATTGCTCGGTGCACATCAACACTTCGATCATGTAGGTAGTTAAACAGCTCCTGTACGGGTCTAAAACTCAACCACTAGTGCTAAATGCAGATTCAGAGGCTACTGAAGACACTTGCATTGCAAGTATATCCCTAGCTACTAGTGATTGAACCGGGTACTTCAAACTGTTTTTCCTCCACCATGATAATACATTAAACTCTGAACCTTTCATTAGATTTGGATTCTCCACATCCTCTTTCAAATACAACTCCAACTCATTGCTTGAATCTTGAAATCCTGGTTCTTTTACAAGCTCATTGTATACCCCTTCCATATTTTCTATTCCAGGCACATCCATTTTTTCAAAAGATTCACCGAAGAGTTGATCTTGTGACTGAAATTGAGAACATTGCCCTTGGGACTGAGACGATGAAACTGAAACACCACTGCTACTTTTGTTGACAAAACCACTATACTCTACAAACAGCCGATTCAATATGTTCATAACTGCCTCATAAATGTGAGTAGCCTCTAAACTGTCTTTTCCATACAACTTATCAAAACAAAGCTGAGCAAACTTCATCTTCTTTGTTGGGTCAAAGACACTTGCAACGATTAACAGCTTGTTCATGTCTCCAAATGGATTCCAGTACTTTTCTAATTTCTTTATCATAGAAGTGGCTTTGTTCCGTAATGCTTCATTACCACTAATGCTATAACTGTCAAGGTTTCTAGTGATGGTGACAATATCATTGTAGCATCTGTACGAGCAAACAGAAGTTGAGGCTGAAAGAACCAATGTGGAATTGTAAAATATGACAAGGACTTTGAGCAAAGAATCCACTGCTTCCCAATCAACTGAAAATGGTGGTCCAATTCGTTTTTTTCTCTCCACAGTTTCAAGAAAATAATCGTTATACACCTTATCTTCTTCTTCCATCTTATCAAATGCCTTTCTAAAATTCAGTGCTGTGTTAAGCATTAGATAAGTGGAATTCCATCTGGTCTTAACGTCTAAAGGCAAGCTTCCCCTTGCAATCTTTCCTGTTTCAACCCGTAACTCAAATGATTTGAGTCTGTTTGTAGAAGACCTCACAAACTGAACACCATTTCTAACTGCAGCCACTGAGCTATCTATCTCTTGCAATCCTTCCTTCACCACTAAATTCAGAATATGAGTTGCACACCTTATATGCAGAAACTCACCTTTCAAGACTAGTGCATTATCTCTAAGTTTCTTGAATTCATCCTTAAATGTCTTTACAGCTGAGGTATTAGCTGTGGTATTATCAACAGTGATGCAAAATACCTTTTCTTATATCCCACTCAGCTAAACACTCAAGAAGAACTTTGCAAATAGATGCACTTTTATGATCATAAATGTTTTTGAAACTTATAATAAGCTTCCTTAATTCCCAACTAGCATCAATATAGTGAGCTGTTACCACCATATAACTAGCTCCAGTATTCAGCGCAGTCTATATATCAGTAGTCAGCGACAACTTATGTTTGTTATCCCCTAGAATAGCCTTAATTTTTGCTTTCTTTCTAACATACATCTCGACAATGTCTCTAGCTACTGTTCTCCTAGAAACTGGCTTATATAAATGAACCCTACTGCAGAAACGCCTCCAAGCTAAGCTCTCTATGAAAGATAAAGGCAACTCAACTAAAACCAACAGTTCATTAGAAGCTTCCCTAAATTCCTTTTCAGAAACTTTCCCTAACCTAAGATTACCACCATTATCATAAAGAGTTAACACTGTTTGGTTTTGATCTTCTTCTTTATTAGCAGCGAGCCATACCTGGTGTTGTTTGCAGCCGTCTAGATGTTTTTGCAAGTTCGTGGTGCCAGAAGTTGTTAGACATGAAAGTTCTTTACCACAATAGTTACAATTACACTTGTCGTAATTGCCCTTCTTTCTGCTCAAGTGCTTCCAAAACTTTAGACCTAGTCTTCTTCCTCCCCTTAGTATCATCATCTTCTTGAGCTTCTTTTTTCTTCCTCTTGCCTTTATTTGCAGAAATCGGTGTTTTAATTTTAGGTTCAGACTCAGACATATCATCAGCATCATTGCCATCTTCACAAGAAGCCATTTACAATAAAAAAATAAAATCAAACTCAAAAACTGATTAAAATCAAAATCAAACTCCAAAACAGATATCATTAATCAAAAACACAAAACACAAGAGTCTCGACATATATTTGTTACACAAAAGCATATACATACATTAACAATTAACATTATGAACACAGAATTCATCAAACTCCATCAAATCAAAACAAAAAAATTAAAATCAGAACCTTAGATATAAACATTAAAGATAGAGACAAAAGGAACTTCATCAAAGAGATAATGCTACTAACTAATCAAAAGACTAATTGGTGAATTTTAATCATCATCATCTATATCGCTAACTTCTCTACAAGCAAAAAAAATAGAGACAAACGTAAGATATATGTTATTCCCCTAGAATAGCCTTAATTTCCAATGGTATTCGTTAATGTTCCTAGACTGGTCAAATGAAAAAGGTGTAGTAAGTACGTTATCTTCAGAATTCTTTCATCTTTGCCTAAATTCAGATCCCACAATCCCCAAAATGAAGTGAGAAGCTTTGGTAATCTTGTTTAAGATGTTACCACATATAGGTGCACCAACGCTAAAGAAATTTGCAATCAGCTACATTACAAATGTTTGATTGGTTTAGTTTCTTTGAATTGAGATATGTGAAAAATGTTATGGAATTGATTGATTTTAGAAATATTTTTCTAAGAGGTCTAAAATCCAAGAACAGAGAAATATATAATTAAAAATGTCACTTTGACCAATTTGAAGAAAACAAAAGCAGTAACCACGAAGAGAGGAGAGAGAGATGAAATGGAAGGAGACTATAGAACAAAGAATCGTTTAGTCAAAATTCTCAACAAATGAGTCCAAACTTATGGAATATAGAGAAACGATTAACAAATTAACAGTAACAGAAAAAAAAAACCCAAATTAAGAAGAAGAAGAAGAAGAAGAAGAAGAAGAGGTAAAAACGAAACCTGATTTAGCGTTTGCAGAAACTTTATGATTTAAGGGCTCAAATTGACACCAACAGTTACCCATTATTCCCAAACAACACTCACAAATTTACAAACTACTGCTGTACTGAAAAGAAAACACGAGACACAACAATCAAAGAGATCAAAAAAATTAAGAGACACAAATCAATCAAAGAAATCACGAGACACACATCAATCAAACTATCAAAAAAATCACGAGACACACAAAAATCACTTATGAAACATAAATCAAAGTAAATTACCTCGCTTTGATTTCTCGACAAAGCAGTAGAAGGAAACGTTGGTGGTGATGTTTCTTCTAAATCTCGACAAATATTAGGGTGAGTTAGGGATTCCAGTTTTAGATTTGGGATTTTGCTTTATGTAGTGAAGGGAAGAAAAGATCTAAGGATTTCGATTTTCGTAGTTTTAGAAATTAGGGTGAAGCTGAATCGTCAAACACAAAGTATAAATGATTAAATGTAAAACATTATATTCATTATTCATATATATAATATATATGTAATATGTATCTTACTATATTTCGGTGTTTCGGTGTACCGAATGGATACCAGTTCGGTTTCGGTTAGGTACCGATATCCATGGTACCAAAGAAAAAAACCATCGGTTAATTTACCTATAACCGAACCAATACCAGTACCGTTTTTTTGGTTCGGTTCGGTTCGGTATAAGTTATTTTTGCCCAGGCCTAGTTTCTCTTCATATTTTGTTTATTTTCTAGACTTCTCTGTTCTTCATGGGCGTATAGGCTTCTAATTTCCATTATTGGCCTTAGGTTCGTATGGTGACTTGTGATAACATTCAGACTGCCAAAGCAATTGCATTGGAATGCGGTATATTAGCTTCAGACTCAGATGCTAGTGAGCCTAATATGATTGAAGGAAAAGTATTTTGATTCTTTTCAGAAGAAGAAAGAGATAAGATTTGTGAAAAGATATCTGTAAGAGCCTTATGATTTAGGTTAAAGATTAAAGACAGTTATTTAATGGTACCTGATATTGTTGCTAAACTTGAAGGTAATGGATAGATCATCACCCAATGACAAACTTCTTCTTTTACAATCGCTGAAGAGAAGGGGACATGTCGTGGCTGTGACTAGTGATGGAACCAATGATGCTCCTGCACTGCATGAGGTTCATTATATTTATGTAGACCTCGTACGTGTAACCTTTAAAAAGGACTGTTGATATTGAGGATCATTGATCGATTGGAAGCTGGAAGGTCCCGAGATTTGGATGGTTTTCAAGGAAAGAAGAGTCAACTCATCTTGCTTTTGACAAGAGAAGATGATGAATATGTAGAGAATGAACATTCTGCCATACTAATGGTGTTGAAGTGTAACAAATCGAGTTCTAGTTTGGTAAATCACAAGAAGAAACCAGAATCTGATGCTGCACCGACGATGATTAAGAAGAAGAATTCGAGAATAGAAGAAGAGGATGAGGAAAGCAATGTCGCTTGCGATATAAGCAATATTAAGAAAGAGTTCTCAAGACAGTTGAAGTTCGAATCTAGTGCTCTTGACCTCAACTTAAGAGTTGATGTCGACGATGACGAAGAAGAAGCTAAACCAGCCACTCAAATCTCAAGCAGGTTTGAAGAACATTTGCTAGACTCAATCCAAAACCGGTTTGATTTCACAGTTTTGTCAAACGAAGATATAACAAAATTCTTCGTGACGAAGATCGAAGATTCATGCGAGGAGATCCTGGGGCAACGAGAAGAGAGATTTGGGTTTACCGTCAATGCGAAATTGATAGACAAGTTTTATAAAGGGTGTGGTTTTTTTTGCTAACGGTTTGTTTGAAGAGTGGGTGAAAGAGGTTTTTGAAACGGGTTTAGTAACGGTCAAAAACGGCGGGAAAAGGGCATAAGTGTAATTAACCTATGTTTGGGGGGTGTAGATATGATTGACCAAGGGGAGGTATACGAGGATGAAGGATTCATGGGTACTTGTCTACCCAAGAGAATCCAAGTTTCCTTTGTTGATTAGCTTCGGCTTTAATTTCTATTAGAATTTTATATATATTACTTATTTTGTTATTATTTTTATTATTATCTTTTTTTTTTAGCTTTTTAAGAAGAGAAAAGAAGAAATTAATTATGACCCAAGAAAAGTGGAACTTGACCGCATTGTTCTTTGTGTAAACATAAGTTGCCTCGCTTCATGATAGAACGTGCTTTTTTAGGAATAGTGTTATCACCTTTTCATTCCATTATCTTTAGTATATATTTAATCAATTTTTCAATGTTATAAATTATAGTTTTACATAAATTCTTATAAATCTTCAATCTAATGTACATCGTTTGGTGTATTAGATTTGAGCACTAATATTCTTTTCTTCTTTGAGATTATCTTCTTTGATCCGAACTTTTATATCAGAGATTAGAATTAGAATATTTTTCCCCAAATCAAAATTTTCCTATCCTTTGCAATACGGTTGCATTAGCTTCAACATAAATCTATGTCGTATTAAATATTAAATGATGTTACTTCAGTGATTACTGTCATGATCGATGTTATAGATCAAATTTCTAACTGGTTATAACAGGTTTTACAAAATAACTGTAAATTCTAAGAATTTCTTCTTCTTTTCTGACTTTTGGTCTAAATCTTTTGTCACATTTAAACAATGTAACATCAAAAAATCTTTAATAGCACTTCAACTGATTATTTTGAGTGAAAATTTACATTTAATGTTATTTGAACGGATTAATCCATAGTTGGAATAAGCTTTCAAATATATCATTTGTCATTTTGTAGTGGAATGGTCATTATGCCAAAGAGTGGCTCAAGACAGTGTTGGCCCAATATTCGTATATCTACACATATCGAGTAATTATGACACTAAGACACCTTTGCATTGCATGCCATGTAATCCTCCAATACTAATTGTTATATATTGAAGGATAATATATGCCTACAAAATCATTATCAATTATGTATGTGTTAGGCAAACCTATTGTCTTATCAATTATTAGCATTTCAATTAATTAAATTTAGTTTTAGTTTATAGACCTTTCATGCGTTGCACTATATAACAACTTCAGATATTAGCACCCCCTTTACATCTATCTATATGGTAACTGATAAGATTATAGTGTCGACAATAATTAAAAAAAAAGATTAGTGTAGTGTTGTGCCGTAAACAAACAAAACTAGTGTTGTAGTATCAGCATGTGAAGTATTTGAACTTTTTAGTGAATTCAGTGATAGATTAATATATAGGGGTGTGTGTGTGTGTGTTTGTATGAATATGGAGGTGTATTAATAAAGTATGAATATAAGATCGTTAAATACTGTACAAACTATAAAGTATAAACTGTTTAGTTGAGGTAAATACTATATAACTATTTATTCCTACAGAAAATATCTATGACATCGAGAATTTAGTTTGGAAATTAGTGTGACTAAAATATTATAGAAACGAAATAATGGACTTATATCATTTTTCTAATTTATTAAATACTAGGTTTCAATTTCTATTAAACGTGGAGGCACATATTCCTGTCCACTACAACCCAACCCCTACATTTTTGTATCTAATCTTTTTTTTTTTTGTTTGTTTAAAGTATCTAATCTTATTGTTAATTGAAGAAATACAAAAGTTAATTTAAATTATTTTGACAAAAAGGTGTAATAATACTTAAGTGACAATATTTTGTATCAGACGGCGGAAATGGCAACTTTCTCCCGTTTTTAAACATTTTTTACTATAACAAAATATTTTTTAACTCATTAGTGGACTCTTTTATATAATATCATTTATTCAATTTTACAAAGTTGATTATATTATAATTTAGAAAAAAGCTCTCTATTGTCCTACGAGGCTACGACACTACTACGAGTTATATAATAATTAAACTATCAAACTACTTTGTCCTATCTCTAAACCGAATCCCACTTTTCATTTATTATAAACGAAACTTTTATCTTATGGCACATTGTTGAAATTTATTAAAACAGAATTTTGTAAATCATACTCATTAAATGGAAAGATATAGTCCATAATTGCTGTAAAATTTACTCTTCATTATTTTTTTGCCAGAATTGATGTGATAGATCGCAAGTTAGTATATATTTCTATGCGTGTTTTTTGTTCCTCAAACATGTCTATATGAGTTTAATTCAAGTGTAAGAATAAGACAACCGAATGGGTTAATATGTTGTATATCTCGTAGGTTTCAGTGAGTATTTATAGTTTTTAGAAAAAAAATCGCTAAATAAAATATGAGAAAATATATTTGAATGTGATGCTGATCGAACTAAAGACAACAAAAAACACCACCACAAAATGTTCAAGTCATTTTGAGTTCAGGTAAAAATTGAAGTATCGTTTTGCCTCTGCATTTCTCGAATGTAAGACTAGTACTCCGTGTATACTTTTTTTTTTTTTTTGGTACCTTCATCTTACATGAACAACGTTTTACATCAAGGAACCCACAGGTGTTCGAATACACAAGAGTAAATCATCGGAAGGGTATCAATCTATTCCTTATGTGATTGAACTATTCAGTTCGATCCTGTGGATATACTAAGCATTGACCAGGAAACATGCAACGAGTCTCGTTACTATCAACATGTTTCATGCGTCATAAATATGTTTGGAGAGACTGGTAGAAAAAAAGTTGATGACCACTGTTACTTTGTTTCATGAGTAAAAACAAGTGACATAAATATATGTTATTTTGAGTCAAGTTATGTTATCTCAAAGGACCCAACTCAAAGAAAGATAACAGTGATATGGCTCAAAGAAATACATTGTGTTGCGTTTTCATTGAAAAAAAAATGAAAAATAAGATTTTCTAGCTTAAGACACTACAAGAATAAACGCTAAGTGCGACTGCAAATTGCGATGCTCGCTGTAGTAGCAAAAATGTGCTACTATTTTGCGACTAATTTGTAACGTATTTGCATCGCGTATCTATTAGCAAACCTATTGTCCTGTTTAGTCGCAAAAATAGAACATAGTGGCAACTAAGTAGCATAATTTTCTTTTTCTACACAGACGCACAAACGTCGCTAGTTTAAGGGGTAAATCGTCAATTTAGTAATGTACATGGAAAGTGCATTCTATTCTTCTCTCGTGTCCTACTTCTCTCGTGTTCACGACTGGAAATCCTTGGCCGCCCATACGCACTCGTCTCGTCTTCGAGCCTTCTCCATTGGATTTGTTCCTTGGGTTAGATTTCTCGTTCATATTCTTCGATGATTGTATTGATTTCTATGTGAATTTAATCTCTCTTGATTTTTTTTTTTGCAACTAAACGAGGAAAAACCATTGTTTGATCTTCTCGAATCTCTGGAATTTATATCGAAATCAGATTAGTGATTCGATTGTTGACAACCTTGTTCCAGATCCCTAGTTCCTCTGTTTTGTTTTTCTTAGTGTTCCCGATTTGTTATATGAGTTTCTGGTTTCTGAAAACGGACGAACTTGTGTTTGTTTCACCGTACGTTTTATTATTATTATAGTATTTGGATAAGAGCTTGTTGAAATTAGGCTGAGCTTAATTTTGTTCTTTGCTCTCTCGATTGATATTCATGTGGGGTTGTAGCTCTCCATGTGTTGTTGTTTTGACTCTTAGGGCCGTGTTTTGGAGCTTATACAAAATTTTAAAGCTTTGAGCTGGTAGAGATTACGTGTACTCCTTCATTTGGTATCATTTCTGACCTAGATTTGTAAATTGCTTGCTATATTTTAACCATGAGTCTGAAAATAATTCATATTCGTCTGAGGTTAGCATCCACATGCTCTGTGCTGATTTTCTTAGCGGTGAATGCAAAGTTCAGTCGTTATTATCAGTTGTAAACTCAGTATATGACGATCTGGGTCATGTTTTCCCATTTCAAGATTGAAAATGGTAATTGATTTGTTCGCATGTTCATTTTACTATTTTCATATGAAATCGTTTTTTTTCCTTTCTCCAAAACGGTTTCCAACGATCTTCCATCTAGTTTTACCAATAATTAGCACTAAAAGCTCTTCTCCTGTTTGTTACATATTTGGAAACAGAGTAAGGGTCTATAATTACCGCAAAGGAAATACTCTAGCAATACTTAAGTACCACCGAGCAACGGTATGTGAATATTTCTCAGACTTTTTATATTAGTCTCTTATTAAATGGTTCAACAGTTAAAGAGACATTCTGAATATTCGTATTTGATGCTTTCATGTGTTTGTTTTCAGTGCAACGCCGTATCCTACTCCCCAAACTGTGAGCTAATGGCATCTGCATCTGAGGATGCCACTGTTGCTCTCTGGAACATGCCGAGAGAGGAGAGTTTGAAAGTCACTCGAAGAAGCACCAGGTCGTCATCTTCTGTAACGGTTGAGAACCCAGAACCTAATGAATCCCACCTACCAACCGTTGATGATCTCACGTTTGGGGAAGAATCAATCACGTTGGATGCGGTTCTATCTAACTTTCCGGGCAGACGCTCTCAGATTTTCGACCTTATTCGTCTTATGGGCCCGTTGGATTGCCCTACTCTTCCAATAATGATCTACGGAGGTGCTTCTACTGGAAAAACCAGTGTTGTTCTTCAGGTGCTTAGGCATCTCAGTCGCCCCTTTGTTTATTCAAGCTGTCGTACATGTTACAATCCCCGTATCTTGTTTGAGTCGATTCTGAATCAGTTGTTGCTGCATAGGAAGTGTTCTTCAAATGGATATTCTAGTGCAAAACGATGTGACAAGCCATCTGATTTTGTTAACTTGCTTCACGAAGCCCTTAGTAAAGTGATAGGGTCTCTTGAGTCTGGTTCCGGAATCTCAAGACCAAATAAGTCGGATGGAAAACCCATGGGGAAGATGGTATACCTAATACTTGATAATGTGGATCTTATCAGAGACTGGGACAAAGGCTCTATGATTCTGCAGTTTCTTTTTAGTTTGTATACTGTTTTGAAGATGCCTCAACTTGGTATAATACTTATCAGCGGATTGCCACCAGATGTGTATTACTCAAACATGGGATACACAGACCCTGTACCTCTTTATTTTCCTGAGTATTCTGAAGAGGATCTTCGTCAAATTTTCTTGAGAAATCAAGCTAACCGGAAATTGTACTCTGCATTCCTCGAGTAAGGCGATAGTGCAACCTTGTCTCCCTACTAGCTTTCTCTATCCTTTACTCATATTGTTTACTGATGTAGTTTTTGGTGTCAAACAGCATTGTGTTGAGACCATTCTGTAGGGTCACCAGGAGAGTTGAGGAACTGTCTACTACCTTCTCATCATTGTTCAGAAAGTATTGTGAACCACTTGATGATTTAGGAATTTCACCCCGTGAAGATATGAAGAGAAGGCTGTATAGCCATCTTAATCCGCTTATTGCTCCCTATTTAAATGAGATATTCAGGGTCTCGAGTCACCCTCATGATGGTGACACCAGAGGCGAGAGAAGGCAGAAAACCAGCTACAGTTCTGAAAACCGTGAAGAACTTGAAATATTGGACTTCCATATGTCTACTTCAGCAAAGTATCTTCTTATTGCGGCATTTCTCGCTTCAAGAAACCCAGCAACGCTAGACGCATCGATGTTTGACTCCACAGGGGGCATGGATAATCGTAAAAGAAAGCGGAAGTAAGTTGTCAAAAACAATGTCATTATTTCTCTTTTGACATATAGCTTAATAGAAAATGAGTTTAATAACAAGTCTAGTAAAAGCATTTAATGGTAATGGTGGTGTGTGTTCCCGTGATGCATTTGAATTAAAAAATCTGATAATTTCTTCACAATGGTTCCTCCTCAGGGCCTCTGAGAAATCGATGGAAAAAAAGGAAATTGCAGAGCAGGAAGCAGTCATGAAAGGGCCTGGAAGCTTTCCACTGGAAAGACTATTGGCGATATTCCAATGTATTGCCTCCGTGGGAGATTCTTCATTTGGCGAAGAGGAAGATGAAGAAGACGAAGACCCAACGGGTTACGACAAAGAAAATAACAACCTGATGTCTGATATTCTGCTGCAAGTGTCAAGTCTTTGTGATGCAAACATTTTGATCAAAAGCGGAAGCTGCCCATTAGAAGGTTCTATTAGGTACCGCTCTATGGTCTCTGAAGATCTGGCTCTGAAGGTAACACTTTGTTTTCAATTGTTAGAGTCATATAGCAGGGGGTAATACAAAAACAATGCTGATGCACAAATTCTTTTGTGTTTTCCTCTGATATGGTTTACAGGCTGCGAGAAGCCTCAGCTTTCCACTATCCAAGTACTTGTACAGAAGATAATGATATGTGAAATCCATAAATTTTGGGAGGACGAAACTAATGGTACACTCTCTATTGAGCTCTTGTATTGTAGAATTTAGCATGATTTTTAGATGTCCGGGAAACTTCATAGTATTGTGAAGCAAATTTTCAGTTAACTATGTGGTCTGTCAATGTCTGTGAATGATGTTTCTTTTTTGGTGTAACCATTTTTACTATAGTTTCTACGGCAATTGAGTTCGGAATCCATCTTGGTTTGTTAAATTCTGATGTTATGAGACCAGTCTTGAATCTGGTTTAGTTAGGCTGTTTCATTTCTTATGAAACCTGAGATGAGATTAAACTTAAGAAAGTGAAACACTAAAACGACTGAGTTTTTGTTCCCATCTTCTTGTCGACTTGAGTTGCTGTTCGGCTGTTCCTATTTAGTTTATGTTTGGAACTATATGATTTATGTATCGTGAAACCTGTCACATATGTATCTATCATCAACAGATAGTTTCTACACCGTATAAACTTGGTTTCTACACCGTATAAACAAGTGGTTTCAAAGACTCTTTTAAGATTTTTTTAAACAAAGAATAGTATATGAATAAATATTAATATATGAATCGTTGGAGAGTATGCCACGTCATCATCCTTCCATCGTCTATAAATTCATCGTCGTTGTACTACTAAACCCTACACCAAGTCCTTGTGAAAAAAACACATCGTTACACTTGAAATAGCTTTTTTCCTTTCTTGGTAATAAAAAAAAGTCCTTTTCGTTTCTTCTTCTCCACACTTCTAGATTTTTCTCAGCTAACGTACCAGAAAAAAGAAAGACAAGCCTAGAAACATTATAAAGACAGACACAAAGGAGTTCTGAGAATTGGAGTAAACAAAAGAAACAAAAAAAAAATGTGTTTGGAAGTTGTGTATCATGAAGAGAAGACGGAGCTTGGTCGGCAACAAGCACCGGGGATGTGTCCATACTAAGGCGGAAAAGTATCGGCGGTGGATATAGAGACAAAGTGGCTGCTCTGTTTCAAGGTCAAACGCAAGTACTCTTGTTCTTCCTGCGACCGTCGTCTCGTCTTGTATTATTGAACAAAACACATAGCTAGAGAGGTGCGAAAATGAAGAAAGAAACACAGAGACAGAGGGGTCACTGAAATTGATCTATTTCTTTATTTGTTTGGTCCTCTCAATGTTGAGATTTTTGCTGATTTTTCCCTGCTATTTCTGATTTTGCTACAAACTCCCCATCGTGGTGGTGACATTGGTTAAGTTCATTGAGTTCTTTACTTTGTTTTGTTCATTGTAAATAATTTATTGCTTTTGTTCAATAAAGATGGTTATTATAACGCGAACATGTTACTATTCTTTCTGTTCACTTAAATGAGTAATAACTCCTAGCCAATTCTCTCTTTATATGTGTTGGAGATTAAAAAAAAAAAAAAAAATCAAAGTAAGGTGAAACCTTAGATAATTAAGCACCATGACTTTAAATAATGGGTTTAGTACCATGATCTTTTTAATGGGTTTAGCACAATTATAGATATTTTTTTAATGATGGATTGAGCACTTACTATGATTTAAGTAATATAAAATGCGGAGACGAATGAACGTATGAAATTCGAGAATTCTATGATTAAAATTAAGTATACAGTGTTTTACGAAGTTATACATTTTACCGCAAGACTAAACAAAAAATATATTATTAGATAATAGTTGAAAAGGTACTCATTTGACTGATTGATAAGGGCGTTACTGTATATGAATAAGGCCAAAGTTGTGCTGTACGTCTTAGCTGGACTGACATGAAATGGGCAAAAATGAAGGTGTGTCACTATCTTTGAGGCTGATCTTTGAAGAGAGACAGAATTTCATTCTTCAAGTCTTCCAAAAAGCAACCATCTGTCTCCTATCCTTCAATTTTCAAAGCACTACTCTCTCTCTCTCTCTCTCTAAGATCATTAAAAGAAAACATATATTGATATAATGGAATCTTTCATAATTCAGTTAACCCTGTTAGGTTTTATCTGGTTAGAACATTTGAGTATGGCAAGTCTCTACAATAATTGATAAGAGTTTTGGCTTAAGATTTTTCCGGTCAAAGTTATTGCTCGTAATCAAGAAGTGTAATAGACACTTTTGTGGGTTTTATAACATTACTATACATAGAGGAAAATTCAAAACATTATATTTTTCAACTGAGTGGGTTTTAATAATTTTTTGGTTTTTTCCAATTATTTTAAAAGAAGTTAAGATTTTGTGGTTTTGCCAAATAAACTTATATTTTTATTGTAGTTACCAAAACATTTTGTTGAAATGAAAAATTTCACGATTTTATCGGAATTGCTACTTGTACTTCTATATAACTTTTTATACAGTCTCTCCCAAATCCTTCCCTCAATTTGGCAAATATTTGCAAGCTTGATCTCTCCAATAATCATATCCAGGTTAATATCAATACATACACTCCTTGACATCACATGTGTGTCTATATTCACAGATAACTATATGTTTCTAATATTCTTTTTTGGGTTTTGTCTTTGCATGATAACAGAAAATACCAGAATCTCTAACAGCGAGATTATTCAACTTGATAACATTAGATATTCACTCAAACCAGATCAAAGCTCTTCCAAACTCCATTGGTTGTCTCTCTAAGCTCAACCCGAAATCATGTTTTGGAACTCAACCTGAAATCTAACGTAAAATTATTAATAATTTGTTTAACCATTATACTATAAAATGTTACTGAACTACTTAAATTCAAGATGTAATCATAAAATTTTAGATCTTTCGATTTATAACTTTTCTAAGAAGGCCACCAATTTTTAATGCCAAAATTGTCTATCTCCACCGTAAGAAACTTGTTGGCTTCCACATAAAAAGTGCTTCAACCAAATTTAGCTACCAAAATTGAATTCATCGATTGTACACATTCTACGTACTATTAATATAATTTTTTGCTATGAAAGATCATGATAACTGTTCTAAAGAGAATATATTTGAATTACGATCGAATATGCACATTGTGCCATTATATGGTTTCAAAAACCTCTTTCACCCACTCTTCAAACAAACCGTTAGCAAAAAAACTCACACCCTTTGTAGAACTTGTCTATCAATTTCGCATTGACGGTAAACCCGAATCTCTCTTCTCGTTGCTCCAGGATCTCCTCGCATGAATCTTCGATCTTCGTCACGAAGAATTTTGTTATATCTTCGTTTGACAAAACTGTGAAATCAAACCGGTTTTGGATTGAGTCTAGCAAATGTTCTTCAAACCTGCTTGAGATTTGAGTGGCTGGTTTAGCTTCTTCTTCGTCATCGGCGACATCAACTCTTAAGTTGAGGTCAAGAGCACTGGATTCGAACTTCAACTGTCTTGAGAACTCTTTCTTAATGTTGCTTATATCGCAAGCGACATTGCTTTCCTCATCCTCTTCTTCTATTCTCGGATTCTTTTTCTTAATCATCGTCGGTGCAGCATCAGATTCTGGTTTCCTCTTGTGATTTACCAAACTAGAACTCGATTTGTTACACTTCAACACCATTGGTATGGCAGAATGTTCATTCTCTACATATTCATCATCTTCTCTTGTTAAAAGCAAGATGAGTTGGCTCTTCTTTCCTTGAAAACCATCCAAATCTCGGGACCTTCCAGCTTCCAATCGATCCATGATCCTCAATATCAACAGTCCTTTTTAAAGGTTACACGTACGAGGTCTACATAAATATAATGAACCTCATGCAGTGCAGGAGCATCATTGGTTCCATCACCAGTCACAGCCACGACATGTCCCCTTCTCTTCAGCGATTGTACAAGAAGAAGTTTGTCATTGGGTGATGATCTACCCATTACCTTCAAGTTTAGCAACAATATCAGGTACCATTAAATAACTGCCTTCAATCTTTAACCTAAATCATAAGGCTCTTACAGATATCTCTTCACAAATCCTATCTCTTTCTTCTTCTGAAAAGGATCGAAATACTTTTCCTTCAATCAGATTAGGCTCACTAGCATCTGAGTCTGAAGCTAATATACCGCATTCCAATGCAATTGCTTTGGCAGTCTGAATGTTATCACCGGTCACCATACGAACCTGAGGCCAATAATGGAAATTAGAAGCCTATACGCCCATGAAGAACGGAGAAGTCTAGAAAATAAACAAAATATGGAGAGAAAGTATAAAAGGGTAGTATGAAATGGATAATTACGCCAGAGTACCACTACAACTATTCTCGAGAAAATGCTTCTCCGTCTCATGTACCAAGGTCTGATTTCTAGCAAAGTTTCCACCTTTTCTAAGATTTTCTCGAGAAAAGCTCACATTTTTGTTTATCTATGTTTTGTTCCTTGTTTTTGCAGTTACAATTTGCTCACAAGCTGATGTTGCGTTAACCATTCTAAGAGAAAGAAAAGACTGTTTCGATTTGGTTCTAAGAGATGTACATATGCCTGGTATGGATGGTTACAAACTTCTCCATTGAGTTGGTCTCGAAATGGATCTTCCTGTCATTAGTAAGACTCTCTTCTTATTGTCTATCTCTGTCTCCAAAGATTGAATCTTTGTATCAATATTTCTTACATTTTCTCTGTGATTGATTAATCTTGTCTAGTGATGTCTGTTGATATAAGAACAACTACAGTCATGACTGGAATCAACCATGGAGCTTGTGATTATCTAATCAAACCAATTCGTCCTGAAGAGCTTAAGAACATATGGCAACATGTTATTAGAAGGAAATATACAATGAACAAAGAGCTTCGAAATTCCCAAGCTTTAGAGGATAACAAGAACAGTGGCAGCGTCGAGACTGTTTTCTCGGTTAGTGAATGTTCAGAGGGAAGTGTAATGAAACGTAGGAAGAAGAAGACAAGTGTTGATAGAGAAGATAACAAAGATGATCTTCTTGATGTTGGAAACTCGAAAAAGTCACGCGTTGTTTGGTCTATTGAATTGCATCAACAATTCGTTAATGCCGTAAACCAACTAGGAGTTGACGGTATGATCCTAAACACTATATATTATTTATATAAACTCATATTGAGTTGTGCTTATAAGAATTCCTCTTATTGTTTCAGAAGCTGTACCAAAGCGGATTCTCGAATTGATGAATGTTCCTGGTTTGAGCAGAGAAAACGTGGCTAGTCATTTACAGGTTTGGTTGACGGATTGATTGAATCTTTAATTCATGTTTAGCTCTATAAAGGTTTTGACTGAGTCAATATAATTGCAGAAATTCCGATTGTATCTGAAGAGATTAAGCGGTAGCTTCGCAGAGTCAAGACACGGAGTCTATCAAAATATATGAAAACATTCAAGCTTTGGTTTCCTCAGGACAATTACATCCACAAACATATTGCTTGGTTAACCAATAGACAATCATCTCTCTGCTAGTTTTGGAGTTTGGATTCCTAATGATGATCTTGGTAGATCTCAAATTCAAAACTTTTCGGTTGATGTATCATCCGCTTCTAACCGTCCTATTTCTGTCACTACTTCGATGGCGGTTCATGGTCTATCTTCCTCTGCAAATTTCAGTCAGAAAGGTGATGTTAACAACAACACAGACCACATAATCAGACAAGGGTATGGATCAAATGTTAATGAAGAATCTTGGAAAGATCTTCTATTCAACGATATTGACCAACATAGACAGACTTAAGAAGAGGAAGCTCGTATTTGTTCTGAAACTGTTTCTTTCAAATCTTCAAAATGGATTAAAGTCGGAATAAAAATTGTGCGTCTGCAATGTTAGCTTAGGACATGTACTTGTATTTGCTAGTTTCTATTAATGGGAAAGTAATCATGTTTTAATCTCTAGATTTGACTATGTTATCTTCCTGTCATTAGTAAGACTCTCTTCTTATTGTCTGTCTCTGTCTCCAAAGATTGAATTTTTGTATCAATGTTTCTTACATTTTCTCTGTGATTGATTAATCTTGTCTAGTGATGTCTGTTGATATAAGTACAACTACAGTCATGACTGGAATCAACCATGGAGCTTGCGATTATCTAATCAAACCAATTCGTCCTGAAGAGCTGAGGAACATATTTGTTGGATAAATTCAATTTGAATTTAGAGATAAGGTTCTAATTGTGTAGAATTAGAATCTAAACAAATACTCCTAAAAGTTCTCTAACAATGTGGTTAAGAGATAAGTTAGGATAAGATTTGGTGTTAGCAAATCTAATTAGAGATAAGGATGAGCTTATCTATATAAGGATCATTAGTGTTGTGCTATTAATCACGAGAGAAAAGTTTAGGTTTTTGTGAGAGTTTTCCTAAAATCATTAATAAGAAGAGTTTGTTCTTATTAATCGTGTGATCTCTTTCTTGTGTTTCCAACAAGCTTGTTTGTGTTCTAAACAAACTTTTTTGTTTTTAGAAGGAAATATACAATGAACAAAGAGCTTCGAAATTCCCAAACTTTAGAGGATAGTGGCAGCGTCGAGACTGTTTTCTTGGTTAGTGAACGTTCAGAGGGAAGATTAATGAAACGTGTTGTTTGGTCTAATGCATTGCATCAACAATTTTTCAATGCCGTAAACCAACTTGGAATTGACAGTATGATCCTAAACACTAAATATTATTTATATAAACTCATATCGAGTTGTGCATATAAGAATTTCTCTTATTGTTTCAGAAGCTAAACCAAAGCGGATTCTCGAGTTGATGAATGTTCCTGGTTTGAGCAGAGATAACGTGGCTAGTCATTTACAGGTTTGGTTTACTGATTGGTTGAATTTTTTAATTCATGTTAAGCTCTATAAAGGTTTTGACTGAGTCAATATAATTGCAGAAATTCCGGATGTGTCAGAAACGTGATGTTAACAACAACACAGATCAAATGTTAATGAAGAATCTTGGATCTTGGAAAGATCTTCAAGTCAGCGATATTGACCAACATAGACGGGCTTAAGAAGAAGAAGCCTCGTATTTGTTTTGAAACTGTTTCCTTCAAATCTTCAGAATGGATTAAAAGTCGGAAAAAAACTTGTGTGTCTACAATTTTTGCTTAGGACATGTAGATGTATTTGCTAGTTTCTATTGGGAAAGTAATCATGTTTTAATCTCAAGATTTGACTATGTTATCAATAAAGAAATCTTACAAGTTATAAATAAGATCGAGGAGTATTACAACCCTCAACACCTTAAAGAGCAACTCTGAACCGCCAACATGTTACCAATCCTAAGTATTTTGAATTGTTATCTTTTACTATATATATTGCTATTTTAAATGTCTTTAATTGCATTGTCTCAAAAACTTTATCACTAATCGAACCTTTTGATTTGTAGACGTCTTCAAATGGAAGAAAAACTCCTTTTTTTGCTGTCATGCTGTGTCGTAATTTATATTTCGCAAACGCCAACGCTTTTTTCGAAACGCAGAGTTTTGGTTGCAATATACCCTTTTTATTTTGGTTGCCATAAGTTTTAGCGTGATAATAACCACAAGGCATGCAATAAAGAAGTTTCAAATTTTTAAAAAAAAAACATTAAACGCAACAATAGTATTTGTTACTGCTAATGTTGCACCACTTTAGCCAAACCAAAAGCAGCCGCTGAGGCAATCGCTCCAATAAAGGCGGTTTCAAACGCACTTCTAAGGGGTTTGCTGCCGGTGAAATGCCCTTTTGCATAGCCAAATATGAAGAGAGCGAACAGAGTTATAACCACAGACGCCACTACCGCATCCATGGCATGCGGTATGAACATGTAGGGAAGTAGCGGTATAAAACCGCCAAGAACATAAGCGATTGCAATCGTGAACGCGCTTTGTAACGCTCTTTTTGGATCAGGCTTCTCCAATCCCAGCTCAAACCTGTGGGAATTATAATTAGTTTAACGAATAATTAAAGTCTAACCTATATAACCAATGTACATGCCACATGCTTATAGTAGGATTATGAACATATGAGATAGCTAAAGAGTGTTTAATTTCGATAAATTCTGAACCGAACCGGGTTCATAAAAAAATTATATTCACGTAATATGTTTTTTCTTTTTCTTTTTCTGTTTGTTAATATTCACGTAATTTGTTTGTTGGAAAAACAGATTAAAATTTTGGAAGTCGGACCATATAGAATCTTGTCCACACCTGGAAAGTATAAGTCCAGCTTTTTGCAGAAAACTAAAAGTATCCCTCGATTTTATCCCTAATTAAGACTATATATATAGATAAAAATAGTTGAAGAATCTAATAAAAATAAAATAGTAATACTAATGAAATAATAAGTGAAACTAACCTCATCATAAAATCAAGCCATGCTTGAGGATTCTTACGAAGAGCATTAACCACAGGTGAATATTCATGTGGCTCTATTCCATACTGTGCAAGAATCTCTGCCACTTCAGCTGCCTCTGTTTTAAGAAAATCCATATCGTTAAAACTGTGTTACACCGTATAATTTTCTTACGGACGGCTTAGATTTAGTCAAAGTTGGTCTTACCAGTCTCAGGAACGGCCACGATCTCTTCTTGTTCTCGTTTCATCTCCCTCGCATAATGATCTTCTTCGCT
The DNA here is from genome assembly GCA_026770425.1 of Boechera divaricarpa. Lineage (NCBI taxonomy): Eukaryota > Viridiplantae > Streptophyta > Magnoliopsida > Brassicales > Brassicaceae > Boechera > Boechera divaricarpa. The sequence goes on from CM049188.1 coordinate 17,035,338, forward strand.
CTTGGCCGCTAAATACCTAAATTTCTTATCCAATTTTTTAATCTTGCATTAAACTCCATAGTTAAATCACTATTTTCGTACCATATGACTACTTAAGACTAAATTTGAAAATTGATTACATATGAATACATGCATGTATATAATCATTACATGATCTATATAGGACTATTTTTTTTTTGTTGAATCTATATAGGACTATTTTTGTTAAAGAGTGACGTGTAAACTAAAACAAACTTTGTATTCGTTTTAACCAACTTTATACCACAACTTATCATATGTAATTAGTGTTTATAGTAATTATACCACAAGTAGGAAATGTATCATCATTTGCATGTAGGATAAGTTTTATATGATTAACAAACTTTAATATGTAGCCGTATTATTTTTTTCAGAATTTCATAGAGAGTTTACGTGTCAATTAAAACGGAATAAATAAAAAGTGAACTATACCCGCCGAGTCCCATGGAGATAGCGCCGGCAGCGACTTCGGCGATTCCGGCGGTAAGGACGATAGAAGAAGAAGCATTGGCACCGGAGAGTCCCGCGGCGAGTGCAAAAGGAACGGTTAAACCATCGGAGACGCCGATGATGATGTCACGGACGATTTCTCCGGCGGTGAAGTGTTTCTCGGTGTGATGATCAAGAAGTGATTGCTTCTCCGGTTCGATAGAGATTCTTGTAATCTTATCTTCCTCCGACGACATTGATGATCGATTCTCTTTCTCTGTCTCTCTCTCTCTTTTCTTTTTTTTTGTCAAAGTTGTCAAGTGTGGAAACATGATATATGTGTATAATATATACACACAAAGAACGAGGGGAAACATCAAACGGTTTATTTTGTAATTTGGTAAATATTTTACTTTATTTTTTTCCATGTTTCATTTTAATATAATGAATTTCATATTATTTAATTATTGATTTGTTACCATTTATAAGGAAGCTATAAAAGATAAAACTTAATAATATTCCACAAGTAGTTTCCATGAGTTTGCATTTAAAAGGTGTCAAATCCCTTACATATTAATTCAAACACATTTTTGAAGAATAACCTTTGTTTTGTAAGTAAAAGTATATTTTTCTTATAAATATTATTCCAATTCTTATTAAAAGAGATTTGAAAGCCATTTTCTAGTATACTAAAAGGAGAAAATACATTGTTAAGAAATCAAATATAAGAGCATCCGCATACCTTATACGTATTTACCATTTCATTTTTTTCTTTGTTTATGTTGATTTAAACATCAAAGGATCTTTAGAGGACACTTCATTTCTTTGGTGCTCTAAACGGCCTTGACTTTCTTTTTTTTTTTTTATGTGGTGCGACTTCATCTACTCTCTAACTAATTGATTTTCACAAATCCATAAGATCATGCACGAGTTCATCTACTCTCTAACTAAGTGATATTCACAATCCATAAGATTATGTGCAAAATTCCAATAATCAAATTCTGGACGAACAATACTTATAATTATGCTGTTATATTCTTATTGTACTCTAATTAATGTTAGTTTTTTGCTTTTAATCGAACCATCTATTTTCGTTTTCTTTGTTTCCCAGAATCGAACCATCTCATATGAGTTAATTGATAAATTCTAACCGCTAAAGTGTTGTGACCTGACCTCATCTGTAAAACTTTATTCACCGATTAAAATCCTAGGCGTTCCACACAAGTTCTATAAGACAAGAGGAAATAGTTTTGAGTTTTGAACTTTTGATCAGAACTTCAGATAAAATTGCGCGTGTTTGCCACATCCTTGTCCAGGACATGAAGCCATGTATGCATTTTCTACGTGGACGCACGAAATTTTCTGTAAATATAAAAGAAAATTATGTGAGAAAGCTACAGTTCTTACAGATTACAGTATGAGTCTGCAAAAGAATAACGCATGAGAAAAAGCTAATTTACATGAAGCCATATGCAACCCTCCAATTCACACCCATTCATGTATTTAATCTTTAACCTCTGTGACCATCTATCAGATTATTAGAAACATTCAAAGTCCCATTTGACACATAACATATAAGGAGAATATATATCAGCAAATTCCCAATGTTTACACGGTTACAAAATAGTTAAAAGTTTGGTAAATGTCATATTCATATTCTATATAAGTATTCGATTGATCCATTTTTATTAAAATTTTTAGTTTAGCTAATTAGAATTAAAAAACAAAATTACAAGAAACTAATCTGATGTTTTATAATTTGATTTTTTTTTTAAGTACTTCCAAACTTATCAATAATTTGGTTGTTGATGTTTTCATTTATGGAATAAGATAAGTAAAAACATTTACAATTAAAGTAAAAATAAATTTGGAGAATTTGAATCATGACATTATCATCAGTACCTTGAAATTAAAAAAAAAAAAAAAAGGGTTGAGGCTGGTTCACTAAATTTGAACGATGAGATAGCCGGTTCGATTGCAAGGGATTTAAATAGGGTTATGATCTCAAATTCTCAATAGAAAATAGTTCGTCTTGATTTCAAATGTGGAGCTGGGGTTTTAGTTCTTCAATCGCTGGATCATGGAGTCTTGTGGATTTAGGGATTTATAGATTTCTTGGCTCTGTACCACTGAGTAAAAGAAGCTTTGCTGTGATAGATCCGTTTCCCAGTACTTGGAACAATCTTCTTTTGTTGTTTGAAAAGGTGATTAATTCACCGATACTTCTCTATCTGAAAAGGTGATTGCTCAAACGCTTGTTACTTTTATCTACTGTACAACAAGTCTTCTCCTTTGTAGTCTCTATCTACTAATGCACAGTTTACCTTCTAAACCCATTCGAGAGATATGTATCTGTGATTTCTCAAAATGCTTTTTTGTATAGAAATTAATTATCGAGTTAGATTGGCCTGGAAACTTGTGTAAGCTATGAGTGTCCAATAACAATCATCTTCATATAGAAATGCGTTTTGCAAATAAAATAATTGGAAACAAAGCACATTTTTGCTCTTACTTAATTAAAAAGACAAATCATAATTTGTGAGACTATATTTTATAACACTCATGACATTTTTTTTTTTTTTACTTTGATATGTAATTTTAAATGCCTTATACAAATTTTTGGAGACATGAGTTTCTATTAGTTTAGATATGAACAAAAAGAGTTGAAAAAATAGAGAAAAACTAATAATAAGCAAAACATAATCAAAAAAAAAAAATGAATCTATTACGGATCTTTCAAATTACGAGACATGTATTGTATATAAAACTAATAGAGATTAGGAGACAATATTCAAAGTTTTTAGAACATACGACCAAGCTATTTGTCCTCCTATTTGCTTGATCATCTATTGTTATGATATCTTACTTTGTTAGAATAAACGACCTAAAACACAGTGAACATCCCGAATGCAGCCAATATACTATCCAAGTTTACTCGTGAGGCTCCATTTCCGACAAGATGTTTGGTTCCAAGTCTCATAGTCGGGCTCAACAAGACTGCTCCGGACAAAATATCGGTAGGGTTTTGGCTGAGGAATCTTTGCATTTTTGCTTCCGAGCATCCATACAACGGATGTCATAGATGGTCTATCCGTTAAAAGTTATTGAATGCAGAGGAGACCGATCTATATGCTTCTCAAGACTTCTTCTTGCCGGAATAAATATGTAAATAAGAGATAATGTTTTTGCGGGTCATTTTAACAAATAATAAAGATAATGTAAAAATAGCATATCATTTGAAAATAATAGCATGTTATCTAAAAAATAACATGACATCAAAAATATAACATGAAATTTGAAAGAAAAACAAAAAAAAACCGCTTAAATTTTCATCCACTTGTAACTATTTTGCAAATAAATAAAAGGCCATATACTAAAAATCCAAAGTAAATTAAACCGGATTAACACCAAACCTCTCAAATTTCGTTTTTATATAGATTACAAAACTTATACTGATTAACAGAACAACAAATCAGACCAAAGAGTTGAAATAGCGCTAGGACAAAAGAAAAGAACAACTGCGGCAAAACCAAATTGAAACGAACCAAAACCAAGTAAACCAGAAATTCCCACTCTTCCTTTTAGGCCTGGGCATTTTACCCTGGACCCAAAAACTCGATCCGAACTGATCCGATTTTTAGAAATACCTAAATGGGTTCTAGTCCTCTATACCCGAAAATTCGAACCGAACCGAACCCGATATCCGTGGATAGCCAAAGTATCCCAAATACAAGTATATAGCAAACAATATTAGGTGTATTTATACTTGTAATAATTCAAATATCCAAAATTACAATTATAAAAACTTGAATATATTAGATATTTTCGGGTAATTAGGGTAATTCAGATAGATTTAGGTAAAAAATAACCAATGTTTTAGTTTTTTCTGGATATTTCGGATAGATTTTGGTACATAGATAAAAAGAACCGAACCCGACCCGAGTCCAAAAATATTTCGGATATATTCTGGTTCTCAACACTAATCCCTGAAAAATACCGAACCAAATCCAAACCGATTTTAACAAATATCCGAACGGATATTAGATTTAGGGGGTTTTTGGATGAAAGAATTTTTAAGAAAATAATAGAATGATAAATTCTAGTGTTATTCAATTTTGTATTTTATAGATTCTATTAAATTATAGTGTTATTCAATTGATTGATTTTTAAATTCTATTCAATTATAGTGTTATTCAATATTATGATTGTTTTGATGATCATGTCATTTAAAAGAAATTTAATAGAAAGTTCCCTAAAAAATGTGAAGAATCAATTCCGAATATTTAACCTGTGAATTGGGCTAAATTCATTAAAATCTTTTAAAATGTTTAGAAATCTATTATTTTCTTATTCAATTGAATTCTTTTTAAATATTTTATTGAATACCCCCTCCTTAGATAACCAAATTATCCGATATCCAAATTACCTAATCCGATTATTCGAATGTGCAAATCTACAAGTTCCTTAAAAAAGAAAAAAAAACAGTACAACAAATCGCCGCCAAAAGGGCAAAATCGTCAATTGACAAACCACACGAAAGAAGAGAGTCCTATCACAACACAACAAATCAGCCAATGTCACGTGATCCCAAACCAAATTAAACCGCACCAAAACCACGTAAGCCGGAAATTCCACTTATGCTTTGGCAACAAACCAATGAAACGATAAAAAAGATCGACGCCAAAAGGGCAAAATCGTCAATTCCGCCCAATGTCACGTGATCGCAATGAATGATATAACAAAACAAAACAAAAACCCTCTCTCTCTTCTCGTTCTCGTAGTCCTTGTCAGTCATGGCGATAACCGTATACGACGCTTGCACGGAGAGACAAATAAACCCCAAAATCCTCATTATTAACGATTATGCCATCATCCCCTCTTCTTCTTCTTCTTCTTCATCTTCATCTCCTTCGCCTTTCCTCAACCTCGCCGCAACTTTCCGCGACAACATCAGATCGTTCCTCCGTGAATACGCCGAGATTGAAGATTACACCATCGATGGCAACACCGTCTCTTGTCTCTTCCTTGGTAGCCAAGCAACCGGCGTCGTTTTCCCTCTTTACATCATCGAAGAACAAATCTCTGATTCTTCTCCAAATCCTCTCTGCGATTTCTGTAGAAGCGTTGGTAAATATAATCTAATCCCACAATAATTCTCTGATTCACCTAAATATAGGTTTTTTTTTTGGGGGAAATTTTGTGTTTTTTGATTCTGATTTTGATCGTTTACGTATAGGTTGGGGTCATCACTATGTATCAAAGAGGAAATATCATTTGATAATACCCAAGAGTGATGAATGGTATGAGCCATTGACGAAAAAAAGCTTGAAGCTTTCTTCTCATTTGATGCATGGTTTGATTCATTGCAATGGATTTGGTCATTTGCTCTGTATCAACACTGATGATGATGACACTTCTTACCTCTCTGGTGATCAAATCATGCACTTTTGGGATCGTCTTTGCTCTACTCTCCACACTAGGTACGTACCACCAAATTTATCTCTACATCACTAGTTTATAAAGCTGTTTGCTTTATAAGAATCTGATATTTTTAAAGAGGTGTGTTTTGCTAATTATAGGAGAGATTATGACATTAATTCATGTTAGAGATTCTACATTGACGAATAAATTTTTGCTAATCTTAGGATAGGTTTGTGGCATTGATGTTAGGAATTCATATTTAATAGTAAGTTGGGAGGCATGAATAGATTTTTGCTAATTATAGGAAAGAGACAATGACATTCATGTTCTACTTAGTCTATTAATATAATGGACATGAACTAATCCATTTCTTGTCTAGTGATTTTGAGATAGAATCACATAAATTTTGACAGTTAAACTTTTTTTTTTTTTTGGTTTCTAACTTTCTATGGTAAACTAAGATTGAATTTGAGTATTTTAATTGAAGCCAAATTTGGTGTTTCCGATCTCAGCTGCAGTATGCTATAATCCGATTTGTGATTTGCACACAAACTATGGATTTTCACAAAATTTAGTTAAAAATACAAAATCCAAATATTAATATATGTTGGTTATCTGTAAATTTATATTAAAATCAAGAAAATCTGTGTGGATTTGAAAATGTTTTAAAATCCACAAACCAATTTATAAACTCGAGTTAATAAGTAATAAAGTGAGTTGAATGATTACTGAGTAATGTTTATGGAGTTGTAAATTAATGATTATGTCGTTGGCTGCAGGAAGATATCCTTGGATGATACATCGAAGAAGGGATCGATCGATCTGAGGCTGCTCCATGGTGTTGCATATGGTCGACCATGGTTTGGGAAATGGGATTATATGTTTTCTCATGGAAGCTTTGGGGTAAGAAAAGATCAGTATTGGCTAGCTATTCTCACTCTTAGCTCTATAGAAGTTGACAAGATTATGGAAGACTTGTCTGGAACAAGTAAAGGGAGAGTGATGAAGACGATCATCAGTTACTACAGAGGATCCAGTGAAACACCATTGGCCACTCTCTCTGATTTGCTTCGGTTCATGCTTGCTTTCAGATCAAAAGCTCCCATTCAGAGAAAGACTACAATGGCACTAGTAGCAATTTCTTTAGATCCTGTTTCATATCCTATTCTTGGAGCTGATGAGAACACTGAGGTTTGCACATCCCCTGATCAGGAATCAGATGATAACATATATGAATCTGGCAGAGACACTGTCCTTGATGATCATGATACTACAATGGTGGGCATAAAACCCCCTGAGTATGAGTCATTTGATGATTTGGGCAGGGGAGAAAATTCTAGATGGCCTGGAAGGAGGTTGAATGAGGCAGCCCAAGCGGTTCTCAAAGTGTTTAAAGATCGAAACAGCACCATTACTCGCCAAGAGCTTCGGGAGGCTGTTAGAAATAGCATTGGTGATACAGGATTGATTGATTTCTTGCTCAAACACATTGACAAAGTTCTAATAGGTGACCAGATAGTGCAGAGGTTCACAAACCCGAAAACCCGGATGTTACAATTCTCCATCCGGACAATCAATTCCCGTGTTCTAGAGCAAGAACGGAAAAAGAAAAGGAAACTGAATCGGCAGGAAATCAATGGATGGACATCCACCACTCCCGGACTGAGTCCGTACGATGACATTCTCCACCTGTATCAGAATCTCTTGTTAACTTATCCTGATTCAGACACATACAGCGAAGCGTCTCAGGTTATCTTGAACTGCAAGAGCTTTGTAAAAGAATGGTCTTACCAGGAGCAAAACCCATTAACAATTAGCTGCCAAGTTCTGCCCAATCATGAAGAACTAGTCAGAGACTTCACCCGGTTATTACCGCCTGGTGAACTTGTGGCTGTTCCTGAAAACGCAACCATCAGAGAACTGAAATCTGCAGCAGAAAAAGCTCTGAGGGACACTTATTGTATAATGGATACATTTGAAGTGTTGGAGATAAGAAACAGGTTTCTTGAGAAGCTAGACGACAACTTGGGTCTAAAATCACAAGGGAAGACAGAGTTTCTGGTGAAAGGGTTTGGTCTGGACATAGGTACGGAGTTAAGATATGAAGGCGGTTTCGATGACTGGACCGTTGACTGCAAATGCGGAGCTAGAGATGATGATGGTGAGAGAATGGTAGCTTGTGATGCTTGCAAGGTTTGGCATCACACACTCTGCAATTCCATTGAAGACGATGAAGCTGTGCCCTCCGTGTTTCTCTGTAACAGGTGTTATGGAGATAGCTTGAGATCCAAGAAACGCAACCTCAGCATTCGCTAGCCCTAGCTTGCGCAACAAATCAGCTTCTGATGCGGGAGATTCTTTTTAATCTATCATGCAACCATAAAATATTTTAGCCATAGACCGAAATTTATTTTTAATTAAGATTTTGCATCAAAAAATTATCTGCATCAATATATGTTTATGCATAATCCTTATATATTTTTCTCCAATTATTTATGCTTCTGGATAAAAACAACGTGTTATTTTAACCTTATTTCAAATAAAAACATCATCAAAGGAGCATAGATGTGTATATGTTCATATATCTTTGAGCTTTATTAAAAGAGATGCTTGCAGAAGTAGCGCATGCTGCTAACTTAATATGTATTAATAGCATATGATGATAATTTATTTAGAAAATATCGTTTTCTACCCTTTCGAAGAAAAAAATTCTCTCTGACACACGTTCTGTAGACGATTCGACAAAATATACATATTTATTGTTTATGCTAACATCTTTATATGTATGTTAACAAAATCGGTGTGTGCTAGTATTGCATAAAATTACTTAATATACATGAAGGTTAATATTATATCAGTGTTTATATTTGGGCTTGCCAAATGCTTTTTGTTGTGGATTGCGGGAAAGTAGGGATGCAGTGCTATATTGGCAAGTGTGAATATGTATCAAGTTTATGGAATGACATGTTAAATAAGTAACGTGTATAAAGTCGTATATGTTATCATCAATATCAGATATATACGTTAGTTACATAGTACTACTTAAATACAAAGTATGAGATTTGGATGAGGTACTACTAATAGATGTTGTAGTTGTTAACCAAATTACAAATACTAGACTATATTCCGCGTTATAGCGCGGATTGATTTTTTTTAATTTAGATTTAAGTTTTATTTTAAAGTTTTGGTTATAGTATTGCAATAATTTTAATATTTAAATAATAATTTTGAATTAAGTTATTATTTGTCATTCAACAAATTAAATATTATTTCTATAACTGTACTCTCCAAATATTTGTAAGAAAATATTAACTTCAACTATTTGATTTAATTTAAAAAAACGTGTTAGTATTAAATATATGTCATTTTTATACTAACTTGATGTGTTATTATTAAAAAAGGAAACTATGAGTATAAAAAATCTATTTTCGTAAATATTTGATTTTTTTAAAATCATTTTAATCTTTCAAAAAAATTAATAGATTTTATATGAATGTTTTGATTTTTTTAAAAATATCTTTTATGTTTGTAAAACATATGATTTTGATCATTTATTGTAAGTTGTGTCTAATTTTTAATAAGGTTTAATTACATAATTGTGTTTGGTTATATGGATAGTAGAGAAAGATTTATTAGATTATTATGGCTATAAAGATAAATAATAAAATACTAACACATTTTTACCCTTAATAATTTTTTTTCTTGTTTACTTTTAGATCAATAATATTGTATGTATTTGTTTACAATTTAAATGTTTGTTTATAATGTGTACTTCCCAATTAATAATATTAGATATGTACTATATAATTTTTAAATTAATTTTAAGTAGTAATATTGTAGTGAAAATTTGACAAATTTGTTTATAATTTTTATTTTTATTTATTTTGGAATCTATAAATTATTTATTATTAATTTATATATTTATTATTATTAAAATTAAATTTTCGTTTCACTAATTGATTTATTTAAGAAAATTTGAATAAAATTGAAAATAGATTTTGTGAAGATTTTATTTCAAATATTTATTTTTAATAGTAACAATTAATGAATTATAATCTGAATAAAATTGAAAATAAATTTTGTGAAGATTTTATTTTTAAATATATATATTTTTAATAGTAAAAATAGATGAAGTGTTTAGACATTTTTATCTTTAATTATTATTTTTTGTTTAGTTCTTAAGACATTTTTAGAATTTAAATGTTATGTTTTAAATGGGTATTTCCCAAATATTATTTTTTAGAATTTAAATGTTATGTTTATGTGCCTGATAATGATTTGATCGCATGCTTTTTATTAGTTGCATTCATATTTCAATGATTTTTGTATCATACAATTGAATCCATGTATGTATTTTAATTTGTCAAAATTTTATTTTACCGGATCGATTATAATCAGTCAGACCCATAAAACATGACTTGAGTTTTCTCTTTTCCAAACAAGATGGATTAGGAAGGTCAAATTTTAAACCCCACAAGATTTAATTGGGTACACATAAAAATTAAATGAAATGGTTGATTGGTTATCGATAATGAAACCAAAGTTTGGTTCATGTCGATTATATTTTACTACTATCTCGTAACTAATCAATAAAAATGTTTCACACGATGGAAAAAGGAAAATTTGAAAGATACTTAGATTTACGAAGTTGCATAGCTTTTTCTTGGAGATTAACATAGTACACACTACTTGTCTTTTGGTAAGCCAATAAAATTATAGTCTTTCCGGTTTTCCCGTACAGAATGTCACATCATCGTTATACTTCAATTCTTTAATTCCCAAGTTTAGCTTCCCTATGAAGTTTCGTTGTTTCTTTAGTGTCTCACTCGTTCCACATTTTCAGAGAGTAACCAAAACCAAACCTCGAAGAGAAACAATGGCGGAATCGGCTAAGCAACACATAGATCGAATTCGGAAGACTAAGTTTTCAATCGGCGAGCTGATAATCCGTTGACGGAAGATCTTCACCAGGCTGTGAAGAACCTTTCCGCTGAACTCTACGCTAAGGATGTGCACTTCCTCATGGAACTCATCCAAGTACGTTTACTCTCTCTCTCTCTCCCCCTAACTCACTAATTTCTCTGTTTCTATACCCTAGAAAAACTGGAATCGAAATTTGAATATCTACTTTGCTCGCACTATTTATATATATTTGTTTATGCGTAGATGTGTGTATAGTGGAATCTCTTATGTTATGTCTACGTAACTCTAACAGACTGTTAGATTAACCAAAGAAAAGGAATGATTTAACTTGATCTTGGTTCTGGAAAATGTTGAACCAGAACCGGAACAAAACCGATCCAAATCGTTTCCATTTTATTTAGTTTACTGTATTCAAGCGTTTTAATATGTTGTTACCTAGTTTTCATATATACAATAGAATGCTGAGGATATATTTTTGCTAATGATTTGCATTAATATATTCTTTGGTTTTTCAGAATGCTGAGGATAATGAGTATCCGGAAGGTGTGGATCCGTCTCTTGAATTTGTGATAACATCTGACAATATCACAGCCACTGGAGCCCCAGTCACTCTCCTTATCTTTAAAAATGAGAAGGGTTTCTCTGATAAGAACATCGAGTCCATTTATAGTGTTGGAAGATCCACCAAGAAAGGTCTTCAGAAGCGTGGTTATATTGGAGAGAAAGGTATGTCTTTGCCTTCTATTATATGACCTCTAGACAAACTCAAATTTCAAAGACCCTTGTTGTTCTTATTTGTGTGTTCTGTTTCTATCTTGGCAGGAATTGGTTTCAAGAGTGTGTTTTTGATCACCTCACAACCATATATTTTTAGCAATGGCTATCAAATTCGCTTCAGTGAGGCACCTTGCAGCCACTGCAGCCTTGGCTACATTGTTCCCGAGTGGGTTGAGCAGCATCCTTCTCTTGTTGATATACAAAGGATGTATGGTTCGAGGTCTGCACTTCCAACCACAACCATTATCTTGCCTTTGAAGAGTGACAAAGTAAAGCCGGTGAAAGATCAGCTTTCCAATGTTCATCCTGAGGTTCTTTTGTTTCTTTCAAAGATCAAGCGCCTCTCTATCAGAGAACACTGCCAAGATCGTAAGTTGAACACAGTGAACTCAATATAAATTGTTAGCGAGACTAATTTTGTGACGACGAAGAGTATGGATGCGGAATCATACACAATACATCTCTCAGCTTCTGAGAAAGGGAAGAACTCTGAACAAGAATGTAGTTACCACATGTGGAGGCAAAAGTTTCCAGTGAAACATGAGAACCGTGTGGACAGGAGAAATGAAGTCGATGATTGGGTGATAACTCTGGCATTTCCATTTGGAGAGCGTCTTGGCCGAGGAAATAGCTCTCCCAGTATCTATGCGTTTCTTCCCACCGAGATGGTAACGAACTTTCCCTTCATCATTCAAGCAGATTTCATCCTTGCATCGTCTAGAGAAACTATCCTATTGGATGATATATGGAACCAAGGGATTCTCAGCTGTGTCCCTATAGCTTTTGTGAATGCATTCACCTCCTTAGTGAAGAGTAATGATGCTCCAGTATCTAGCTTGGTGCCTGCTTTTAGGTTCTTGCCTGTTAAGCAGTCTACTTACTCACAGCTGAATGTTGTCCGAGAATCTATCAGGGCAAGGGTTTCTGCTGAGAAAATTGTGCCAAGCATATCGCATTTGGGACAGAAGTTCTTCCATAGGTCGTGCAAAGTGGGTCGTCTTATTCCCGCCTTCTGGGACATCTTGGAGAAAGCAAGAAGAGAAGGTGCGAGCTTGCAGAATATATCATCACATGGGATCTACATTTTGGATTCCGCGTTAGATAGCACCGAGAATGACTATGTTCTGGACTTCTTAGGCGTACAGCAAGTCAGCAACGAATGGTATGTAAAATGCATTCAGGGCTGCGACCTCGTATATGGATGTTCTAATTTTTATAGCTGAGAATTGGAACTCTAGATTCCATAGTACGAACATGGTTAGGGTTCCGCTTATCAAGTATGTTGTTCAAAAAGGAATGAGTTATCTTTGCAGTTTGGCAGATTTCAGTCTTCGGACACTATGCTTCTCCACAGAGAAGAACCAGACTGGCTACTTGAATGGAATGATGAGTTCAGATGCATGTCTAAGTTTGTTTTCATGCCACAAACAATCCGGACAGCGTTAAAAGCCTGCTCTAAGAAGGAAACTATACTTAATTGGCTCAAAAAAAGGTTACTCTCGCCAATCTTACTGTCTCTGACTATGCAAAACGTCTTCGGGAGAATCTTAATGGAGACAAAAGGCTTGTGGTTGCATATGCTCACTTTCTGCATCACTCAATCTCAAAGGATGTTTTATCAGAAGAAGAGGCAGGTAAATGCTGCAAAGAACATGCTGCTTATGGACAACTATGGTAATGTCAACACAAGCAGGAATGGGGTTCTTGTTCCTGCTAGCGCAGGTAAATGGGTTAGCTTAGTTGGCCCCATCTCTTGGAGATATAATGGCTACATTGAACTTTCGGAAGAGTATTTGTCGTCTGACAGGTTTGCTAGTCTGCGTTCTAACAAGAGAGACCTTCTTGAGTTCTTGAAATCTTATGTTAAGACTGGAGATATACCTGACATAGAACCTCCAAATGCTGTTATACCTGCGTTGTCGGGGGCTTTTAAAAAGGAGAATGTTTTGTTGCTGTTGGAGTGGATTAAGTGTAATAGACGTTCTCTTCGTTCCAATTTTTTTGATTCTGTCAGAGGAGGAAGCTGGTTGAGAACAACAATGAATGGGTTCTCTGATTATCGTCCGCCTTCTCATTCGTTTTATCATACTTCATCGTGGGGAAGTATTCTGCAGAATGGATCAATTCTTGTTGATATTCCGCTGGTTGATCGAAGCTTCTATGGGAAAGAGATTGAGAACTACATAGAAGAGTTGAGAACTGCTGGTGTTATGTTTGAGTTTAGTGAAACATGTACATTTGTTGGCAACCACCTTATGAGTTTAGCTAAGACTTCAACACTGTTAAGCGCAAACTTGTTCTCGATTCTGAAATTTATTAGGTACTTGAGAGACAAGCGCCTCTCACCAGCTGATTTCATCACTGCTGTCAAAGATGGTCCAACATGGCTAAAGACAACTTCTGGTTACAGACCTCCAGATGGAGCAGTTTTGTTCAGCCAAGACTGGAAAGCTGCATCACTGATCAGCGATATCTCATTCATTGACAGAGATTTCTAGGGTGAAGTTAGCCTCAATGGCTTCAAGGAAGAACTTGAGTTACTTGGCGTTGTAGTTCAGTTTTTCCTGGCAATCACAGCCTCATCGTTTCTCATTTGAATACTGCAAAGCTGGCTTATTTGACACCTGATGTAATGCTCTTAGTACTTGACTGCATGCGTCAACTGAATCCCCATAAGCTGATCAATGCCCTGAGAAATTCTCAAGGCTTCAAGACAAAGAATCGCCTGCTGAATGTTTCATACCTTATCTAGAGTGGAGTTGCCTTATATCTGTTTTTTATTGCTTCCCTTTGATCGACGAGGATGTGTATGGAAGCAAAATCTTTTCCTACAAAGAAGAACTGAAGCAGATTGGTGTTAAGCTTCAACTTGAAGATGCTGTGAAAGAGTTTGTGCGCACATTCAAACAGAAAGCTACCTCCTCTGGGTTAACCCGATGTACCGCTTCGTCTTTTTTATCTTGCTACAAGAAGCTGATGGGAAGTAGTCAAAGATTTCCTGAAGAACTTATGAATAGCTTCAAAGATTTGCAATGGCTGCATACCAAACTCGGCGATTTCTGTGCACCAAAGGCCTGTATTCTCTTTGATTTAGACTGGGAATCTCTCCGACTCATAGCGAATCTTCCCTTTATCGATGATGGCCCAAACTGGTACGGTAAGAGTATACACGAATTCAAAAAAGAGCTCAAGAGCTTGGGTGTTACAGTTGAACTGAGAGAAGGCATGAGCCATGTGGTTAGCTCCCTAAATCTCTCTGATCCATCTCGCATCACTCCTTTAAGCGCACTGTCTCTTTTTAAGTGCATCAGCTTCTTGCTTGGAGACAGATTTCAGAAACTCCCTAAAGAGTTTCTTGAAAAGGTTTCTGTCAGATGGTTGAAGACACATGCTGGTTACCGCAGTCCCGATGAATGTCTCTTGCTTGATAATAGCTAGAAATTAGAGCAGTGTGATGGTCCGTTCATTGACGAAGAGTATTATGGCTCTGAGCTTAAAACGTTCAGAGAATAGCTTATTGCGATAGGAGTTGGTCACGATTCAGCTAAAGCTTGCCAGTTGCTTGCTGGTCACATCTATGCTCATTCTGGTTCTGATAGTATTTCCCGGATATATGGATTTCTCAGTGAAGCTGAATGGAAACCTGAGAAAGATGCGTCTTTAGGCCAGATTTGGATACCGAGTGATGAGAAATGGGTAGATGTTTATAGCTGCATGCTCTTTGACAAAGACAAGCTCTTTGGACCGAAGCTAAACGTTCTGGCAAACCACTACGAGAACGGTAAGGATCATGACCTTCTTGGCTTCTTCTCATCTGCATTTGGCGTGAGAACCAACCCATCTATTGGGAGGGAACGAAGGAGAGTTTGTCAAATGATGAGTGTTGTGCGTTCTGGAGATTCATTGTGCGACACAACACAGTTAGAGCCGAGAAGCTCCTGTCTGAATCCTTTTTGCGTTGCCTGTACACGCACCAGATTGCAACAACGATGAAAGAATCATGTTGGCTAACATAAGCGACGTGTTCATAGCTGATGACTTGTTTTTAAAAGATTTGTTCATCGATTCCCCCGTTTTCATTTGGTATCCAACTCCAAGCATCCCTACATTGTCCCGAACCAATCTTGTTGAGCTTTATAGAAAAATCGATGTCAAAGAGATTTCCAAATGTGTCGAGATCGCAGAAGCTGACCTAACCGAGGTCAAAATCGAGCAGGAAGAGGTTGTCGATTCAAAGAATAATATGATCGGACCAGGGCTTGTGAAGCTGATTCTTGGATTCCTCTCTGATCCATCTCTCAATGTAAAGTTGAGGAACGTTCAAGAATCATACAGAGCCTTGTTAACCTCGATGTTAAAGAAACTTTGGAGACAATCATGACGGAGTATACTCTGAATCTACCGTCGAAGGGAGAGAAGCTGATCGCAAAGGCTAAGAGTATGGGAGAGAGAAAAAGGAGTGGTGTATGCGGAGAAGTTGGAGAAAGCTTGTGGGAAAAGAAAGGTTTTGGAGTACGCCATGTGTTTCGCTGAGGTGATTGCTAAGGGAGTATTGTGGGAGAGAGAGAATCTGATCGGACGGTTATCGGAGCTTGTGAAGATGGCTTACTTGGTTGAGTTTGATGAAGAGGCTTTAGAGTTTCTTATGAAGTCCAAGAACCTTCAAGTCTACGAAGAAGATGAGAAACTCATCTGAGATGAATTCTCTCTCAAGTAACTTAAGGTACGTCGATGTCGAATCTCGTTTTATGTGGTTTCTATATTGGTAATTTATTCTGCTTCTGTAAATTTAAGAATATTTGTTCTTCTTTATTGCAGATTTCTTCTATCCCAAGTATCTCCAGGGATCTCTATTCCTCTTCTTCCTCTGCTCGACTCTCTCGAATGCATAATCCCCCGTCCCCTAGACTCTTCTGGTGGAAGCATTCTGCTCAAATCCTGTGATGTAACCGCTGTTTCCATGTCCTTGTCCATGTCACCGAGCTCTTCTTCTACAGTCTCATAGACAAAGAGATCAAGAACACAATAACTTCTAGAAGACACGAGCATCATTTTGGCAACTTAATGACTTGTTGGCTGCGTTAATTTCCCAAGATTCTATCCAGTTATTTATGTATTCTTGTTTTTTTATTCTTTTTTTTTTGGACAATAGCCTAGGCTATGTTGCATTGTATAACCTAAACTTTTCATTTTTATTAGTGATACTTACATTCATATTAAAAAATAAATATCTATTATATACAATTTTTTATGTACCACGCTCACGGTAAATAACTTTACTTTTGACACACGGACTATGACAAATGGACCATTTGTACCATAATGAATGAAACTCCACTAAACTTACCTATATTAATTTACAATACTTCACGTTATCTGGAACTCAAATTTTAAATTTTATGTAAAAACATTAATAAAACCTTGTCAACCATTATTTAAAATTTTACTACTTAATTTTGTATCTCGGATGAATTTGTTTTCGAGCCGCCTTGGTTATAATAATGAGGATGTTTTAGAGAGAGAGAGAGAGATGTTATACATGACATGTGGAACATGCATAACATTGAGATTAAAAAAGCACATGCATTATTCTCTATTGCTCCAATCTCTCGTCTCTTAAGTTAAATCTGTCATATCCTCCAATTGGCTCACAACATTCCTCTTTTATTCTTTACTTTTTGTCTGCCATAATCATACCCAATTTTTTTGTTTTGGCATTACTTTTACTTCTATTTTGATATTCTAATTTTCTGAAGTGGATTTTGCTGCCAAAACATTATGGCCATCATTCTTCTTTTTCTATTATTGTTTTTTTTTTCTCAAAATAATGCGAGTCAATAATTATCAATAACAGTGATCCAGCCATAAGACGAGGATGCTATATGATTAAAGATTTTTATTTTGTTGGGTTGGTTTAAACTTTAAAAGATTATTATAGTCTTGATTTTGTTTAATCTTATTTTTGTTCGAGACAAAGATCGCGACAAAGGTCTCTGACTCTCTGGCATAATAAACGCGCCATGTTGACTAGTGAGCCCCAGGTGGTCAATATTTATTTTTTGTTTTCTTTAATTGTTTTCTAGTTGTTTATTATTTCTAACTGCATAATTAAGAAAATTTACATTCAAAATATCTTTAAACAAAATTCTACGAATTTCATAAAATTAAAAACAAGTATATATTCAAAATTCACTTTACAGAAATATATATAGATTCGTCTATTTATTAGAGTTTTAGTTTTGTAATTAAATAAATAAAATTGTATAGACATGAATATATTGACTATGAGTATAAAATACTTGTTGGATCTCATATTTTTCTTTATGGTGGTATTTACAAGTAACATCATTCGTGAAAAAATATTTTTTATGTTGTCCTCAATTTCAGGTATTTTATAAATTATAGCATGCCAAAATATTGAGTTAAATCTATATTATGTATCATAATCATGATATATATATTATGCTTCCGTGCTTCTTCTTTTTGTCAAACGGTTCTATCTCTTTAGTTATGAATTATTAACATCAGTATATTCAAATATATTATCGTAATAAAGAGAAAAAATGATAATGATGGGTAATACTATTTTAATTGGTCAAAAAAAAAAAAATATGAAAAGAAAGTTGTCTGATATAATAAATATATATAACAAGTTGCCGTAGACCCATTATCATGATCAAGATTTGTTATAATGTACGCATATATCTTCGTAAGTTTCTGCTAAAGATTGATTTACATTTAGTATTTCTGATATACACCAATGATCTTGTAAAATATATTCTCTTAGATGATAGATGTGGACGTTTTTTTTTTAATTCATCTTTTATCTTTCTACAAGAAACATCATTTAAAAGTTACAATGCATAGCAAAAAGATGAATAAGCTAAAAGAAGATACAAGTAGAGAAACTAGAAACTCAGGTAAAGCAATAAAAGATCTCGTGGAACCAGTCTTGATGATGTTTACCTCTGGAAAAATCGAAACCATAAGGCCAAATAGGTTTCTAGAACATTTGGAATTGATTAGTCTAAAGAAGACCTGTTCTGGATAAGGAGACGATCAAAGCCAGCAAGGTTTGCCTTGATGAGAAGTTGGATTGATTGATTCTCTTCTGCTGAAGCACATAGTAAACAATCACTAGGAACATTCATTCCCCAAT
Source organism: Boechera divaricarpa (assembly GCA_026770425.1). NCBI lineage: Eukaryota > Viridiplantae > Streptophyta > Magnoliopsida > Brassicales > Brassicaceae > Boechera > Boechera divaricarpa. The sequence goes on from CM049188.1 coordinate 17,054,065, forward strand.
TTCTCAACCGATTTCACGTAGTTAACCTACCACGAATGATAACCCATAACATAAAAGAATGCTTTGGAATTTGTTCCTTCAACCACACAGATTTGAACCAAGGGACGGTAGGAGCATGTGGATGAAGTGAACTCCAGGTTTTGGAAGTTGAAAAGACCCCAGGAGGTTCATTTGGATAGTTTCTCCATAAGAAGAAATCTAATTCTTGTGAAGAAATGTCAGGGTTTTGCTGAGGAAGGCATTGACGAATGAGGCGAACCTGACAAGCCAAAAAAAGACAAGCTAAAGTGCGCAATTTCATAAGTTTCCTCTAAATCCAGCTTTCCGCACGCTGCAAATCATGAGACCAGTGATACCGAAAATATAAATTTGCTACATTGTGTTTCTTGAGTATATTTAATGGTGCATCAAAATCTGTTTAATGAGTTTTTGAATGTGTATCGGAAGAGAATTATCATGTGCAACTTTGATAGTTTTTATAAATGACATTTCCGTAGAAATTTATGACTCAGAGTCTTCGACGAATGTATTCCATCATTTGTCATCATAACCTGTACCTATCATCAATTTATCCCAAAAAGCGTTAAGAATATTGCATTGTATTCACTTTTCTTATTTTATTTGGTTAAATTTGTGGGTTCCAGTGAATCAACACAATCTCATGAAAACCAGAACTTTGAACACTTTTTGGGCCCATATCTCTCTTTTCTCCATGATGAATAATAAATAAATCACTCATAAGGCATTACACATCACTCTTATTATTTTTCATGCCACAGCATCACTATTTTCTCTTTAAAACTTATTAACTTTTAAACATAATATTGATACCCGATATAATATCTTTTTCGAATATAAAATACACATAATGTATGGTTTTGATGAAAAAATCCGAAAAAGGAGAAGAAAAAAAAATTCAATAAAGAGGAGATCTTCGAGAAATTCCTTTTCTTTTGAGTATTCTCATGAGTGGTCTCAATGAAAAATTACTCAATAAAATTTCAGAATCTTCTGAAAAATCGGTGAGAGACGATGTGCAGGATTTTTTTTCTTCTAAGCTTCCTTCTTGATTAGAGTTTTCCTTCTCCAAAACACTTTGTTCCAATCTTGGAGAAAAACAAAATTTATGTTTTTTTGGAAGAGCTGAAATCTACCAAAAAAGATAATTAAAAAGTATTAGAGCCTCTAAACTCAAAAATAAATTCCTCTATTTGAATTCAAACGATATAATGCAAATTTAACGTTTTAAAACGTGTTTGACGTGTATACAACTCACATATTTCACACTAATTTTTCTAATAAATGATACTTGTTAATGTAGGTTGTTACGTGTCGAAATAATATATGTATGTATATATACATATATATATATAATTGATATAAAATTATTTTTATATTTTAAAATTATTTCAAAACAAAATTATAATTTAAATATATATATATATATATAAGTTAAGCACCCATTGAACTTGCCTTGATTGAATGAAGGCTAGCTGACACTTCTTAAAAAACATTTAGCATCTTCCAACTTAAAATAAATGACTACATTTGAGTGTGAACATTATAATGTAGTGTTGAAGATGTGTACAATTCAAATCACCCATAGTTCTCCTATATTGTTATGTCAAAAATGTATGCTAACTTTTTTACTAAAGGCTAACTTTTTCTAGTTTTTCAAGACTACTGTAAAACACTGCTTACTTTGATAGCTACCAATATATAATAAAAGTTAGAGAAATAGATAACTACCAATAGACTAATTAAAACTTAATTCATAGGGAAATATAAACTTAAACAAAATTGCAATTGAAATACCATATATTTACCTTGCAGGAGATAGAGCAAAATCGATTAGGACGATCTTGAATATATCTTTGACAAGTCACACATGAAGCTCCATTCTTGGATTTTGTTGAAGGTCTTGCATCTTTTGCTTGTGGCCTTGAATTCAAATGTATTGCCTTTTCTCCATTTATTTTATATGTCTTTTTCCATACATAAATTATTGCCATTCAATGCATAAACCAAAAATAGGAAAATAAAATATTAATTTGGAATTTATAGACTCTAAAAAGTAATTAAAGACTCCGCTGGAATCAAATCATTTTTGAATTAATTATTGAATGATTTAGATATATAAAATTAAATTAAATTATTTAAAAAAAAAACCTGAATCTCGGAACAGTCGAAGTAGTGTTGGATATCGAGGAGACGAAGAACATCTTGATAAACGTATTTGCAGATCTGAAGACGACGATGGAGAATATGAGCCTCTGTACTACAACAATGTCTGCAGATTTCGACATTACAGTCAATGCAAAACACATTCTTCTCGTTCTTTCGAAGATACTGATGATTCATACATATCCCAAAGAACTCTAAGTTCAATAGTGTATCAATCCAATCTTCATCACCTCTTCTCTTCTGACTCTGCAACAATTATTTTTGTAATTTAGATTTGTTGAAACTTAATAGAGATTTATAGACTTGAATTAAAATAATATAATCCGGAAAAAAATAAAAATAATCTGTAGGTTTTATATATGAAGAAATTTAAAACTTGAATTAGAGGATCAGTTTGCAACGATAAAAAAAAAAAAAAAACTTAAAACTAAAATTACTTTTTTCAAGGATATGGAATCTGCAGAAATTTGACTCTTTATGGAAATTTATAATGAATTTATTTATTTGTTCTGTGAAGAAATCATAAATTTGAATTTAAAGGATAAATTCTTCAGAAATTTTCTTGTTTCTAATTTATATTTTTGTTGAAACCAAAAACTTGAATTTAAGGGATTTGTTTGCATAAATTTTGAAACTTATTAGGATTTATGATGAACTGATATGAACAAATTAAAAACAGGGGATGCATATGAAATTTATCAGAAAAATATAAAAAAAAGGATTGTACCAGATTCATTTGGCTATGAGAAACCGAGTTCCTTTGATCGATCAGGAGAGCAGATTTTCAATTTCTCCGATCAGAATCATCCAAAAAATATGAAAATATATTTAGGGTTCTTGGGGAAGAAGAAGAGGAAGGCGGAAAAGAAAAAAGAAGAGAGAAGTGATTGTAGTGTGTGAATAAATAGTAGAAGAAGGCAAAGGAAATATATATATAAAAAAAATGATATTAGGAATGTTTCAATTAATTGTATATTGTGTTTTTGTGAGGAAAATAACTGTGGCTCTTTGATATTAGGAAAATAAAAGGAAAATAAATAACAACGTTTGATAATTAGTATTAAAAAAATAAGGGAAAAATCAAAAGTCCACAGAGTCAACAATAACTGTGGCTCTTTTATACCTAAAATGGACTAGCAGGCGGGAATACGAAACATGTGTAACTATTATTAACTTTCAAGTTTTTTAACCTTCAAATTTTTTTTTTTCTAGATAAATCTATAAGTATGTTTTAATACAAATGATATCCACTAATGAGATCATTAATATGCAAATTGTAATAATTTATATGAGTGGACATAATTTGACTTTGAGGGGCAAAAAGGTAGTCTTTATAATTTAGATGGTGCGATAAAGGTAAGCAAAGGTTCCTATATTTACTCCGAAATTTCCAAGGAAACTAGCTTATCAAATTTAGAATTATATAATTTTCCACATATACATACATAGAAATATTAGATGTCGAAGATAAACTATACATAATATCTTAGCCAAATTCAAATCCAGCACATACAAGATACCTAAGGGATTGGTGAAATTATTACTTTATGTCCGCATAGACAACTGAAATTTAAAGAGATTGGTGAAATTTGATACAGATTAATTTAAAACAATAGGATTTGCGAAGATATCCTAAGAAATATTTTATCGTTTGTTCATAATTTATAAATTAAAAAACATAAATTTTTTTGTCGGCAATTAAAAAAATATTTATTACTTAAAAACCGTTAAAGTGAACATTAAAACTAGAAAATAATAAGAAAGTATATTGATAAGGATTTATAAATACTAAAAAAAAACAAATAAATAAATTTAATTTAAATTCTAATTTTAGGCAGATATTTCTATGGTATTCCACCGATACAACATATGACGGGAAATTTTCCCTATTCGAGATAATACGTATATCCCACACCTGAATTAATAAGACAACATACTCAAAATGGACTTGAATGATATGCAGTTTTTTATGTTTTCACGTTTTGGAAACGTGATATCACCAAATACGTACTATTTACAAAAACTTGTGATGAATACTAAAACATGAAATAACAAGGGTTTTTTTTCAATTTATATCGTACATTTTAAAATTATAATTAAATTAGACAAACTTGTGGAAACCCTTTATCCCAGTAGTTAAGAATTTAAAGACTTGTACATCAGGTTTGGGTTCGATTTCCAAAAAATGCATTTTTTTACAGATTAATGTCTAATTGAAAGTTACATAATGCTGCACGCAGAACTTTTAGCCGGGGTTTTCGAATGTGAGAATAATCTGGAAAAAAAAACAATAGAAGTGCAACACAAAGCAGTAGTGGTGGTTGAGCGATGCCATGGATATGATTAGGGATGTTAAAAAGGGTTAAAGAATTTAGGGCTAGCCTGGCCCGTGAGGAAAAAAAATTAGACCCTAACCTTTTTTTTGTATCAGGGCTCAATAGGGCTCCTTGTAAAAAGTTTAGGGCTCATTAGGGCTTAAAATTACATCCCTGTAAACTTTGTCGTTCTGTAAACTTCGACGTTTTGAAGCTTTTCATCTTTTCTCAAATCCCTCTCCTTTAAACTTTTCATCTCACAAAATTAACCCCAATCGCCTCTCGTCTCTTATCCGTAAGTCTGTGTATCCTTTTGCCCAAATTTGTGTTTGTGATTTCTTATGCTAAAGAGAGGAGAGAGCTAGCTGCTGTAACCGGAGGTACGACATCGTCTAATTCCGGATCATCCAAGAAATCTCAGATTGGTTATGTCGGTGGGTTACACTTTTATGAAAAAGCCCTTTTTGTTTTGAATCGAATCGTTGGTCAATTTGGTTCTTATTGATATTTTAGCTGAGAATTCTGTAAATTTTCATCTTGAGTTTCATATTAAAGCACAAACCTTTTAACACTTAAGTGAGGGTAGATAGATTCTTGTTTGTATAGTTTATCAAGTTTGTTGAATTTGATTACACGATTGCTTTCGTTTTCGTTTTGGGTTTGTTCCAATTCTTCTTAAATTTGGTGGGTTAATTCAGTTTTTCTTGCTTGTGACCTATCTGAAGATTATTGCATTAGTTTTTGGATCCGTGTGAATCTCTATGATAGCTTTTCAGCTTCATTAGCTATCCTTAATCTCAAATTGGTGTTGTCTTGTGACTTGCTTAGAGAATTGATATGATTTAAGGTGTGTTTGGTAGGTACACAATCTGCTGTTGATTTAATTATGTTTCTTAGACTCTTAGTGTCCATATTATAAAGAGAAAAACTGAGCCACTTGAGATTGTTTTGTACGTGTGATTTATTTATTTTTTTGTTAAATTTGTAACATGACATTTACATTTTCCTTTTGCCAGGAAAACAAGAATGGATCATTGTTCTGGTCCTTCTGGAGATAGAGATGGATCATTTCCCATGGCTTCTCAGTTTAACATGGAAATGGAGATGAACGATGAAGTGGAAACTCAGGAACAAACACAAAGTGTACTCAACCAGCTCAACCGGTACGTAGAAAATGTGCTAAATGTTGGAAAGATTTTACTACTGGAGGACTAGATTCAGATGGAAAAGAAAGGGCTAGATGTCATCATTGTGGTATTAAATTAGTAATAGAAAAGACATATGGAACATCAACAATGAATCGCCATCTAACGATTTGCCCAGAAAAGCCTCATCCTAAGTATGATCACATAACTGATAGGGAGATGATTTCGGAGATAATCATATATCATGATTTACCTTTTCGATATGTTGAATATGAGAAGGTTAGGGCTAGAGATAAATTTTTAAACCCGGATTGTCGGCATGTTTGTAGACAAACTGCTGCACTTGATGTCAAAAAGAGATATGAGATGGAAAAACTTAGGCTGATAGAGGTTTTGGCAAAACACAAAGGTAGAGTGAGTTTTACATCTGACTTATGGACATCCCGAAGTACAGTGATGGGTTATATATATTTAACTGCGCACTATATTGAAGATAGCTGGTTGTTAAACAATAAGATTTTGGCTTTCTGTGATTTTAAACCTCCACACAATGGTGAAAAAATTGCTAAGAAAGTGTATGATTATTTGAAGGAATGGAGTTTAGAGAAAAAAGTATTTACTATCACTTTGGATAATGTTAAAGCCAATGATAGTATGCAAAAGATTCTTAAACATCATCTTCAGAGTACAAATGGACTGTTATGTGATGGAAGTTTTTTGCATGTGAGATGTTCTGTCCATATTCTGAATCTGATAATGAAAGCAGGATAGGAAGTAGCAAATAGTCTTTTAGAGAATATTCGAGATAGTTAAGTTTGTAAAAGTAGCTGAGTCAAGGAAAGAATCATTTGAAACATGCGTTGAGAGTGTAGGGATCAAAAGTGGAGTTGGTTTGTCTTTAGGTGTCTCCACTCGTTGGAACTCGACATATGAGATGCTTGCTAGAGCTTTGAAATTCAGAAAAACATTTGATATTCTGAATTTGTATGAAAGAGGTTACAGTTCGTTGCCTTCAGAAGAAAACTGGGATCGTGGAGAGAAAATTTGTGACCTCCTGGAACCTTTTAATATCATCACAACATATATGTCATGAGTAAAATACCCTACCGCCAATGTTTACTTCATACAAGTGTGGAAAATTGAGTTGTTGCTGAAGAAATATGCTAATTGTGATGATGTTGATGTGAGAACAATGGCTCAGAAGATGCAAAGGAAGTTTGCAAAGTATTGGGATGAGTATAGTGTCATTTTAGCTATGGCAGCTGCTTTAGATCCAAGGTTAAAATTGCAGATACTTAAGTCAGCTTATGACAAAGTGGATCCCATGACTTCTGAGAAAAAGGTTGCAATTGTTAGGAAGAATTTGATTTTGCTTTATGATGAATATAACACTATTTCTGCAAGTTCTTCGAAGTCTCCAACAACATTAACTCCCCATGAGCTTCTCAATGAATCACCACTTGAAGATGATTTGAATGATGTAAGTATATTTTCTATTCTTTGTTCATTTTGTTATTTGTATATTTGTGATTAAGTATTTTTTTAATTTGTATATTACAGGATCTTTTTGGGCTTGAAAGTAACCTCAAATATAGTACAAAAAATGCTAAGACAGATTTAGAAATCTATTTGGATGTTGAACCCAGACTAGAGATGAAGACTTTTACAGATATAAAAATTTTAGGTTTTTGGAAAGATAACCAGCATCGGTATGGGGTTTTAGCGTCCATGGCATCTGATCTGCTTAGCATCCCAATCACCACAGTAGCATCAGATTCAGCTTTCAGTGTTGGAGTTCGAGTGTTGAATCCTTACAGAAACCGCCTTATTCCCAAAAATGTGCAAGCATTAATTTGCAGTCGTAATTGGCTACGTGGATTTGCAGACCTTGAAGGTAAAATTTCAATATTAGCTAATAAGTGTTATGTTGTTTAACTAACTTAAATTATTAAATTACAGGAGACATTGAAGATAATTTTGATGGTGAAGATAACAATGCTACAAATATGGCAAGTAGCTCAAGCTGATTTTGGAAGTGATGAATATGAGTCGATTTTGATTTTGGATTTGATGAATTTGAATTGTTTTTTGATTTAATGAATTTGAATTGTTTTTGGATTTGATGAATTTGAGTTGTTTTTGGATGATAAAACATTAAAACTATTCAGTATTGAGTTTAAAATTATTTAGATGTGATTTGTTAAAAATTGTAGATTAAAAAAAAATTACAAAAGTTTAGGGCTCAAAAGAGTTACAAAGAGTTTAACCCTATTTTACAATATATGATAGGGTTCAAATAGATTAGGGCTCAAATGGACCGAGGTTTAAATAAACAGGACCGGGCTGGACCCAAAAAACTCATTTTAACATCCCTAGATATGATCATCCTCTTATTGCTCACGGATACATAGCCCTGAGTCTTTACTGTTGTGATAAGCTTAAAATAGATTGAGGATTAAGTTAAATATATTTAGGAGAATCTAAATATGTTAGTTTTCCTTTCTTTAGGAGTTATCTAAAGATTAGATTTCTTTTTTATTTGGTGTTGTTTTCTTATATAAGGAGGTGCCTTGGTGTGGCACAACTTATGAGTTTGAGGCTTAAGGTTTTGAGTTATTTTCCTTAAGATTAATAAGAGAGTTATTCTTGTTAAACTTTGAGTTCATATTGAGATTCTATATTTGGTAGCAGAGCCAAACGATCGTGACGAGATACAACGATGGTAAGCAGAGACGAGAAGGATGAGACAATGACAAAAGCAAAGATGAGAGACGATGGAGGATCTCCTTCGATCAAGTGTCCCATGTTAAAATCAAGTAATTATACGGTATGGACCATGAGGATGAAAATTCTGCTCAAGGTTCATAAAGCTTGGGAAGTTGTTGAAAAAGGAAACATCGATGAGACAAAAAACGATGTCGCCATAGCCCTAATATTCCAATCGATCCCTGAAGCTCTTATTCTTCAAGTCGGCGATCTAGAGACAGCCAAGGAAGTGTGGGAAGCCATAAAAACTAGACATCTAGGAGCAGATAGAGTCAAAGAAGCAAGATTGCAAACTCTAATGGCAGAATTTGATCGACTTAAGATGAAAGACTCTGAGAAGATTGATGATTTTGTCGCAAAACTGTCAGCAATATCATCAAAATCAGTTTCACTAGGAGAAGAAATAGAAGAACCTAAGATGGTCAAGAAGTTTATGTCAAGTCTTCCCCGAAAGAAGTATATACACATTGTTGCATCGCTCGAACAAGTGTTAGATCTTAATAAAACAAGCTTCGAAGACATCATAGGTCGAATAAAAGCCTATGAAGAAAGGATCAATGAAGAAGAAGAAGAAGAGCAGCATGAAGATCATAGTAAACTTATGTATGCTGATAGTGATGCATCCCGACAACCCTCTCAGTACAATTATGGAGGCAACAGAGGAAGAGGACGAGGAGGTCGTTTCTCTTGGAAAAACAGAGGACGTGGTCGCTTCGGGTATCAACATGGACGAGACAAAGAGTATGAGTCAAAGATAACTTGCTATCGCTGCGATAAGAAAGGACATTATGCATCCGACTGTCCCGATAGATTACTCAAACTCCAAGAGGCAATTGATAAGAAAGAGGAAGATACTCAATCCGCCGATGAATTGATGATGCATGAAGTGGTCCTTCTCAATGAGAAGAACGTAAAACCCAAAATCCTTGAAGCTAATTTAGACACTAGCAATGTGTGGTATCTAGATAATGGAGCGAGCAATCACATGTGTGGAATTCAAAGCTTCTTCATAAATCTTGATGAGATAATTACGGGAAAAGTGAGATTCGGTGATGACTCTCATATAGATATACAAGGAAAAGGGTCAATACGGTTTTCTTTTGAGAATGATGTGAAGAAAATACTGAAGAACGTTTACTTTCTTCCAAATCTGAAAAGCAACATTATAAGTTTGGGTCAGGCCACATAAGCAGGGTGTGAAGTCAACATGAAGGATGATACCCTTAAGCTATATGATTAGAATGGCACTCTACTTGTTCAGACTACTAGATCATGTAATCGTCTCTACAAAGTACTCCTAGATGCTGATAACGTCAAGTTCTTACAACTGATGGGGCCAAGCGAATCAAGTAGGTGGCACGCAAGATTGGGACATGTCAACAGGGAAACCATGAAGCTGATGGTTAACAAAGAACTTGTGAGAGGCATACCAAAAATTACAATCGAGAAGGAGACTTATGTATCATGTTTACTCGGAAAGCAAACACGACAAGCTTTTCCTCAAGCAACTTCATTTCGAGCATCTCAACTTCTTGAACTTATACATGGAGACCTTTGTGGACCGATTACACCACCTACACCAACGCATAAGAGGTATGCATTTGTGCTTATTGACGATTACTCCCGATATATGTGGACCATCTTGTTAACTGAAAAGGGTGAAGCATTCGACAAATTCAAGAGATTCAAGACTACAGTAGAACAAGAAACAAGTGCCACGATTCAGACTTTCCGTACTGATAGAGGTGGAGAGTTCATATCCCATGAATTCCAAGCATTCTGTGAGAATTATGGGATCAAGAGACACCTAACAGCACCATATTCTCCTCAGCAGAACGGAGTAGTCGAGAGAAGGAATAGGACATTACTCGGCATGACAAGAAGTATATTAAAGCACATGAATATACCGAATCATATGTGGGGAGAAGCTGTCAGACACGCCACATATTTGATTAATAGGGTGGCAACAAGATCGCTCTCACAGAAAACACCATATGAACTCTTCAAAGGGAAGAAGCCAAACCTTGAACATCTTCGAGTATTTGGCTGTGTTGGTTATGCAAGGACTGAAGCCGTGGGTAGAAAAAAGCTAGACGATAGGTCAAGAGTATTGATACATCTCGGAACAAAGCCCGGGTCAAAAGCCTATCGATTATTTGATCCAGAAAACCAAAGGATTGTCATTAGCAGGGATGTAATCTTTGATGAAACAAAATGCTGGAAATGGCGAGATCAAGAAGGAGAAAATAATAGAGAATCTGAAACCTTTAGAGTGACCTTTGGAGAATTCGGAAACAGAGGAATTAGAAGAGATGAAGATACTGTGAATGTCGACCAAAGCACCCGAGCTGTAGAGGGAAATAACGAGAACGATGAGGAGAATAGAGAAAAAGATAAAAACAATGTGAATCGCGATGGTACTGAAGTGATGTCCGATGTGGACCATGATTCTGAAGAAGAAGAGCAGAGTCGACCTCCTGTACGAAAGTCGACAAGACCAACCAAAAGGCCAAACTACTTGAACGACTACATATGTCTTGCTGAGATTGAAGGAGAACGCCTCTTACTCTTGATAAATGAAGAACCGTGTGATTTCCATGAAGCTAAGGGGGCAAAACACTGGATTTTAGCGTGTGAAGATGAGATAAATTCTATAACGAAGAACAAAACTTGGAGGTTAATTGATCTACCTGCTGGAACGAAGGCAATCGGACTCAAATGGGTGTTCAAAACAAAACGTAATCCTGATGGAAGTATTAACAAGTATAAAGCAAGACTTGTTGCGAAGGGATACGTACAAAAGCATGGTATTGATTTTGACGAAGTATTTGCTCCGGTAGCTCGTATTGAGACGATCTGATTTATCATTGGTTTAGCAGCATCGAATACTTGGGAAGTACATCACCTTGATGTCAAGACTGCTTTTTTGCATGGAGAACTAAAAGAAGATGTATATGTCACATAACCAGAAGGATTTGAGATAAAAGGAAGTGAGGACAAGGTATACAAGTTGGATAAAGCACTCTATGGGTTAAAGCAAGCACCAAAGGCATGGAATGAAAAACTAAACAAAATTCTCAAGGAATTGCTCTTCGATAGGAGTCATCGCTTTATCGAAAGGAAGAAAACGGGCATCTCATTATTGTTGCTGTATATGTAGATGATCTTTTGGTCACCGGAATCAAGCTTGAAGATGATAGTCGATTTCAAGAAAGAGATGGGGACAAAGTTTGAAATGAGTGACCTTGGAAAATTGTCTTATTATCTAGGAATTGAAGTACTTCAGCACAAGGATGGTATAACATTGAAACAATAAAGGTATGCATCAAAAGTCCTTGAAGAATTTGGTATGAACGAGTGTAATGCCACTCATATTCCGATGGACCAAAATTTGGCGCTATCAAAGAGTACGGAAGAAAAATGCATCGATGAGAAGAAATATATAAGGAGTATTGGATGTCTCCGATACCTTCTTCATACTAGGCCGGATCTCTCCTTTAGTGTTGGAGTACTCAGTCGTTATATGCAAGAGCCCAAGGAGTCTCATGGAGTTGCATTGAAACAAGTGTTGAGATACTTACAAGGAACTTTGTCGTATGGACTTATTTTTGGGCGATCGAATGGCGCGGGTTTGGTGGGCTATAGCGACAGCAGCCACAACGTCGATGTGGATGATGGAAAGAGCACAACTGGTCATGTTTTCTATTTCGATGGATGCCCTATTACTTGGTGTTCACAAAAACAAGAAACGGTAGCTTTATCATCTTGTGAAGCTGAATTTATGGCGGCCACAGAAGCATCAAAGCAAGCACTATGGCTTCAAGAACTTTTCGCAGAGATAATCGGCAAAGAATGTGAAAGAGTGACTATACGAGTTGATAATAAATCTGCAATAGCTCTTTCGAGGAATCCAGTCTTCCATGGCCGCAGCAAACACATACACACAAGGTATCATTTTATTCGTGAGTGTGTTGAAAATAAGCAAGTTCAAGTCGAGTACGTCCCAGGTAATCTACAGAAGGCTGACATCTTGACGAAAGCACTTGGACGTACAAAGTTCAAAGAAATGAGAAATCTTATTGGAGTTCAAGAAGTGAGTGAGAATTATTTCAAGCTTAAGGGGGAGAATGTTGTGATAAGCTTAAAATAGATTGAGGATTAAGTTAAATATATTTAGGAGAATCTAAATATGTTAGTTTTCCTTTCTTTAGGAGTTATCTAAAGATTAGATTTCCTTTTTATTTGGTGTTGTTTTCTTATATAAGGAGGTGCCTTGGTGTGGCACAACTTATGAGTTTGAGGCTTAAGGTTTTGAGTTATTTTCCTTAAGATTAATAAGAGAGTTATTCTTGTTAAACTTTGAGTTCATATTGAGATTCTATATTTACTACATAGACACAGGCATATGGAAATTGGTTTCGAGAACCTTCGTCATGTCATGGTAATAGCAGAAATTTCATGTGGCTCTGATACCATTTGAATAGAATTCAAACCAAGAGGATTCATTAGGAGTTTAATTAGATAGAAAATGAGATTGAAAATAAGATAATGAAATAGCTCATGATGAACTTTATTAAAGTGCAAGAAAGTAAAAAAGATGAAAGCTTAAATGGAACACCATGAGCTAAAAGGATTTTAATTGATATTTCATATAAGATGAGGAAGGAGAGTTGTCTCAAACAATTCTCAGGTTAGAAAATGAGTTCTCAAAAGAAGAGTATTTATAGAAACATACTTGCTTAAATTCCTAAACACATGGGCTTCATTAGGCTTGTGGGCTTGGGATATAAAGATAGTCTAATACATCAGAGGTTCAAATCCTTACAATGCCCAGATCCTTCCAACTGAACATTTAATTCCTTCATATTTCCCAGTCCGGCGTCAGGGTTCTTTCAGTGCGTAGTCAGTTCAAAATGTCAACTTTATTATGAATATATGATTATGATGATTATGTTGATTACATAAATGGTCATATGCAATTACCGATGTAAAGACAAGACAATCTCAGCCCGTTAGAATCTGGTAAGACCTTCAAAATTTAGTAATTTGCAGTTATAGTTGAACTATAAAAGATTATGCTAAATCGTATATATATACTATTCTAATCTATGTGTTTCATATAGAATATTGTGTTTTTTATTGGCAACACTATTCACATCTGAAAAAAACAAATTATCTGTTTCAAATCATGTTAGATGTAAAATAAAATATGTTATTTTTGTTGTAGTAGTGGAAGATTTATTCAGTTATTAATATAAGACTAATGTCAAGTACAAATCACTTGGGATTTATAATTTGTTAAGACAAAGATAGATGTTACTGAAACCTACCCTCATAACCCAACCATTTTATCATTTCTTTTGTGTTTTGTGATTGTTCTTATTTGTTAGTTTCTTAATTTCCAACATTATAGTGCTATAAGCTTAATTATATTATGAAAATAGGTGTTTGAGAAAGAAAAAAAACGTGGAAATAGGGGAAAAGAGCTTCATATGTAAGACTAAGACCTCTCAAAGATCGTTATCTTTGCATAAACACTACAAAGTAGATAGATAAATACACTAACCAAAAGCTTGCAGTAAATAAAAACGAAGTCATAAGTAAATGCTTCAAAGAAAAAAAAAAAAAAAAAGATAAAAAAAAAAAGAGAGATTTATCACACAATGCTTCATCTTCTTCTTCTACTAAAACGTTTTTAACAGTTCTCAACTAATAAATCGGAAAACGCAATCCTGATTTCTTCAACGTCCATCCACAGAAGTGAACGAATCAGCAAATCCAGATGGACGAGTTGGGATACTTGTCTGCGTATTGTCTTTGCTTCCATAGACCGAAGACGAAGATCCCGAGTCATCCGCGGTCTGGCTAAGTCCCTCGAAAGCTTGCCATTTCTTAAGCACCTGTGGAAGCGGCATATCGTAGTCTATCCCGTAGACGTCATCGGGGTCGGTCTCAGTGGGTTTCCATTGGACGGTGAGTGAAGAAAGGACGTTGACGATGTGAGCCATGTCTGGTCTTTGGTAAGGCTCACGGGCACAGCAATGACCAGCAAGCTCCCAGACTTTTTCGATGCTGGCTAGAGTATCGTCGTCGAGGCTGATGTTTGGGTCGATTGCGTTTTTGAAGGCATTCTCGTCTTTGCTCGCTGCTATCCGACGGAACCAAGTGACTAGATGGACACTATCTTCAGGTTGCGTCTCGTCTAGGGCTTTACGACCAGTGATTAGCTCCATAAGTATGACCCCAAGGCTGAAAATGTCTACTTTCGTCGTCACTCTTCCCGTCACTGCCAAAATCAGAGTATAGAGCAATTGCAAAACGATCAAAGGATGAAACTTTAACATTTGGGTTTGCAAAACGGCCAAGTATGAAACTTTGACATTTGGGTAAGTGCAGATCAATTGAAAGGATGAAACTATTATAATTTGGGCAAGTTCAAAGAGATTACAAACCTGCATATTCTGGGGCAAGGTATCCGAAAGTCCCAGCAACTCGAGTCTCGATGGAGTATTTGCCATCAGGGGCTAAACGGACTAACCCAAAGTCAGAGACTTTAGCGCGCATATCATCACCAAGAAGGATGTTTGATGGCTTTAGATCCCTATGGATGAAGCTCTGATGCGCAAGTGTATGCAGATACTCGACACCTCGAGCTACATCCAATGCAATCGCCAGCCGTCTAGTCCAGTCTAGTGGTTTTAGCCCTTCCTCTTTCCAATGAAACAAATGCTGACTCAGAGTCCCCTGTGGCATGTACTCATAGACAAGAAGCCTCTCGTTCCCGTCAAGGCAGTACCCGAGAAGCGCAACGAGATGACGATGACGCATTTTAGTCAGAACAGTGATCTCAGATTTAAACTCAGCAAGTCCCTTATCACTCACAACCGAAGACTCCATTCTCTTCACAGCTATTTTCGTTCCATCGTGGAGTTCACCTTTGTAAACTGTCCCGAAACCACCTCTCCCGAGAATATTCTCTTCGCTGAAGTTATTAGTCACATTCCTCAAGACCTGTATCGATATAACCAAGTTCCCAGCTTCCACAACGTGAATATCGCTCGCCGCACTTCCGCTGTGACTGTAGCTATCACTTCCTCCGCCACTGTTAAGACTAGAAGCTGCAACAGTGAGTTTAATGTCATCGTTGTCACCCGAATGATGCGGATGAATCACCATGTTGCTGGTTGGACTCTGAACTCTAGCGGGTTGCTTCCTTTTCTTCGCGTAGAGACACACGCCGAGCCCAACCAGACACAACGCACCAACAACTCCACCGACCACAGGAACAATAATCTTGACATTGCTTGATTTCTTAGAAGTTTCACTGTCACCACTTCCTCCTGAAGGTTTACTTCCTGTTGAAGCTCCAGAAGAACCACTCGGTGAGCTAGGTCCTTCCTTTCCGATGTTAACGTTCCCTTCAGTCACCAAATTCACAGTGTCCCGAAACTTTGGCACTTCTCCATAAATATCGTTGTTAGACACATCAAGTGTCCTAAGCTTAGGCAACGTGGTAAGCTCAGTCGGTATAGGCCCGGAGATTTCATTATCAGAAAGATTGATGGTCTCCAATGAAGTAAGCTTGGCTAAACTCGGGGAAATCGTACCCGATAGATCCTTTTTCCTCAGATTAACCACCGTAATGTTACTTCCCGAACAAGTAATCCCAACCCAGTTAACACACGGATTGTTTCCTTTCCAACTCCTCGCAAGCTTCACTGGATATCCTAATGATTCAGCTACAGAGAGCAAAATATCGACACGAGGATCACACGGACCACCAGCTATATCAGTACAAAAACTATTCGTTTTGGGGAATATATCAGCACCAACGGATTTTCCGAATAACGGAGTCGGTCCTTGAAGCAAATTATTGGTTAAATTCACAGTAGTAAGCGTATTCAGACGAATCAAAGACTGTGGAACAACACCAGTGAGCTGATTCTCTCTTACATTAAACGCCCGGAGAGATAGTAAACCAGAGAGATCAGGAATTGGACCTGAGAACTCATTTCCTTGAAGAGATACCTCAACGAGCGAAGTCATGTTCCTCAATATCGAGATCGATCCGTTAAGCTTCGTCTCACCCAACTGACCATTCAAGAACAGAGACTGAAGCGAAGTACCAGCAAAACTCACCGGTAACTCTCCCTGTAAACGATTCTGAGACAATTTCAGATTCGTCAAGCTTGGAAGTGACTGAGAACCGAAGAAATCTGGGATCTTCCCAAAAATGCTGCAATTGGAGAGTGTTAGATTCTGCAGAGACGTAGCTTCTTTGATGGTTTCTGGTATTTGCCAAGGATCAAACGGATTGTTCTCGAGATACACTTCTTGAAGCGAGTTCATACCAGAGAAGAGATTCTTCGGTACAGAATTGAAGAGATTGTCGTGTAGATTAAGAGTCTGTAAACGAGAAAGACCCGAGAGATCAGGAATCGGACCAGAGATTCGATTGAGAAAGAGCTCGAGAACAACCAATTCAGAGAGATTCTGAAGATCAGGAGGAAGAGTTCCACGAATCCCTTTTTGTTTAAGCTGAATCTTAGTAACACGATTACTTCCATCGCATTGAACAGAAACCCACTTACAAGGATTAGGGTTAGACCAATCGACGTCTGATGTGAGATTCAGACTCGATTTGAGTGCTTGCATAGTCGAATCATCGAGACCATTCTGCGAAACTGAGAAATCGACAAAACCCAGTAAAGAGATGAAGAAACATAGAATACCCAAATGAGATTTCATAATTTTGTTTCAGAAAAAAACAAACTTGAGCTTAAAGTATCCCCTTTTAAGAATTTTGATCTAGGGTTTTAGGGAGGCATTGAAGAAGAAGAAGAAGAAGAAGAAGAAGAAAAGGTTTTTTTTTAGACAGGAGCCGAAAGGGAAAGACAAATTAAGACGATGGAATCGGCGGAGATCGAGGAAGATAGAAGTAAGGATCATAAAAGCATAACCTTTTTATTTTAGTCATTGTAAAGGAAAACAAAATATTTATTCTTCTGGAGAAAAATCAAAAATGGATGAACCATAAATATTTAAAAAGCAGAATTTAAGTTTTCCTTCTCTAGAGTGTCTGTGTCTGTGAGAGAGATAAAGTGTATTTATTTCTTTACTATTTTATTTTATGTCTAGTTTTTTTTTGTGTGTGTATCTTAGTACAGCTGGCAAGGCGGCATGACTAAGAAGTGGTAAAACAGTAGTATTAAAAAAAAATCATAATCAAAGAAATGAGATTATCTACTATGTTTATAACTTTACATACACGCTAAATCTAAAAATATCAGAATTTTGCAAAATTATTAAGAAGTTACAAATTCTATGACATTTATATATTTTTCAATTTAGGTAAATATATTACCAATTGATTGTATCAATATTGGTAAGAAAAAAAATATCTACTGAAGATAAGAAAATGATATGGTGTTATTTTGTTCTTTTTCTTGCATATCTATGATTGAGTATATTTCGGCATTTATCGGCTAACTGCTAATAATATCGATTGGCTTTCTTAATTTTAAAAATATTTTTCTATAGATCTTGGATTTTTCTTCACATTATTTCCATTTTGCTTCTATAAAAGAATATTATTCCTTCTTATGAACATTGTGTGACAAACTCTCCAATGCGTGAAACTTATCTGTATATGAAGAAAAATAGCATTTAATACGGTGACGGTGGTAAGGTAATCTATTATTTAGGATCGGATTAGTGCGAAATCTTCATCGTAACGTGCTAAAGACAGTTTAAGATACAACGTTTTATTTAATTAATTTTTTGACTCATCAGTCACGACTTCGTGAGTAATCTTTTAATAAGATTAAGAGTGTTAATGCATGGTCTTAATCTTCTCTTGACTAATTTGACCAACAAGATAAATGCGATTTTGCAGTCCCGACAAAAAAGGTTAACTGTAAAGACAGACGCCGTGAAATCCGGAGCCTATTAGCCATGTATTATCTTGATTCGGCTGATTTTATAACGGTCGTTATCTGACGCCGTTTACTTTTTTTTTTTTGTCTTTTAACGCCGCTTACCTTTTTTTTTTTTTTAATGTTCGTTAGGTTGGAGTTATTAATTTACTTACCAGTTTCACAGTAATCTAGAACTATTCTTTTCTTATGGTATTGAATGTCTGTTTGTATTCACTAATATTGTTTAAATTAATAAATATATATTTTTAAAAATTAATTAAATCGGGACATGTAATAGTTGAAAGTAGCTAAGATGGGTGTATTATACGAACCAACCATACTTTAAAGTCGCACGAAATGTAGGTCGAACACTTGTATAATCTCCGTAGCAACAAGATTACGTGACAACAACTACTAGTCCACAATGTGTTCGCTGCGGTCACACATCAACCATACTTATTTCTCATTCGATCATTAAATTCTCAATTTATAATAGTATGAAATAAAATAATAAAAATATATATTTATTTTCATTCGCACTTGGAGAAGTCCTAATTCTTTACATCCTTATCGCACAATTGATTAGTCTTTTATAAATAAATATTTAAATGAAAACAAAATAAAAAAAACAGACTAATGTGGATGTGTCAATGGTCAGATCCCCCCACATGGCTTGTCCAGAAACAATCTAAATTCTTCATCGTTCCAAAAGCTCAGATTCAATGAAGATTGAATCGACATTTCCCGTTTATCCCCTTTAGATGTGTGGAAGTTGGTCCATAATTTCAGTCCGGTTAAAGGGTTGTTAATTTGGTTATCTCACTCGGTTTAGACTAAAACGCAGAAGCCTGTGCTCTGTTTCTACGGTTTGGAAGCTCAAGTCAACTGAGAGCTAATGAATAGGAAGTTGCAATCTGCTAAAGGCGATTAGAGGAGCGATGTGATATCGGCTAAGTCAGTTACAAGTATGCAGGTTCTTCATTGTATCGAGAGAGAGAGAGAGAGTGATTTGCTTCATTGGCAATCTCCGAACTCGTAAAAGTTCTGCATGTTGTTTCGATATCTTGCTCGATCTCTTTCTCTGTTCTTTTCGTTCCATTGAGATTGTGTTAGGTTTCTTGAGTGAGACTCGTTTGTTAAACGAGCTCAAAGGTGAATCGAAATCGTCTCGTCTCAGGTTTCAACAAAGATGTTATAAAGAAAAAAAAGTGATTATTAGAAAATTACACGAAACTGAAACGACTAACCAAATCTGATACAGTAGGAGCCGATTCCTGTGGAATTAATACTTACTCTAAGATCAACACTGAACCGTCGTAAAGTTGTCGTTCGACAACATACTGGTCATACCAAGCTACATTACTTAGAAAGAAAAAAAAAAAACCTTCAAAATCTCTGGACTGTGAACCTATATGTACAGAAACCAAAATGCATATTTATCCCAATCAATCAACAGAATTGGTCCATTCTCCGGCTGCAGAGAGACCAAAAAAAAAAAAAAAACTCCGGAGATTATGAAGAATCTGAGATTGGATTAGGTTTGAATGATTTGGCAACGGATTTATAGAGATTCTCTTCTTCAAAAGGTTTTGAGACGTAACCATCCATTCCACTCTTCAGACATTCTTCGTAGGTTGCGTGAATCACATCCGCGGTCATCGCCAGAATCGGTAAATGCCATTCGAGCTTTGTCTTCTCTTTTGCTTCCTTCTCCATCATTCTTATCTGACGAGTCGCTTCAAATCTGAAAATCAAAAGATAAAAAAGAAAACAACCAACGAAGTTTATAAGCATTTTAACCGAATCCAAAATCCAAACCAAATTCTGTTATAATTAGGCGGCAATATTTCCATATTAAACTAATCAAAACCAAATAATAGTGGTGATTTTTGGCTTACCCGTCCATCTGTGGCATCTGAATATCCATGAAGCAAGCATCGAAATTGTGTGGAATCTGAAGCAAACCCAAAGCAACTTGACCACTCTCTGCACAAACTACCTCAGCTCCAAATTTCTTGAGAGCTCCTGCAGCTACTCTCCGGTTTACGATATTATCATCAACCACAAGAATCTTTTTCCCGGTAAGCAAGCTTTTGAGTGTTGCAGGCGATGATCCCTCAGGATGTTGTTGTCTCGTCTTTCTCAGCTCAAGAACTTGTTGCAGACACGCGCCGATCATGCTTGCTCTTAACGGTTTCATTATTACCGTATCTGCAAATCCGGCGGATTTAGCTCTGTCGAATTCTGAATTTGTAATGTTTGTTGCGAATAGAGCGAGTTTTGGAGACTTGTGATGAACGTTTCCGTTAGTTCTTGAATTCAATACACGTATCTCTGAGTCAATATCTTCGGCTGAAATCCATGAATCTTTCTCTACTAAGATCATATCCAGTTGCGGTTTTGTTGTTCTGCCAAAGGCAAAAAGCGAGTTATTCTAGTAGTTGGTATATAAATCGAATCGAAATGTGGCTAAAAACTGATCAGTTACCAATTTTCTTATACCAAAAAGAAACAAACTTTATGCTACCAAACCAAACTGAAACAAAAGCTCAGTTCTAATTCGGTACTGAACCCTCCAAATCAATTTAACCAGAAAGCCAACCCAAACCGAAATTTCAAATGGCCATACCTTTAGTTATTTCCATTACTTAGGTCCAATTGAACTAGCACAAATAAAATTTAATATTTAAGCTTTCAATGTTTTACCCGGATGGGAGAGGGGAACCGTTTCTTCCAAACGCAGCAGCTGCAACAACCGCGGTTTTGAGACTTGTCACGACATCGACATTGATTCCAAGTCTTTTCATATGGTATTTAGTCACAGCGGCTCTAACAGGCTTAGCATCAACAACTATAGCTCTCATTCCTTTAAAAGTAGAAGGCAAGTGCTCCACGTTAGGTTTTTTCAAATGGTTAATCGCACTGCATTTATCGCATTTCTCTAAAACAGCCGTGAACCAGAACGTGCTTCCGATGTGAGGTCGGCTTATGAAATTTATCTGACCGCGCATAAGTTCAACAAGGCACTTGCTTATACTCAAACCAATCCCAGTACCTCCATAATTTCTTGAAGTTGAACTATCCGCTTGCATAAACGGCATAAAAACCCGGCCTTGCGCGGCTAAAGGGATTCCGATACCTGTGTCTTCAATTGAAACCATAAGCTTAACATTGCTGGAAATGTCAAAGTCTGATAACAACTGCTCCTCGGAAACCAAATGCTTGAATGAATCCCAGCTATTCCGACCATCAGCCGCTTCGTAACCGCTCAATGTGTTGTAACTTGTCGGTTTGGAGGCAACGATCATTTCTTCTGACACTCCTCCATTCAATGCAGTTTTTGGTTCAGCTTCATCTTTTGATTGTTCCGCAAGATGGACTTTAACAAAGATATGCCCTTTCTCTGTGAACTGTCAAAAAGACAACATCTTGATCAAACAAAAATCCGATATCCACGAGAAATGAAAACACGGGATAAAGGAACTAACTTTAACCGAATTTCCGACAAGGTTTATGATTATCTGTCTGAACCTCCCTGAATCTCCTTTGACTATCTCCGGTACTTTGTCTGAAACGAAAACCGCAAGCTGCCAAATTCGAAATCAAGAAATCAGCAGCAACAACTCCAAAAGGATGTATCTTTATTCCTCGGATTGAAAACTCACCTCAATGCCTTTGTTCCGCGACTCCTCAGAGAACAGAGAAAGGACATCATCTAATATTGAACGGATATCGAAAGGTACAGATTCCAATTCCAGCTTTCCAGCTTCAATCTTGGCACGATCGAGAACCTCATTTATCAACGCAATCAATGCTTTGCCACATACTTGAGCGGTTTGAGCATAATCTCTCTGCGTCGAGCTAAGTTCTGTATCTAGAAGCATAGCAAGCATTCCTGCAGAAAAAAATAAAAACCAAAATCTGTGAGGCAGTTTGAGAAACCAAAGATGAAGGGCAACAGTACTGAAATTTGTTTGACGATATAGTACCGAGAATTCCATTCATTGGTGTCCTGATCTCGTGAGACACGGTGGCAAGAAACTGCGATTTAGCGACATCAGCAGCTTCTGCTCGGACTTTAAGCTCTTGCATTTCATGGAAATCGTCCTCGACTTTTACTATGTGCATAGCTGCACCATACAGTATATAACCCACCAAGAAACCAATCGCAAAGAATAATGGCACAGTTGTGAGGACATTCAATGGTATTGGTGCCTTTTGGTGGTACCTGCACTCGAAATTGTTCAAACAAGAAATCAGGTTTTAGATATCAGAAAGTATTTTAGTTTTAAGATCTTATGTGTGGTACCTGCATATCATCTTATGTTTCCTGAAGGGGTCTCCGAAATCAAGCTTGCTCTCATGAGAGAGAGATGTGTCGCCTTCTTCATCTTGATTGCCGTACATGACAAGTGGATCTGATGCATTGGTGATATCATACACGTGCACAACTATTGCTTGGTTACCAGCAAGCTGACCAAGTAAATTCTCGACTAGAGACTCCACATCAAACGCACCACCAAGGTACCTGCATTTCAAATTCAAGCATCAATCTTTATATGATCACACACATAAACCAATCTTGAAATCTCAAAAATCTCTTTTTACATGATCACAGGCAAAACCAGTCTTTAAATCTCAAAAAATTATTTTTCTTGAAATCTCAAAATCTGCTTCTTAATATCAATTGGGGATTTGAGAGTTTTACCCTGCAGTGGCTGCAATACGCTCTTGGACAGTCGGGTTTTCAGGAAGAGAAGACTTGTAGACAGGGAATGTCAACACAACTCCGAGATGGTGAGTTTCCAACAACCTAAAAGGGCTTGTCAAGACAGCTTTTCCGGTTTCTCTAGCTCGCAAAATGTTCTCACGATCCTCCTGCACAAAAAAGGCTAAATTTCAGAAGCTGTGTGTAGGTGGATACAGAACCAAAATATCAAAACCAGAAGTGTCAGATAATGTTTATATTACCTCGCCTGACATCATATCGAGTGACTCAAGGTAAGAGACACTATCTTGAGAGAATATGACAGGAGCATACTCGTCCCTAACCGGTGAAGGCTCTCCTCTGTCCATTGTCTTTATAACCCAATTGTGCTGCCGCTCAAACATCTCCCTCTCAGAATTCACAACTTTTTCAGCGTAAGCCACTCCACTTAGCAACGGTCTCTCAAACGCTGTTCTTGCTGTGTATTCCGCAAATGTCTCCTGCAAAATTTCGCCACAAACCAGAGAGTAAAGATTTATAGATTTCCGTATCCTCTAATAATTTAAATAAATCCCAATCAAAACAAAGAGCCAAAATTTCCCGTCATTTACTCAATAACCAAACGTAAAAGAGTAAATTTTAAAAACTTCTGGTTAAAAAAAAGTCAACTTTGCATTTATGAATCTAGCAACTCCAAAAAATTTCCAAAAGCTTTGAGCTTTAATAAACCACACACTGACCTGATCGATTGCAGATGGATTCTTGTGGTAATGAAAAGTGGAGACGAGAATAGCCAAAGCATGAACATGATTAACACTAACACTAAACTGATCCTGCAACATTCTAGCTCTTTGATCACACATGCTCACCAAAACCTCTTCTCTTCTAATCTTGTTAGTATCATCCATCCACTGATAAATCCCACGGCTTAGAAACCCAACTATGATGATCCACAGAATCAAAGCTTTTGGTAACAATGCTCGATGTTCTTGTATGAAAGTTGACCCCTTTTTATTACCCATTTGATCGTTATTACTGTTCATCTTCACCGCCACTGAGTGCTGAAGCTGTTGTTGCTGCTGCATCTTCGCGAAACCCATCAACCCCGAACGCCAAAAATCGATTTTTCTTGGTTTTTCTGTCGATTTCAGACCACCCAGCTGATAAAAATCGCTCCTTTTCACTTTTTCCGGTGCTTCGGAATCAGAAATTTCAATTCTTCGTGGCTCTTCTTCTTCTGGTTTTTCTAATTCTTGATGATTGTTGAGTGCCCAGTTCATATCTGAGCTACAACAATAGAGAAAAACGTCTTAACAAAAAAAAAACAATGGTGAAAACGAAAGTTAGAGCCTTTGTGCATATAACATAAAGCATGCGTAGTGTTATGATTAAGAATTTTACCATAAACATTGTTTTGCGTGATTTCTCAATTGATTACTATAAAACAAACTCTAGAAACCTGTACACAAAAAAGGACATCTATTTGCAAATTCAAGAACAAAAGAAGAGAAAAGAAAAAAAAATCAACGCATGGTTCTCAAAAGATTTTTTAACAAAAAAAAATTGCTCTCAAAAGAAGCAACTTTGCTCAGTTTCCGAAGGTTTCTTACAGAGAAGAATTAAAAACCATTTAAAAAAAATGTTTTCACTAATAATTGTCAGATAAATTAATTTTGAAAAACACACTAATCATAAGCTCTTTACAGGCGTGAATGTTATTATTGTTGTTTCTTCTCGGAACAAGAACATAGCTATGTTAACTGTCTCAAATCCAACAATAAAAATGTGATTTTAAAATTTGAAACTTTGACCAAAGAAGGAAATAAAACAGAGAAACACAACACCAGATGAACAACGAAGCAACACAAAAAAAAAAAAAAAAAAAAAAAAAACCGAAACTTTCGTTAAACGCACATGGAGAAAATTCATGACACTTCAATAAAAGAAAAAAAAAATGATTTTCATTACCTGTAATGAGTTGTGAAAGGATTGAACATTGCATTATTAAACCTTAAATCTCTTCTCATCACTTAAAATAACAGATTCAGATGTATTCCATTTCAGGCTTTTTCTCTTCTTCTTTCTTCTTCTGTTTTTTTGTTTATATTTTCTTATGTAAAATGTAATGAGATTTATTGCTTTTAAAAGTAAAAAATTGAATCGAATTTTTTAGATTTTCTCCAGATACGTTTCGCTATCTTCTCTCTCTATATATGTCAGTTTTGCTCTGAGCAGCTTCCTTTTCATATCTCTGTAGCTCTTTTTTTTTCTCTTTCTAACTTGACTACTACTTGAGTCCAACTTTGAAGAAGAAAAGTTTTTGACTATTTCTTAGTGGCTCATATGATATGATCCATCCAATAAAAGTTATTTTAGCACAAATCTCCTCAAAAATTAACATCATTATCGGAAATAGATATAATTATTTGCTAAACACTAGGTTTGTCTTTTTTTTTTTTTTTTTTTTTTGTCGGCACACTAGATTTTTCTTATGTATTAATTAAAACTCTCTTAAAACATACAGTAAATTTTAGTCTTGAAAGATGATTAAAGATTATCCAACTTTATTATCTCTACCAAACTAACATTTAACATGTTTAAATTTTTTTAAAAAAATAAGTATATATTTGCCGTTTTTGCAAACTTATTATCTATTGTGCCTTCTCATAGACTAGTTTAATAAAATTATTTGGAAATAAAACGTTTATGTTTAAAAAGTGGAAAACAAAAGATATAGGTGAGTGAGAGACTTTGTACGAAAGTCGCTATCGCATATCTTTGCCGATAATGACATCGCGACAAAGCCAGATCTGGCCCCACAAGCATTTACCTGAAAATACCACCATTCTAGCCTCGTTATTACGATATTGCCCCAGCAATTTCTGTGTAATATGGGCCTGCCTCATATATCCACGTTATATAGAAAATTGCCTATTCGCAGAGTTGGTCATTAAGTATGTTTAAATACGCAATATTTTGGGGACTTTTTCATGGACAAACATCTTGTTAAAAACCTTTTTTTTTTTAAACCCAAAACAAAAAACAATGTGTTATTAGTCAATGCATTGAAAATTTTTGTGTGAAGATTGAGAAATGGGTCGATGGAAATATTTTTTTTTTGTTATGTATGGTTTGTTTAGGGAAATGGCTTACAAAAAAAAGGTGATGGGTTTGGCATTGACCATTGTTTCCCCTTTCTCTTACACTCATACCTCTTAAAGTGTGGCACATGTTTCTGCATATTTATTGAGTTGTATCTTATAATCTTTTACAAGAAAATTTTCCTCTTTAGACTTGGCAATCAAGTTAAACAAACTCCTAAATGTGCTCCAATGTCTCGAGCGTAACTCGGGCTCGACACTAAGTGCGAAACGGATTTTTATTGATCCAGCCTATGAGCATAAGAGCATCCGCAACGGTTTAGGGATGGGTTTGGCATTGATCTTTCTCTTACACTCATACCTCTTAAAGTATGGCGCATGTTTCTGCATATTTATTGAGTTGTTTCCGCAACGGTGTTAAAAAACGCGTCTTGTCTCATAAGAAGAATTAAAAAAATGAAAAATAAAAATAAAAATTGTAAAACCCATAAGACGACTCAAAAAAGTGATATTTGTAAGATGTCTCACCGTAACTTATGAGACTCAAACAATAAAATATTATTATTTTTATTATTAAAAAAATCTTATGAGACTTTTAGGAGTTTCACTAATGCTGATGGTCTAAACCAAGCATTCCTAAGCACTGACTAATTAATATTTCTTTCGAACTAAATTGTGATGAAGATTAAATGTTTAACCAAAGAAATTAAATTTCAAGATAATGCGGAGTTTTCGATAACTTATAATTTTCCAGCGTTAGATTCATATAAAGCATCTATGTTCATGTAGGACACACGATTTTTTCGACCAGTTTGCTAATTTTAATCCTTTATTCGCAAAGATGTAAAAAGTAGAATATGTGGATTTAGTAGTACACAAAGAGGGGGTAAAAAGGTGGGTACGTAAAGGAAGTGGTGCTAACAAAATGTGTGTGTGTGTCGGCCATGTGAGATTCATGTTGACTTTATATCATTAAATCATTTAGTAGTTACAAAAATATCCTCTTTTATTTAGATTTTATAAGATTTTGTAACATATTCTATTTATGAGTGTTTGTATTTACTCTCTGATAATGTTTTTGTCACATGCTCGACAATCACTCCATTAAACCAATTAACTAATGTACATAATACAAAAACCAACCCACAGTATTTTATAAATTAATTTGGTTATATTTTCGTTACTAATTATTTATTTTGTAGTAAATGTTTATAACTTTTTAACAATTCACACAAAGTTTTCACTATTATGAGTCAAAAAAGCAAGACTAGTGTAATCGTCCTTTTTCAAAGGTTATATAAACAATCACGATATAATAATTACTATCTCAATCAATCGTAATTCAAAAGTCCAATAGAATATTCTATAGAGATAAGATCAACTCCATTCATTAAATATGATATCCTATGTTAAACTATAATTATCACTCATCATAAATCAACATCGATCAATGATTCTTTAACCAAGAAAAAGTTATTGTAATTAGGTGAAAAAAATCCAAAGATTTCACACTCAAATGATACACAATATATAGCATATATGTTTTCAAGAATCAAGATTGTCCATGTACATGAACAACACATAACGAAGGCTTGAAGTTTCATAAATTATACTATGTCGTTTTTCTTGTTAACTAGTTTAGTGGTTATAATAATTCTTTAACACCGTAGAAAACAGGATTCGAACTCTAAACCTGTAACTTAATATGATGAGTTTTCAGAAGTAACCACTATTATATATATATGGTGGTTTAGTGGTGGAAAGATTTATTATAAGGTAAGGAGACAAGTGTTTAAATCTCCTGTCGTAGTTGACTATAGTTGGTTGACACCTTAAATGGCAGTAACTAAGTTCTCTACATATCTCATGGAATCGTCTGGATTTCAGATATTTCCTATGTATTATTTGGGAAGTACATTTATAAATAGACATTAAAAATATAAATATTTACATCATATTGCCATTATTTCAAAAAACAAATTTAAATTTTTTATTAAAGTTAATTTAGTTATTAGTTATTATGTAATCATTTAGTTAAATCATGACCATCGATTTTTTTCCACTAATCATGATCGTTGATTCTTTAAAACCTAAACCTAAGTCGACTAATTAATGACCATTTCCTATATAAACTTATGTCAACTAAACCTAAACAATCGACTACGAAGGTTCTTATTTTTTTAAACGTTTAATCAAATCCTCATTGTTGTGTGCCTCCATCGACTAAATAAAATTTTATTTATTTGGTGAAAACCTTGATTTCAAATCTTCACTGTTAGTGAAACCTTGATTTCAATATTATTGTCAGTACTAATCACCATTACTTTCGCTAGATTTCAATAGGTTTTTTTAATCTTCTCTTTTTTTTCCAAGGTTTGAGAGAGAAAAGAAGAAGAAGATTAAGAAGGTACTTATTTTTTAACTTTTTAATCAAATCCTCATTGTTGTGTGCCTCCATCGACTAAATTAAATTTTATTTATTTGGTGAAACTTTGATTTCAAATCCTCATTGTTGGTGAAACCTTGATTTCAATATTATTGTTGGTACTAATCACCATTATTTTCGCTTGATTTCATTAGGTTTTTTAATCTTCTCTTTTTTTTTTTTTAAGGTTTGAGAGAAAGAATAAGAAGAAGAAGAAGTAGTGAATTAGTATTGTAAAACCATCGATTAAGAAGGTACTTATTTTTTTAAACGTTTAATCAAATCCTCATTGTTGTGTGCCTCCATCGACTAAATTAAATTTTATTTATTTGGTGAAACCTTGATTTAATTGTAGAAGAAGAAGAAAAAGTGAATTAGTATTGTATTTTACTTTTGGATTGTGAGAATTGAGAAGAGACGTAGGAAATGTGGCTGCGTGTTTTGCTTCCAAGTTTTTCAAGGTTTTGCTTCCACGAATCAGTTTGATGCGTGTTTTGTCTACAAGTTTGTAATTTTTTATCAGAAAATTAAATAAAATTTTAAATTTATTTAAATGTATTATGCATGATTGTATATTGTTACAATTATTTTAAATGTAACAATATTTCCTTAATAATTAGAGATAACAATATTTCTAATATTGCCATAATAAAATTTGAAGATACTGAATAGTTAGAAGATATCGATATTGATAAGTATCCATATTATTTACTTATCGAAATTACAGAATTTCACGTAATAAGAATCTATCGTGTTTTGAAATTACATTGCAAAAAATTTGGTAACCATAAAGTTACAGTATTTGTTAATATTTCATAATTTTCGGATCTGTTAATCGGTGTATGATTTCATATTTGTTATTATTCCATAAACTATTCGTTATTATTTGTTATTATTCCAAAAAAACATTTCTTATTATTCACAAAATAGAAATTCCTTTATTTTAATTAAATCATAAATGCACAAAATTTGGTAATAATAAAGTTGAAAAATTTGTTAATATACCATAATTTTTGGATACCATAGATTATCCAATAAAAAATACATAATATAATTCTATTTGTAGAATTAGTTTCGGAAGGTTATCGAATGCTGATAATATCCTAATATTTAAGTCCATGCTATGTTGACTCGATAATAGCACGTATATTAGTTTGATTGATAATCATAAATGCAAAAAATTTGGTAACCATAAAGTTGAAGAATTTGTTAATATTCCATAATTTTTGGATACCATAGATTATCCAATAAAAAATACTTAAAATAATTCCGTTTATAGAAACAGTGCGGGATAATATCTAGTATATTTTAAAGGTTTCATTTTACATTTTTTGAAAATGCGTTATCTTTCTAATGTGATTTTTCATTTTGTTTAAGATAAGTTATGTAAAAAAAAAAAAAAAAGAGAGACTGAATTTCAGATGATTTTTAATCATATCCTGATTGACGAAGTGATATGATTAATTTTTTTAATATAGATATATCTACCTACAAGATTTTTTTTTTTTAGTTTTGGGCCGCTAAATACGTTATATACATACTTATATGCTTAACAAGGTCCTGGCTCTAATATTTTGTTTTATGGCGTGGGTTCCAAATTTCTAATATTTATCAATTTTTTCTACCTTAAAGAGTTGTATTTTCCTCTCTACGACTTATTTAGTATGTGGGCTTACATGAGCTTTCATAATTGGACGGGTATTTCGTATTGGGGTTTGGTAGCCATATATTAAAGACCTTATTTAGCTGGGCCGTAGTGAAAATATAAGACGACCACATACATGCATATAACCTACACACGAAAATATAGGCTTATTCATACTCCGACAATTCAACTATGTTAAATTTATACTCCGACTTGACCACAGTTCTAAAACATATATGATCTAAACAGAAATTTGAATTTCACTATCCGACTTAACGTTTGTGTGTAATCATATAAATCGTCTAACTCCGTCAACAGACCGTTAACGGAAGCTGACGTGGATTCTGACATGGCTTAGACGACGTCATTTTATGCAAAACTTAGAGTCCACCTGTCTCCAAAACGTTGTCGTTTTATGCCAAATAAGAATCCTCATATCCATAAATTTCTTTGAGAAAATTGAAATGAAATTTAATTTAATTTACTTATTGTCCGAGTTATTTTCAGCAAAATTGATAAAAGACATTAATTTCTACAGTTCTATTACACTCAAAAATTGATGCCACTATTTCCAATTCTAGTCAAACATTCACTTCACAACTCACAACTCAATTTGTTCCTCCTCAATCTCAAATCTTTCGATATCGGTTTCTCTCTTTCAATCCTCAAAGCTCATCTTCTTTAAACCCATTAACCAAAGTTTCCACCTTTAATCATGGGTTGCTTAAGCAGTAAACACCGGAAAACTCAAAACGACGGCGGAGAAAGATCAATTCCAATCAATCCAGTACAAACCCATGTCGGTAATCAAGTCTCTGAGCATCGTAAACCTCAATTTCCAACACCCAAATCCACAAATCAATCAACCCATATCCCAGAATCTTCTTCACGTTAAGTTTGGATTCTTTTTTCTTACAGGAAAAATTAAATTGAAGAAGAAGGATAAGGAGAATCGATTTAGGTTTGAGATTCACAATTCATTTCAATTTCTAATTCAGAAGGAGAAGGAGAAGGTTTCAGAATCGGAGAAGAAGTTAGGTTTCGATTGGGGAAAAAAAATAAACAACAAAGAAGGATGGAACAACGTCGTTTTTGGCTGCCACATAAAATTCTCATTTAGCATAAAACAACGTCGTTTCGGAGACAGGTGGACTCTAAGTTTTGCATAACGACGTCGTCTAAGCCATGTCGAAATCCACGTCAGCTTCCGTTAACGGTCCGTTGATGGTGTTTGGCGATTTGTATGATTACGTACAAAATGTTTAATCGGATAATAAAATTCAAATTTCTGTTTAGATCGTATATATTTTAGCACCGTAGTAAAGTCGGGATATAGATACAATATAGTTAAATTGTTGGGGTATGAATAAACACCAAATTTAATCGTGGCTACTTATAAAATACTATTAGAAAACCTCAAGTTGGAGTCAAACATTTACCGTGTTGACTTTGTTTATTTCACTATCAATCATAATTCATATTAAGATGGTTATTTTTTTAACAAAGAAATGGTTCATTTTAATTGAATCAATATGCATGTATGATTCGATTAAAGAAGTTTTATTTTATAATAAAAAAAAAGACAGAAATAAACAAAAAGACATGTCAAATGATGTGATAGTAATATCTAAAACTAAGTCTGGATAAAATACCCGAATCCAAATATCCGAACCAAATCCAATTCGAATCTAAACCGAATATATAAAATATCTGCATGAAACTTCAATCCGAAACTCAAAATCCGAACCGAACCCGAAATCTTAGTAAGATTAGCTAATTTTTTGGTTATGATCGGCCCAAAAATATTTTAAACCCAAACCGAACTCGAACACGAATCGAATTTGTAAAATACTTGAATGAAATTTTAAATTGAGAACCGAAAAATCTAAAACCCAAAAAAATTAAACCGGATCTGAATAGTTATCCGAATGCCGAGAATAGTTGGAGTTATTTTATACACGAATAAACTCTCTGCTTTATCGAGACAAGACAAACGGCGTCTAGTAAGTAACTCGTGCGAACATTTCGAGTATATTTTCCTTGTCTTTTTGCAATTTTATAATTATTATAAAAGAAAATCTTTACTTCATACGTTAATTCTCTTTTAGCCCCATTTTATACGTTAGGTTTTTTTAGAGTGAAAGACAAAGTTACCCCTACTATTACCATATTTTTTACGTTTTTGCCATTTGAGTCGACCAAAAAGTCCAAAACCTTTACAGCATCACCAAACAGTAAAGTCACTATCTCTCTCTGTGTAATCATAACGCTATGATCGGAGATAAAGATATCGCCGGTGACGGAGAAAGCTCCCGAACTAAACCATCAAAACCCAGATTCGCTCACCTAAACAACGAAAACCATGAAAAAGGCATCGATTTTCTCAACGTCGTCCGATCCAATGACGGATTCTCTTCTAAATCCGGTAGAATCGGAAACGAGCTCACTCTCAGCTATCTCTGCGAAAACCGTGAAAAGGGTAAAGAAATCGCAAATTCGCAGACTTTAAGCCACGACGAGAAATGGGTCGAGAGAGATTTCTTGAATTTCAGAGAAATTGGTCCAAATTCATCAAAAAGAAAGGTTGAAGAAGATGAAGATGAAGACAATCATAAGAAGAAGAGCAAAATCGAAGCTTTAAATCTCTCATTAGCTCTTCCTGATGTTTCTTTATCTTTAACAGCTTCGAAACAACCGACGACGATGAGTGAACGAACAACGACGTCGTTTTCAAACGATTTCACGGCGGCGACGATGTCTCACTCTTACTCTCACTCTCACCCTTTTTCACATAACCCTAGTTGCTCATTGACAACACGAAACTCAACTGATTTCGATTGCTCCGATCAGATTTGGTGCGCCGGTGAAGGTACCAACGGATCAGTTCACAGCAGATTCAGACCAATCGGAGACGGTAACGTAAACGTTAACCCTATCTTCTTCCCTTCCGATTTACCCGCGAGGCCACGCGTGGAGGTCACGCTCTCCGGAGACGTGAAGAGAGATTCAGAAACAAAGTTGCCTAATTTGGATGTGTCAGAGAGGTTTCTTTACGACGTCGTATCGAAATCGATATCTTCGGTGGCTTTGATGATTCAGGGAATGGCTGAGGAGACGTTAGAGTCAGCTAAAGAGTACTTAAGGAACTTAATTGATTCGTCTTCCTCTTCGTTGGAGAAGCTGATGAATCTTCAGAAGCAGCTTGACAAAAGATCTAATGATCTTACTAAAGAGGCGCTTGCGAAATGCGTTAAGGATCAGTTAGATATCTTGGTAGCTGTAAGAACTGGGCTTAAGTACTTCCTCTCTGGTAAAATCAGGATTCCTATGAACGAACTCGTCGAGATCTTTCTCTTCTTGAGATGTAGGAATGTGAATTGCAAGAGTTTTTTGCCCGTTGATGATTGTGAATGCAAAATCTGCTCCAACAATAAAGGATTCTGTAGTTCTTGTATGTGTCCGGTTTGTTTGAAGTTTGATTCAGCTAGTAATACTTGTAGTTGGGTTGGATGTGATGTTTGTTCACATTGGTGTCATGCTGCTTGTGGGATTCAGAAGAATTTGATTAAACCGGGGTTGAGTTTGAAAGGTCTTAAGGGTAAGACTGAGATACTGTTTCATTGCATTGGATGTGGTCATAAATCGGAGATGTTTGGGTTTGTTAAGGATGTGTTTGTGTGTTGCGCTAAGAATTGGGGACATGAGACTCTGATCAAGGAGCTCGATTGCGTTGCGAAGATTTTCCGAGGTAGTGATGATGCTAAAGGGAAAGAATTGTATCGTAAAGCCGATGAAATGGTGAAGAAGTTAGAGAGTAAACGGATTGCTCCACCTGATGCATGTAGCTTGATCATCCAGTTCTTCAACTGTAAGTTCTCGATTTTGCTTCAGTTTCGGAATTATATTCTGTGTTTGTGTGAACTGATGGGTAGTTCAAGTCATAGTAAAAGTTTGATTCTTTGACCTAACATGAGATTCTGTCTTACCTGTATTGATGGGTAGTTAGCATATTAGAGGGAAAGTTTAAGACTTTATTAGGCCTAAAGTATAAAAATCATAAAATCTAGAACATTTTGCTCGGATTTATCCGTTAATTTGGACAGGTTGGGGAGAAAGTTTGGACCTTTTAATCTGGAACAAATGCTTTATGCTTAATTCGAAATGACAAAAGATTGTTAACCTAATATGAGATTCTCTCTAGTTGTATAATTACCAAATTGGGGGAAAATATTTAGACTTAGGACTCTAAAGAATGAAGATTATAAACGCTACAGCACTTTGTTCAGATTTATCAGTTAATTCGGGTAAAATTTGGAACTTTTAATCCAAAACAAATCCGTTTTCTTTCTATTAGACCTAATGCTTAAAAGCTTCTTTCTTTTTCTGTCCTGTCACAAATCTAGCAGATGCAGAGTCGGTAACGGAATTCCCGGTATCAAGCATGACTTCGAAAGAGCAAACCGTCACAGAAACCAGTTACAGAAAAGATGAAGCATCGGTGACTCCCTCAACATCATCAGCTTTTGCTGTTGCTAAGGAACAACAGACGAAGAAAAGCTCTGTCTTAACCGATGTCAATAGTTTCGACAGCTTGGAGAGTATGGTGAGAATCAAGGAAGCAGAATCAAGAATGTTTCAGAAGAAAGCAGATGAGGCGAGGAGAGAAGCAGAGAGTTTCAAGAGAGTAATTCAAATGAAGACAGAGAAGATGGAGGAAGAGTACACAGACAAGCTTTCGCGGTTGTGTTTGCAGGAAACAGAAGAGCGACGGAGGAAGAAATTGGAGGAGCTTAAGGGACTTGAAAACTCACATTGTGATTATAAGAACATGAAGGTGAGAATGGAAGCTGAGATTGCTGGATTGTTGAAGAGAATGGAAGTTACAAGACAGCAATATGTCTGAAAGAGATATGCAAAAACAAAGACTCGTAACCAAAATGTTCATTGTCTTTGTTTCTTTTGTTGTTTAATGGTGGAGAAATTGAGAGATGATGATGGATATTGTGTAGTTTACTAATTTGTTTCCATGGCATATCTTTTCTTATTCAATATATTTGTTATCTCTAATTTGGGGGTTTCTCTTTGTATTCTTGAAAAAAAAAATGTTTAATAGATGTAAATGTATTTGGTTTTTGAATGAAAATATATATACCTTTAGAGTTTCATGGTATTTTATTTTTTAGGTGTTTCCTAAAACTTAAATTATAAAGTTTTTTGTTTTCTATTAAGCAAATGATCTTTTCAAAACAAAGTTGTGAAGTTCGTTGCGATGGGTTTGATGGTTTTTATGTAATTCGTAAAAGCTATATATTCTTTTTGTCACAATTTGGGACCGTTGGAGTTGCTCTCTGACGTAGAAATTAGGTCGCGCTATCAAATTTTGATTTCTAAAACTATAATTTGAGGTTCAAAATATCACATCAAAGTTTTAAAGAAGTTTAAAACTATATATTTTATATAATCGATCCAATGAATATAAATCTTATATGTCTCTCTATCCGTAAATTTCTAATGGCCCATAGAAAGACATAAAAGAATGAATTGTTTTCTATATAAAAGTCGGACAAAGAAAAATTTCAGAACTGTCATGGCGTCATTCTGTGTATTTTCGTTAGACATTGTGACAAACCCAAATCCAGATGTCTCATGGTCATAAACCACCCAAGCTTCCACAACTTCACTAAAAACCTGTCTACACGACCATTGTCCACAAGTCCACATCCCATAGGCCATAGTAGTTCCCCACTTAGATTCTTAATGCAGGTTCATATATCCAAAGTGCGCATTGTGGACATGAACTTCCTGGAGCTGTCTTATATACCGTCAAAATTCGTCCGTTCAGATCCTGACAAAATATAAAAATATCAACACAAATGCTCACAAACATAATTTTTATGATAATATTATATTATGTTTTCAAAAACCTTATCATTAACATTAATTATATCAGTGTATTTTAATAAAAACACTTAGTTTTAATTTGTTATGGTTTTTAAAAATTTTGGATATATCATACATAGTAAGAAATATTGCCAGCACAAAATATCTTTGTATATTATTTTGTAAACATGTTTACCATAGCGTAGATTACAATGTAATAGTTTAATATATGATTAAAATAAATAAATATTATAGTGGTTCTCTTGTGACGTTAAGTTATAGTGCTTCTAAACGTACCAAATCTTAATACATATCTAAACTAAAACGAATACAAATATAGGACTAGGAGAAATGGAAAGATAAAGAAACAAACTTGTATAATAAAACGAAAGATACAAAAATATATATAATCAACAACATTCAATTGGCTAACTTTGAAATAGCCACATAAAAAAAAAAAAAAAAAAACAATAGTTAAAAAAAATTAAAAAAAATAGGTTAAATTTAAAAAAAAAAAAAAAAAAAAAAAAAAAAAAATCAATAGTTGAAAGATATTAAAAAATATATAAATGACAACATTCAATTGCTAAATATCAGTTTGCTAACTTGAGCTCTTCAAGGGCAAAGAACCAGATGACTTCTACTGGAGTTGGATGCAGAGCAGCAAAGATGTTAAACTTTAGAGATATAAGACAAAGGGTTAAACTTAATTCGAAGAAAAGAAGAGTGAGATATAGAATCATTCCAATACTACTATCTCACCTCGTCATTTTCCCTACAAAATTTCCCTATCAATTAAGAATATAGGTATTGCACTCTTGCAAGCTTCCTCACAATTTTTTGGGGCTTAAATAAACGACCTTGTGACATGTACCCTGCAAAGCAGAAGAAAAGATAATAAGAAAAAAAATATATATATCAAACGATTATCCAAGAAAGGTTTATAGATTGACACACATTGGGCTTTGTAAAAAAAAAAAAGATTGAACTTACGTTTCACTTTTCTCTTATATTCTCTCGTACAATAGAGAACTCGGTCATCTTTTGGACTGCAACAATTTAGCAAATCACGTCAATATTCCAGAGATTTCAATGGATGAGATTGCAGAAATGGATTCTATAATTGTTCAAATTACTAAGTAAAAAATTTGACCTGGTTAGTAAGACAAACTCTATCTCCATATCACGCTCCTTTGAAGCAGCTCTAGGCCTAGTTGCAGCCAAAACTTCACTGCAGACACCAAATTGATTCTTTTAGAATAGTCTGTCAGGCTGTTTCACAAAGATACATGTCACACACATATCTTTATCAAAGGCACTTGTTTCATCATGCGGCAGGTCCGACAGAACTGATAT
The DNA here is from genome assembly GCA_026770425.1 of Boechera divaricarpa. NCBI lineage: Eukaryota > Viridiplantae > Streptophyta > Magnoliopsida > Brassicales > Brassicaceae > Boechera > Boechera divaricarpa. The sequence continues at coordinate 17,091,507 of CM049188.1, forward strand.
GCTGCATCATGTCCTTCAATGTGTCACAAAATAATTTGAGTAAGATTTAAGTCTTAACATTACTTCACGCTGTCACACTATAAATTAAGTAAGATTTCAGTCCTAAGATTACTTTTAATCTGAAAATTGACTATAGTATAAAACACAACTGTAAATGTGCTAGCCAAGCAATGGGATCATTGTCTGTATCCGTAATTATACTGCCGCTGCTAGTAAGCACAGCCCTGCACTGAAATAGGGAACATAATAGCTGCTCCACTCCTCAAATGAATCCGAAAAATCGTTCAGCAAAGGACAGGAACATCTGGTTCGCTGGTTTTCCACCCTTTGATGCTTGTCCGAAGCAAGAACATATAAACTATGAGTGAGAGCGAACCGAGTAATGAAAAGTGTTTTTGTCAACATTTTATAAAATATTTAGTTTCACTAACCCTTGTAAGCATAAAAGAAAGAGGTTACTTCTTAGTTCTCATAGTTCCTCTAAAATATATCAGATAATAGAAGTATGGGCTCTACTGGGCTTGATAAATTGAGGCCCATATTTGTGCCCTGTCAGTTTTAATCTAAATGGATCCCAACTCATCATTGTGGTGTAAAGTATAGTTCTGTTGCTAAAGTTAGAAAAACATTGAGAAATATATCATCGCTTCGATTTAATTTATCTCTTATAATTTACATGTTCCACGCAATTTTAAACTTTAAGACTAAATGTTTACCTTGTTGTGTTAGGACTAGTGATTTTTTTTTTTTTTGTAAGTTATGCATGATGCATCACCGGTTTGAATTTCTGAACCATTCATTTAAGTAGATCTGGACAAAATAATCGGACCCAAAAAACGTAAGTGGGACCAAACCAGAACCGGCTATAATACCTAAATAGAATCTAGATCTCTAGACCCAAAAAACCGGTACTAAACCGAACCGGAAATCGAATGGATATCCAAACATTCCTGAAATATAAGTACATATCCAAAAAGTATTAGTAATATTTATATTTGTAATAACTCAAATACTCAAAATTACAAATTTTTTGGATATTTCGAGTAATTTGTGTGATAAAAATACAATTTTTTAGGATAATTTGGATAGATTTAGATAAATTTATATGATACAAGTACAATTTTTTGGGTATTTCGAATAATTCGGGTACAAAGTATCAATCCAAACCGCTTCCAAATTTTTTTTGGATTTCACCGGTTCTCAATATAAAAACACGAGAACCAACCCGAATCCGAAAGGAACCGAACCGAACCGAAAATTTTATAATTTAACGGAACTTAAATCTTAGGATCCGAAAATCCGAACTCGGATCCGACCCGAGTACTCAAATCCCGTGGCCTACATTTAAGTTTAAGTAACATTTTTGATGAAACGCCATGGAAACAACATCTTAAAAAAAAATCTTTTCAATTTTTGAAAAAAAATAAAGTTTACTACTCTTAGGCTCTTACTATCTTTAGTTTTTAAATATTTCAAAATTCCATGTTTAAAACTTTGCCACATATATATATATATATTAATGTTGCAAGAGAAATAAATAAGTGATTGAAATATGAAACATGTTTCCAATTAATGTATATAATTAACCGATAGAAGTATTCAAATATTTTAAACAAGTTTGTGTAACAGATTTACTGAACTTTACTATGTATAAAAGAACAATAATAGAAAACCTCATGTGAAACAGAAAAAAAAATAGAAACAACAAAATTAAAATAGATATTGTTGTTTAATGATAATATAAATTACCACTAAGGCACTAACCCGCAACAAGTAACGATAATATATAATTTTAAAGGTGACTAATACCAATAAATAATGTTAATTAAGAGATAATGATTGTATAGTGGTTTATACTTTATGGTGGCTTACAGTGGTTGTCACTGTTTTTGCCACAATTCTCAAAGCACCCTTCTCAATCTTTTTAGTGCCTTTGTTAATCATTTTTTTCTTCAAAATTTTCTTTTTAACATTTTAGATCATATAAGAATGACACGTTTGTTTGTTTTCTGTCAACAAGAATGATCTATTTCCATAATTTTGTTTTTGCATCAGACCTCGGAAGTAAAATAAAAATAAAACTGCTGTTAAAGCGAGTTAGTCTATAGTTAAAAGTTGGTGCAGACCATACTAACCCCTAATAGAACACAGTAATTTCTTTCATGACCACCAGAAGTTAGGGGTGGACGGATCCGGATATCCAAGGTGTTTTAGGGTATTCGAATCCGGATCCGGATCCGTCGGATCCGACATTTCACTATCTGGATCCGGATCCGTTTTGCCCGGATATCCGGTCCTCGGATATCCGCCAAAAATCCGGATCCGAAATTTAAAAAATAATAATTTAATATTTAAAATAATAATAAAATTTAAAATTTAAAATTATTTTTTAAAAAAAACTGATATTATAATAATATTTAAATTTTATTTTAATTAATTTTATTAATACATTCAAAAATTTATTAATATAATATATTTTTAATATTATTTAATTGATTCGGATCCGGATCCGGATATCCGGACCTTAAAATTAGGATATCCGGATCCGTTTTGTCCGGATATTCGAAATTTTCGGATCCGGATCCCGGATATTTTGTCTATCCCTACCAGAAGTTGATTAATTGGATTGTTTTTATGATAAATGTAAGAATATATACTATTTGTATAGAATAACATACTTTTGTCAATTAAAAGGTTTATAATGACAACAACAAAAACTAACAACGGAGATACATTGATTGTTTTTTTTGTTTTTTTTTGTGTTAATGGCTATACGTTGATGGTTTACTTGATTACTTTTCCGTTTTAAATAATTATACGTGATCATATGACATTGAGTAATCATTTGTTGTTTGATCATTTTTTGTTCACAAAAATCATCAACTACTGCGACAACCACACTAATTACACTAATCTTATCATCTTTAAAATGTTGAAAGGAAATTATAATTAAATTAAATAATCTGCCTAATATTTTGGTCCACAGCTGTCATGAGGTTGCATATACTTTTCTCAGTTTTTTTGCCTTGCTAAATCTGACCTTTTTTTTTTTCAACTGCTTTCTCGAATTTCTGAATGATGGAAAAATATAAATTAAAGAAACATGTGTTTCTAAATGTAAATATTTATAACATAATAAAAATAAATATTCGTTTCCTAGAAAAAGTCACTCGTTAATAGTACAATTTTTTTTATAAAGTCCCCAGACTATTAATTCATTTAATTATGGAGAAAAATGATTCAAGTTACATAATTTATATAATTTGTAATCATAATTTCAAAATTTATTTTTGCCGTTGTTAGGTTGCATGGACCCATCGCCACAGGTGTTGTCCTATTTAAGAAGGTACTTCGATTAATCACGATGACATAAAATCACCATTAAATATAACGGGGAAATCATATACCAATAGTATATATTTTTTCAATTCGTACACACAAAATTATTTATAAGATGCATACTGGAACTTTGAGGATTGATGTTTTGACTCTTAGGACATACAAATGGACCCATTGGTGTCTTTGGTCCACACGAGCTACATTTCAAGCTATGGATAAGATAACAATAATTTTTTTTTGTCAACAGGATAACAATTTTTAAAATTTAAATTTATAAATATTTTTGTTTTTAATAAAGAAGCTTCATTGATTATATTTGGAATCAATTTATCGCATTGCTGTTGACCAAAAAAAAATTATGGCATTGCTTTCCCCAAAATATATTTTCTGTTTAGAAAAAAAAAAAAAACAAAATCGTCACGAGGGTTGGGGAACTTCGGGATTTGCCACACAATGGTTCGAAAAGTGATGACGTGGCAGTTTGAGATTGGGACAAATTCACATCCACAAAACAATATAGACAGTCTATCCATTACACGACTTCACACTTATCTTAGCCTGTCTATATCTCAACCAAAGATTTTATTTCATTTAGGTTACTTGCACGTAACTCTAACTACCAACAACGGCATTATCATGTTTATAAATGATCCTTTATTCATATTGACATGAAAAACAATAAATCACTACGCTTTATAAGTATATGTCAACTTCTATATGACAGTAATTTACAAACAAAACATTTATATATAACAGTGATTAACTTTCAAACCAGATAGACAAATAAAATAAATTGCGGTATATATATATATATGATAAAATAAAAACATTAATGAATAGTCGAATACAACTTATTTAGTCACACTAATCCAGAATCTGAATAAATAGAATTGGTAGGATTAAAGTGATGATAGCACGGTTGTGAACGTTCAAGTTTAAATTTTCGAGGTAAAAAGCTAATGATTTGTTATGGGATCAGTCGATGTAATGAACCCTACTGCTTAATCATAACTATTCATCCACTAGCACTCAGCCACTCACGTAAAGAAACAAAAAGGAACTACAAAAAAAGCCACTATTAATATTTAATAAGTTTAATCAATATACTTATTTTGAGAGACTAACTTTTTCCAAGTTCGTGTAATTTTATTTTTTATAATTAAAATATATTATATTTAATTGCCCTAGAAGAGGAATCAGATCCAGGGTCACGGTGTTTGACGGAAAGAAGAAAAATCAAATCAAGGAGTCGGCAACGAGTCAACTGGGTTCGGGATTGAGATCACACAGCAACTGATTGATCAGATCGGACAGGGGAGAGAAGATAGATCATAGATGCAGTGGTTGTAATGAAGTTTGCATTGTATGTTTGTGATGTCGGGAATATATCATTAGAAACGGACCTACGAAGAAAGAACCAACATTCTTCTGAACAAAATAAAATAGTTACAATTATTAAATAATCTGAGTATATTGGTGCTCTATTTGTTATTGATGAAATCGCACCCCACCACACTACATAACGTTTGGCCTCATAAAATTGCCATTGGTTCGGCGGAATCTAATGATTTAAAAATCCATCCACTTGCATACTATATGATTTACATAACAAACAAAAGAAAATAAATGATTGTATAGAGCCGATTTATTCAAATTTTGAAGCTCAAGCTACACGAGAAAATACTGAGTTTGTAAGCCACATTATTACTGTTCATAATAAAATAACAATATACAATGATGGTTAATTTAAATAAACATAATGTACAAACTCGGTAAGTACAATTTTGAGTAATATCATTTTGGGTATATGTTAATTATCCTAAATTCTAGTTAATACTAAAACCGTTTGAGAGTAATATCATTTATTCATTTTCTTACATTAACAATTATTTAAAGATATGGTATATACGATCAGGAACATGTTAGCTAAATACAAAGCAATAATTATTCACATGATGCACTATATAACAATATTGATCTAAATTACGTTATACAATCACATGGTTATTAGCTTTATCATTTGTCGTTTGTGTCACGAATATTATTATTTAATTACACACCGCATTAGGAATGGTGAACCGACTATGTCGGAACTAATAAAGGTCCTCGACAAATATTGATTGACTGATAACAATGTCTAAGATAACAAAATATAAACCAACAAATATATTTTTTAATAAAAATGTGCCTTTTAAATGAATGTTTTATACTATTTCATAAAAGGTAATGATTTTTCTTATACAAATTTCATGTTATTTTTGATCATTTGGATCATATTTGGTATAGATTTTTTTGACAGCAGTTAATATAGAAAAAGGAATATGATAATATTTGTATTTACATAAAATATGATTTGGTTCGGTATGTAATAAGACAAAAGCGTTGGTTGTAAAGTAGTAGAAAATCCAACGGAGACAGGTAATATGACTTCACTGACAGGGGCATTTCAGTCATCTTCAATTTTTTTTTTGACAAAAACACAAGTGGCACTATATTCGTTTATTCATCTCCTCTGGTATATTCAAGAAGATGTACAAGTGGAATAAAATTCACTCATCAAACTATTTGTTTTATTTTTATGTAAATCCGCATTTATCTAAACAATATGTCCCCGTGTAAGTATGTGTACACAATTTTGTATTTTAGTTTTATTTCCTAAAATAATTATGATGATCGTTTTTACTCTAATTATGATGAGTTTGAATGGTAGGTGACACAATCACAACAACTACACTAGGCTATTCGTAAAATGTCTTGTGTAAGGCTCATAATACAACTGCATATAGAAAAAAATGGAAAGGTTACTATGTTCTTAATTAACTACGCTCAAGCCAAAAGGAACTATTTTTATTTGATAAAAAGTTTTTTTTTTTTTGAAAATCTTTTTTTTTTTTTACTTTTATCTTTCAGTTTTATGTTTTATAAATCAAGTTGTAGGAGAAAATTATATTAAATGTCTTTATTACATTTTTATCATCAAACAAAAAAAAACAAATAAACAAATAAACAAGAAAACAAAACAGACTCAGTATAAATAAACAGATTCAGAAACTCATATATACTCAAACTCAAACACTCTCTGACTAAGAAAACCCATAATTGAAGAGTTAAGAATTAAACAAAATTTGGACTCATAAAACTCAAACAAACTAAGATTCTCATATTCAACTTAACTCAAATTAATTCAAATAAACTGATTAGGCTCCAATTTTCTAATAAATACATGAATGGTGATATAAACAATTCTGAGCAACCAAACTGCTAGAAAAAGCTAACATGGTTGTATATACGGCAACCAACAGTATCAACCTAGCGTAACCTAGGTTTGTTGAGCTCATCGTAAAACAGCATCTTCAGAAGAAGCCAAATTTCAGATAATATGATGCAAAAATTGCCAAAAAATTAAAATAAAAAATAAATGAATGCGTAAACAGTAAGATATGCAATACCGATATATCCAAAGTATTGGGTTAATTTCTCAACAAGCTCATTAACATATTTCTTCGAGAAAATTGCTACAAAGATTCCGATCACCAGCGGTGAGGGCGGAACACTAATGTGAACAATCTCACTATTTTGGTGTATTAATTTCAATATGTGTGTTTGATATTCCTTTTTACATTTACAGAAAAACTTATAATTAAAGAAAATATTTCGATCATTAAATAAATATTAAGTTATTAACATTGAACCATTGTCTTGTTAACTTTTCATTTATTTTCTCCTTTTTAAAATTAATTTAACCATTATTTAAATTGTTTAGTTTATTGAGATTATAGACTAAAAATGTAAAAATTAATATATTAATAAAATGTACCTCGTTTTATACAAATTCTAACTTTCTTGCCTACTGCTTTATTTAAATGAGATATGAATATAGGTAAAATTTCTTGGGTGAAGGCATAAAAAACCCAAATCATAGATTTAAACCTTCCGATCTAAAAATATTTTTTTAGCCAAAAAGAGAAGATAAAATCCCCATGCAGATATCAACGGCTGTGATATGCTCTGACTACATACTGATCCGTGGAGATTAGAACCATGCAAAAACCACACGTGAATTTCCACATTGGGATCTTCTAATTACTAGATTCACATGTGCTTATGCTAATCACGTTAGCCTGAGATACTTTTATTGCACTAAGTTGCGCCTAGCGACAATGACCATTTTTATAGATTGATGTTTTAGAATTTTCACACATATTAAAAATAATTAATATTTAATCATAAATATAACTTTTTCACACAAAACATTTTTTATGACCAATAAAAATTCAATAATTTTTTTTTAATTTACAGAAAATGCATCTAAAAGTTAGAACATTATTCTTTGTAGAATAAAAAAAAATCTAAAACATCAATCTACAAGAATATTTTCCTATCTACCAAACATGAAACAAAAAATAATAATGGTTTTATAATGAAAAAGTATTAAAATCGTAATTATTATCACTGAGAAAAGGATAATTATTATATATTACGCGTGAAATATTGGACCTCTCTGACACGACTGTTACCAAAAAAAGGAGGAATTAACGGCGTTACCGTTGCCGTTATCTGCGTTGCAGGCAGTTATGTGTATGCGTGTCTGTATCTTAATGGGCCTGGTAGAGATCCAACGTCTGCCATGTGCTGACGTGGAAGACATGTGTATGTCTTTGTCAGCTTTTTTATTTAAACTATATATACTTAATATATTAGTGATGCATGTGTTAATATATAATTTGGTTAAATTTACCTGTTTAATACTGTACATACATATTAAAAAATCATACGATTAATCAAATCTTGCATACAAAGTACAAACTATCTTTCATACTGAAACATTTTTTGTATAACATCTAATATTTTTCTTAAAAAAGAGTAAATGTAATTGTTAGAACTCATAAAAACGTTAACAATTGATTTTTTTTTTTCTTTCTTATTTCTTAAGGAAGATGTTTTATTTTCAGACATCTTTTTAAAATCCCACAGTGACAAAGTTGGGTTTGAAGTTGAACACCACAAAATCATTGAATCGTGCTTTTAATAAATAAAAATAAGCTTCGAATCGTGCTGCGACTGTAAAAGCATTATAACACATGATTTATTTACGTCGATTCATTTTCTTGCTTATTACAACATCCATAATTTTTTTTGTTGATAATATCCATAATTTATAAAGCCTTCATAAACCAAAAAAAAAACAAAGTAGATTCATAATTGCATATGAATTAAATTACATCATACACGGATATTAGGTAAAGATAGGACCCATCTTCTTTAAATCTGCTAATTAACGTCGGCACAAGTAACATAACCAGTACGACACCGTTTTTAAGGATGCATTCATTGGCACAGAGCCGCGGCGCCAACGTTTGCGTTTTAAACCCTCTCGCTCCATACCATACTCGCCACGTGTCTTTATTTAAAACCCGCGTTTCCTTCACGCGATTTTTAAGAAAATTTTGTTTACCGTTTGCAAAAATGTCTTATTGTCCTCTTAGTGTCAGCCTTATTTACAGAAACACCACTGGACGGTGTCGATAAATTTATTTAACGGAGAAGGGTATTTTGGAGAATTTAACCAGGGACGGCGTATTGGGGAGGCTAACCCAATCCGACTTTTATTTACTCCGTTATGCGCTTTATGGGAAATTTCAATTAATAAAATTTAAAACTAAAATATTAATAAAGAAATGAAAATTCAATGATACGCCTTTTATTTTTGACTCCGAAAGTCTCAAAAGAAATTGTTTTTTAAAAAACCCAAATGATTCACCTTTTCTTAAAATGTACCCCGTTTGTCTTCGAGGAGAGATCTCTGGTCCACAGTTTTTTTTATTTGACAACTCAAAAAATTTATATTCTTTTCTTTTCGGTGTTGTATTATGAGTTTTTATTTTGGTATTTTTGCACTTTATCCCTTCTCAAAGAAAGCTACAAAGCAAACACAATTTAAATTAAATTTCATATTTACCGTTAAATGATTATACCATGAGGCCATTTCTTCAATTTTTTTTGGTGGGGTTTACCGGTTACAGTTTATACCATTTTCAGATTTTGTGAAAAATATTATTTATATAACGTTTTTGCTTACGGAATTTATAATTTTGATATATGTATTTTTATTGAAAAAAAATTTGAAGTGTTGGTTGAATAGAGCTGACACAGCACCTGTGACTATTTGTCGGGACACATGAGTAAGAAGCAAAGCCTCTCATGCTTTCGTGCTTCTCTTTGTTTTTCTCTCGTCGTTTTTTATATATCCATCATTTATATTTATTTTTATGTATAATACTTTTTATGTTTATTGTTAGAAACTAAAAATAATATATATAAGAGGTCACAGATTAGTATCTACACAAAGAATTATAGTAATGATTTATGATCATTACTGGACTAGCAGTAAATGTAGTATTTTTTTCGTCTGAAATATTAAAGAAACCACATCTACACTCTACACCCTAATTAGAACACGTATTTTGGGCATTACTGTTATTGCAAAACTAAAATGTAAATTTTTATCGATGAAAAATACTTATCGCAGAAGGAAAACCATTGAATACAATTATCTCTATTCTCTACAACGTGACCAAAAAAATAATAATACAAAATATCTCCAAAGAAAATCATATTACTAAAAACGAACCATAGTAGAATATTAGGAAACATGATTTGTGATGATTTTGCCATCAAAAATATGGTTTACTTTAAATATGTGAACTGCTGGAGAATATAAAATTAACAAAATTTTGGAAACTATTACCCAATTATATCCAAAATATATAAATATCTAAATCAATTTAAAATTATTTAGAATTCGTTAAAAGATCTTGTTGCCTTGTAATGTCATCGCGTAAAACTAAAAAAAAAAAAATTAATGATTATGGAAAGAAAAATAAATTCAATTTGTTTTGTAAAAATCGAAAATATAAACCAGCCAAAAGCCAGATGGAAACCATATTCACTCTCTCTCTTATTAGCCTCACTTCTCCTTCTCTATATCTCTCTAAACCTCCATAGCTTCTCTACGCAAGCTATTATCTCTTAACGCGCTCTCTTTCTCTAAAAGCTCTTCAATTCAATATACTCACACAGAAGCGTTTTGTACTAAAGATAACGATTTAAAAAAAATGGAAACTTTGAGTCGTTTCTTGGCTTTCATGTCTCTATTTTCAGGTTTAGTTTCTGGATTTGCTCTACAAAACCTTCCAGTTACATCTTTTGAAGAAGGTTACACTCAACTTTTCGGTGACAAGAACTTGTTTGTTCATAAAGATGGCAAATCTGTCCGGTTAACGCTCGATGAAAGGACCGGTATGGTTCTTTTAATCTTCCTCTGTTTTTTTTTTCTTTCTTTCTCGTTTCTTGATCTTTTCTTTGTTTTCTCGGTTTAGTGATAAATTGATTTATGCAGGTTCTGGGTTTGTTTCAAATGATCTTTACTTGCATGGATTTTTCAGTGCTTCTATCAAATTACCTTCTGATTATTCAGCTGGAGTTGTTGTTGCCTTTTATGTAAGTAAAACCCCTAATTTAGCTTGGATTCACAGTTTCGAGCTGTTGAATATGGTTAGAACTAACCAATTAAGGATCTTTTCTCATAAATATGATTAATTTCACTATTGATTTGGGATTAGTATAAGTAATAATGATTTTTTTGTGGGTTGTTATGATTTCAGATGTCAAATGGAGATATGTATGAGAAGAACCATGATGAGATAGATTTTGAGTTTCTTGGTAACATTAGAGGAAAAGAATGGAGGATTCAGACAAACATTTACGGTAATGGAAGTACTCATTTGGGAAGAGAAGAGAGATATAATCTGTGGTTTGATCCAACTGAAGATTTTCATCAATACAGTATCCTCTGGTCTGATTCTCACATCATGTAAGTAAAACCATTCTCTCTTAATCTCTTTGTTTGTTTGATTTCCAATAAACTAAAAACCTTAGAATTTGAAAGGATGTTAGGCTATTGACCCCATCTGATTTAAAGCTTTTTTGGAGTCCATAATGTCATCTTCTATTTAAGGAAACCCAAGTGGGGTTTTAATGATGGGAGGATCTTTTTGTTGAAAAAATGCTTCAAATTTCTTGGTAGATATTAATTTTTTTCCTTCTTGTGGAAAGTTTTGTGATGCTTGGGACATCATTTGCTTTTGGTTGTATTGTTCATGTCAGTTTCAAGTGTGTGAGCCCCCAAAATGGTTTACAGCTTTCGATTTTTGGCATCAACAAAGACCCCATACAGAAGTATGTTTTCCTTTGGGGTCCAATTCTCAAGTTGAGAATCTTTACTTAGTTCTTCAAAAGTTGGAATTTTTATGCTAAAAATATTATCTTTTCAAGCTTATAATTTCAGGGTATTGATCAAGATCGTAACTTTGTTTTTAACTAAAATTGGCATCAATGACCCTTACAGAATCTAACTTAGTTAATCAGAAGCTTGTAAAATTTTCCCAGAAATGTTTTTCTTATAGCTAATTCATCCTTTTCCCTGGTTATTATTTTGTGGGTACTGATCAAAGTTGTTAAATTGTTATTCTTTTTGGTTATGCAGATTCTTTGTAGACAATGTTCCGATCAGAGAGGTCAAACGCACGGCTTCAATGGGCGGTGACTTTCCATCAAAGCCGATGTCTCTCTACACAACAATATGGGATGGTTCTAAATGGGCGACTAACGGTGGAAAGTACGGTGTAAACTACAAATATGCGCCTTACATTGCGCGGTTTTCTGATCTAGTCCTTCACGGCTGCCCTGTGGATCCAATCGAGCAGTTTCCGAGGTGTGACGAAGGAGCGGCTGAGGATATCCGTGCGGCACAGGAGATTACCCCGTCGCAGAGGAGTAAAATGGACATTTTCAGGCGGAAACACATGACATACTCATATTGCTATGATCGGACAAGGTACAAAGTTGCTTTATCAGAGTGCGTGGTAAATCCCGCAGAGGCTCAAAGGCTTAGGGTTTATGATCCAGTCACGTTTGGCGGAATTCCGAGGCGCCACCGCAATGGAAAGCACCGGAGCAAGAGAAGTCGGGTTGATGGAACAGAGTCGATATGATTATATATAGTCAATAATATGTTGTTGGGTGAGATTTGGGGGGATTTCTATAATAAGTCCATATATTGGTTATTTGTGATTCAGTGCATTTTCACAGTTAGAGGGGGCATTTTTGTCATTTGTTGCTTGTATATGAATATAAGAAAAAAAGAATTTAATTAATGCTTTTATTTGAGAGATTTTCGAGTTTGAATACGACAAATTGTTTTCTTGTTTTTGTAAATACTGTCGTTTACGAATATTTGCATTGTAATTTCAGCTGTCTAGGATTTTTTATTTATCTTCATTTCTTTGGCATATTGATCGAATTTATATTTGTATTCAATTTGGGTACTTTATATGACGAAAGTTTTGTCTTCCCTCTCTTATACTTGTTTTATTCAATGGGTCCAACGAATATTGTTTTAATTTTGTGAGTTCATGTTCGTGCACATATAAAAACATACAACGAATTTTTTTGGTAATCATACATAGTACCTTTCGCATTCGAACAAATTTGAAGCTGCGTAAACAATTCATTTTTGTCAAAAAAAAAAAAAACAATTTATGTCTGTTTCATTATTAACAAAACTTATGCAAAAAACAAAATTTATGAACAAACAACGCATTTTTGAGTTTTGAGTTTCGAATGGTCGTTTTGAGTTTAGCCGCAAAAGTAATAAATCTGCGAAATTTTGAAAACGAAAAGGAAAATATTGTGAAGTTTTAAATCAATTAGTTTTAGATTATGAATACGGAATCAAGAACTAATCAACACACGGATTTAATGAGTTTCTCTCTGAACCGGAGAGTACGTCTCGTGCAAACATCCACTAAATAAATCCAAGAATAAGTTTCAATACAATTCTCTCTCGTATCTCTATGTAACACTCTATGTTTCTTTCTTATATGTACCTCCGAAAGAAACAAGACAACTTGAAGCTCATATACTCGCGCTTCAAGCGTAAGAACAAACCAGAAAACAAGAAGAAGAACTAGAAACCTATGTAAAACCCGAAGCTCTCAAAGACAAAATCTCTCAAGAACTCTCTTAACCGAAAACTCCCTCTCTCTAGCTTCGTCTTTCCTTTGCTTCTTTATGTTGTGATGATGAACTGTGAATCCTTGCTTCTCTTTATATAGAATTTGTAATGGCATTTTTTCCAAATCGAATTAGGATTTCAACTCCTTTTCCATTTTGAATTTTGCCTTTCTCCTTTGCCAAGAAACACCAAACCAACCGACATGGTTTTGGTCCACACTTTCGAATCTTCTTAACGGCCTAGCTTGTTGCGACAACCCGGTTCATGACCCGAACCGATTCTCTGACCCGGCGACAATAAATCCATAAATATTGAAAAAATATTATGAATCAAACAGTTTATTTATATACATATAGGTCGGATTTGGCAAATTTAGGGACCATCTAAGGGATAGACTTGTGAAAAGCTAGACAAAAGTGGCTTAGCTCATTCTCGTTTGTGTTTAGTCGTTTTTAGGTTGATGTTTTGCTTTTTGCCAGCTATTTTCCAACTGGTAAAACACTCTAATTGCCTCCAAAGGTTCCGCCACACAGCTACTCTGCTTAATGCTTATCCAAAACCAACTTTTTAAAATATTAAAAAATGGCCTTTACGATTGAGTTGGGTCGGGTTATTTCGGGTCGGTTTGACCGAATCGGGTAATTGATTATTTAGAAAAAAAATACAAATTCATCTTTACTTCTTCTTCTTCCCCTTGTGTGCTCTATCTCAAGCTCACTCTTACTGTTTGATTGATTTCTCGAAAGGAGGTAAGCTTCATCAAATTTCCTTTTTGGACTAATATAGTGCTTCTGTATTCTTCATGGGGTTTCGTTTCTAGACCTAAAGTTTAATCCTTTTTTTAAGGTTTGTGTTCGATTTCAAAACCCTAGCTGTTCCCGATTCTATTGTAGAAACGTTTTGAGTTAGATTACTTAGGATTTTATCGGGAATTAGTCTGGATTCTAGTTGATTCAGCGTGAATTAGAACCGTAATTTCGTGGTGTTTTAGGAATGATACTGCATTGTCCTGTCTCTTCGTCACTGAGCTTCAACCTGAATCTTCGAACCAGTTGTATCGGAAACATAGGAGTAACAAGAGTCAACGCGAGTCAAAGGAATCATTCTAAGAAACTCACTAAGAATCTCCGAAATCCACGCCGTACCAAGCTTCCTCCTGATTTTGGTGTTAATTTGTTTCTGAGGAAACCCAAAATTGAACCACTAGTGGATGATGATGATGATGTGCAAGATCAAGAACTAGTGGATGATGATGCTGTTGTATGGGAACCAGAAGAAATAGAGGCGATTTCGTCGCTTTTTCAGAAAAGGATTCCTCAAAAACCCGAGAAACCGATTCGAGTTAGGCCTTTACCACTTCCTCAACCTCACAAGTTACGACCTTTGGGTCTTCCAACTCCAAAGAAGAATATAAGATCAGCTGCATTGTCTTCTGTATCAAAGAAAGTGTATAAAGATCCGAGCTTTCTCATCGGTTTAGCTAGAGAGATCAAGAGCTTGCCTTCTTCTGATGCAGATGTTTCTCTTGTTCTCAATAAATGGGTTAGCTTCTTGCGTAAAGGGTCACTCTCTATGACGATTCGAGAATTGGGTCATATGGGTTTGCCTGAGAGAGCTTTACAGACATATCATTGGGCTGAAAAGCATTCTCATTTAGTCCCAGATAACCGGATTCTCGCATCCACTATTCAGGTTTTGGCGAAGCACCACGAGCTGAAATTGCTTAAGTTCGATACTAGTTTGGCTAGCAAGAACGTAATCGAAGCAATGATCAAGGGATGCATTGAAGGTGGATGGTTGAATCTAGCCCGGAAGCTTATACTGATCTCGAAGAGTAACAATCGAATACTCGACTCAAGTGTTTACGTGAAGATGATTCTGGAAATAGCTAAAAACCCTGACAAATTCCATCTTGTAGTTGCTCTTCTCGAGGAACTGAAAGAAAGAGAAGATTTGAGATTGAGCCAACAGGATTGCACAAGTATTATGAAGATCTGTGTGAAACTGGGAGAATTTGAGCTCGTTGAATCTCTTTTTGACTGGTTTAAAGAATCAAACAGAGAACCAAGCGTTGTAATGTACACTACGATGATACATAGCAGGTATTCGGAACAGAGATACCGAGAGGCGATGAATGTGGTTTGGGAGATGGAGGAATCAAACTGTCTTCTTGATCTTCCAGCTTATAGAGTAGTCATTGGACTATTTGTGGCATTGGATGATTTGGGAAGGGCAATGAGATATTACTCTAAACTCAAGGAAGCTGGATTCTCGCCAACATATGATATTTACCGCAATATGATTAGTGTTTACACCGCTTCAGGGCGATTGACGAAGTGTAAAGAAATATGCAAAGAAGTTGAAGATGCTGGATTGAGGTTGGATAAAGATACTTCATTTAGGTTGTTGCAGCTCGAAAAGCTATCAATGTCTCAGTAAAGAAACTCTTTTGCACTAAGACCTTCCAATTTTTGTTTTCACTATTAGTTTCATTGTGGTTTATTTGAACGTTTTAGCATTGACAACAATGAAGATGTAATATACAAGAAATACACTAATTATTATGTAAAGATAGGTATAATTTTACTGTTTGAAAGTGTTTTCAGGCAAAGATGAAAGTGGAAACTTCACAATGTCAGAATCAGACATAGCAACTCTGTTTTCTTCTGGAACTGATTCTGGTCCATCCATCGATGGTTTTATCACTGTAATGAACAAAATATTGTAAAACAAGGTAAGAGCTAAGAGAACAAAAGCTGAAGTTGTGAGGAACGATCCGGATATCTCAGGTGGTTCTTCAAACATGATTGGATCACTGGTTCTGACGACGTCTGGTGATCTCTTGATGATGGTTCTAGGTTTTTCGTCGGCTTGAGATTCGATTTGTTGATCAAGCTGTTTCAGAGCTTCTCTTGCTTTATCTCTATCGATTTCAAATCTCTGTGAAGAAGAAGAATCGTCTCTTTCAGTGGCTTGGACAATACGCATCAAATGTCTCTTTTTCTCCTTGATTTCTCCATGTACGTACCAATTAAGAGACTGTAAGCCTAACACCACCATTTTCAGTTTCCTCTGTTTCTTCTGCTACACCTCTCTGGAAGATGATAAATTTCTGTGTGTGGACATTGTTGATGGCAAAGTTGTAGATAACTTGACTTCTTAGGGGATTTTTATTGTTTACACACGCTTATATCACTTGACATTCAAAATTGGGCCCGTTTGTAAAGTTTTAATGTGATAGCTCCAAGTATAAGGCTTGAATGGCCCATTTGGTTAAAAAATGGTATGATATTATATTTAAGTAATTTAACAATTAGAAAAGTATACTAAGAAATTTAATACTTTTTTTCAAATTTAAAATACCGAACATGTAGATTGATTTATGCTAGTGTTGTGTTGTTGTTGTTGTGTCACTACCCATATATTGCATGTTGTTAGAGAAAAATTAATTATGAAGTCTCTAATCATTTCAATCATGTGGATGTGCATGGAACTAAAAGTTACATTAAATATTAATCATTGTTAAGCTTAGAGGTCTAAGATGCAATCTTTCTTAAATTATTACCCGAGACAATCCCAAGATGGAAGTGGTTGTGACTTGTGACTGAAATAGAGATTAACACTTGAAAGAAAAGAACACGAAAGATGATTAAAGAGAGAAATGAGAGAAGGAGAGAGATACACACAAGCGTTTATACGAGTTCAATGATGTTAATACGACACCGCCCCTGTCTCGCCGAGACCTTTAGTTTGGAATCTATTATAGCTAAACAAGGTTTACTAGAGAAAATACTATGAAAAACTGCTCACTCGCACATACATATTGTGTTCAATAGCATTACATCGATAGATCTGTTATAAATAAACAGTATAAATTAATTTATGTTCAACTTTTTTCTTAGAAATAATATTTAAAGGAGAACAGATCTTTTGGACAATGTAGATTGGTGAAGAACATTGCCGGAAACATCATAGTAGATGAAGTTTACTTGGGAGTGAGTGATGTGAAGAGACATGAAACCTTGTCCATCGTAATACAGTTTGAGTTCTTTTGGATCCCATGGCTGAACATCTCCTCTCCATGCCTTTGATCCTCCTCCACTTGTGAGGAATTGGGTTTCACTGCACCATTTCCAAAAACAAATATTTAATTTTAGTTTTACAAGCAAACATTAAACTCAGCTAAATTTAAAATAAAATGAAAATTGTTTTATAAACAAATTGATTCCACCTTTGTATACCGGATATAAACCTAAGTTAGATCAATCGAAACCCATATGAATAAACGTAAAATTTATTAAGATGTATTTTTAATTAAAATAGATTTTAGTTATACTTTACGAATATCTACAATAGTAAAAAATATTATTATCTTATTTATCCCTGTTAGAGCTGGCAATCATAATTTAAGTTGGATCAAAAGAAGTGGTAAGTAAAACTAGTGTACCCGTCAGTGCCAATGTGTTGCAAGCAGTGATCATGTCCGTTTATGTACAAGTCCACTTTATTCTCCTTCAAAAATAAATGAAAGAAATCGTGAAAAGCTATCATAGATTGATTATATCAATGTAGAAAACAATAAAATAAAATAACATGTTAGCTGAAAAATGATATTATGAATGGTTATTTTTACCTCCAGAATTGGAAGAAGTTGATCTACGAGCTCTTGGGTCACACCGTGATGACCTGCGGTTTTGATCCCGTGGTGTCCCACGACAAATTTCCATGTGGCACTTGACTTTTTAATCTCTAAATCTAAATCCTAAAATTTCAGTAACAGAAGTTAAAATTAGTAGAAAGTATCAAAAGAAGATAGAGATTTGTTGTGATTATGAAAGAAAATGTATTATTACATGTAAGAGGTTTGAGATGTATATATCTCTAGGTAAGACATTGCTCCAATCGTAAGTGTGGCCTTCTGGATCAGTGAAGTATTTTTCTACAAATGGATTTGTGTCCACGAAGAAAAACTCCACCATTCCTATAACCAAGAAAAAAAATATATATCACTAAATAATTGATTTCTGTGCATTGTACTGTGTAATATATTAATATAAGTATATATATATATATATATATATATATATATAGAACTAGATAATGTATCACATTATACACGGAACTAATATGATTTTCGTTATTAAATAAATTATAAAATTTTAGTTTTTAGGATTTTCAATACGGATTTAAAATAAGACTCGGGATTTTTATTACAAATAATAATCAACTATATACTAAAATTTATTTTTTGAATAAAACATTTAATTTACACTTAATTACATGATACACCATTAAAAAATAGTTAAAGATAATTAAATTAAGAAGTAATATACTTGTCTTTCAAATTATTTGAAGATTTTCTTTGTTTTCTTTTCATTTTGAAGAAAATTATATTCATTTCTAAATTTAATATTTTTAACTATTTTCTAATGGCGTTTCATGTAATTAAGTACATAATAAATGTTTTTTTTTAAGTTACCCTTCTAATATGAGATAAAATGGAACTAAAATTAAGAGAATTCTCAATTAATTTGAAAGATAATTTTATCCTTTCTTAATCCAATATTTTTAACTATAATCTAATGACATATCATGTAACTGATTACATACTAAAGGTTTTAATAAAAAAAAAAGTTACTCTTTTTTTTGGTCGGCAAAATTTACCCAATAATATATATAGTAGATGTTTAATCATATGATAAACCAATCTACGTCAACTTTGATTTAATTATGCTAGGCTGCTATTGCTAGTATGTATTTAAAAAGTTAAAATTTTTAATAAGAATCCAACAAATTTAATAAATTTGAACGTCAAATCCAACTATTTAAGAAAACAATCTCCAAAGGTTGGAATATATGGATTATGGACTAAACATTCTTGTATAATCTAAAGTTTAATAAACTGGTTTTACCAAAAAAAAAAAAAAGTTTAATAAATTGGAAGTATTAAAAAAAGGAACCTGAGGATAAGACGAAAGATCTGCGACAAAACCATCTCCAATCTTTTTGGGTGAGAACGTGACTTAGTTGTGCTTCAACATTTCCCCTGTAATCATGGTTACCCAAAACTGCAATAACATTTGAGTGTTTAGTCTCACGCGTTAATTAGGCATAGATTACACATTTTACTAGTATTAAATATGTATATAGAAATTGATTTTAAGGAAGTAAAATTACCTGCATACCACTGTTTTTGGAGACTAGGATGAGTGTAGATATGAGAGAATGAGGCTTCAAAGGAAGGATCAGTGTCTCTTTTTAATCCATCTTCGTAGAAATTATCTCCTACTGATATCACAAAATCTATGTCTAATTGCTCTCCCACAATTCCCATCTGCCAGTTTTCCAAATTTTCAATTTTAAATATTACATAAACAATTTTTTTTTTATTAGAATATATTTGTTCTTGTCGATAGTGTATGCGTGAAATATATATATTTTAAATTCATTTTAGATATACAAATTTTTTTATATTTGAAGACTCTGCTTACTTTGTTGTCAAACATATAGTATTGATTGTAAATGTTAATCAATTTTTTTTTAATATAAAAGTTGAAACTATAAAGAAGTTTTAGCTAAAAGAAAGAATGATTGAATCTAAATTTCAACTTCTTTGTCATCACTTCATTTAAAAAAAAACCTTCATCTTTCACCACTTTTCTATTAGGAATATGCTTTCTAATGAAGCGTATCAATTCGTCAATAGCAAGAATACATTCACGAATATGCTGTCTACATATTGCGTAGAATGAATGACTTCCTACAAGAAAGATATGGACGCAACTTTATGCTCATTATTAATAGATTGATGTTTATATTTTATACATAATTACGTGTTTCAACTTTCAACACTATATAGAAAAGAAAACAAATAACCAGATTATATTAAATATACTTTTCCAACAAAAATCAAACCTAATATATCGTTTGGGTAGTGTATATATGTTTATATATATATATATAAACACATATATGATATATCTTTTTTTTTGGAACAAAAATCAAACCTAATATATCGTTTGGGTGGTGTATATATGTTTATATATATATAAACACATATATGATATATCTAATATGTAATATATAGTTTATAAACACCTATGAACATTAACCATCAATATACCCTTTTTATTTGGTGTCTCCATGAAATATCAAAATATTTTAAGAGAAAATCAGTGTTCATTCTTTTATATAGTTTCCATGAACACAATTGCCACTAAGTTGTATTTTTCGGTTATTCGAACCATAATGAAAAGTATAAATCTTAAATACGAATTTTATCATATGCATCACATATATTTAAATTCGGTGGTGACCGAATGCAAACCACTAAACTACATATTGAAAAAGTAATTAATATTAAGCACCTGATGTGCAACGAGAGATTGATTAAATTCTCCTTCGCGTCCCCAATCTCCAACGACCAGAAAACTCAGAGAGCCATCAGATTTCGTCACCGGATGTTTCAATCTTTCAAGCTTCGACAAAGAACCATTGATGAAGAAGATACATAGAAACATCAAACTCACACCAAACCATACACCCATCTTCATCTTCTTCTTAATTATTTTATCTGGTCTGAGAAAATCCAGCAAAAACAATGCATCATATATATAGAGAGAGATGTCTTCGTAACAATTAATATTGATGGATCTGTAAGAATAAAATGGTCGATAAATGGATTATTCAAGGATGTTTTTTTTGGTCAACATTTCAAGGAAATATATAATCATTTTACTATAATAAGAGGACTCTATACAGCTTTTGTTTTGTAATAGTATCATATCCTTTATCCAAGGTATGGGCCATGCTACGTGTTACTTACACGTTTAGGTCAAGGGATTTTTCTTCCTGGTATTTTTTTTCCTATTTATTACTTGGTTTATTTTCTAATTACATTATATTTTTCCCTATAAATCTCTAATATTAATATTTCAGGGATATTTGGCACATAAGTACATATCTTTGAATTTTGTATTAAATTAGTAAAAACTCAAATTATATGTGTTTTTTTTTTTGGGTTCAAATCACAGAGAACTATTAAGGATTTCTTTCTTTATGTAAAAGGAGCAAAAAATAATTATTTTGAATATCTATGTATATAGTGGAATATGATGATAATGAATTATACAAAGTAATGTGGACACGAGAACCATGCGTAGTATCATCTTCTTTATCTTTGAGCTTCTATAATTTGGTTATTTTTTTAATTAAAAGTAAACGATATTATGTTGACCAAAAAAAAAAAAAAGTAAACGATATTAAAACCAAATTATGGGACTATATTTATGTACGTACGTCTTCATGTATTAAAATACTCTTTCTCATACTTTAGAATTCGAAAATAATCACACAACAATAAAAATAATTAGGCCACGTGAAATATAAACATAATAAACAATGAAGGATTAATAATAATATTGTCTTAACTCTTAACCTTTTTTTTTAATCAGACCATCGATTAGATATCGTAATAAACAATCTTTTTGCAAGTGCTCCATCGATGCAAAACGCGACCAAAACCATCGTAAAAAGCGACGCGTAGTTCAGCTTCGGATATGTAAACCGACATGAATCCTTGTCCATCATAGTAAAACCTCATCTCTTGTGAGTCCCACTTATTCACATCTCCTTTCCACGCCTTGGATCCGCCTCCACTTGTCATAAACTGTATTCCACTATAAACAACACAAAACGCATTTCCCTTACGTTACAAATCCATAATTAATCTCATTAATTAATTCTACGCAACTATTTAATCACCTGTTGATGCTGCTTATGTGCTCCAAGCAATGATCATGCCCGTTTATATAAAGATCCACTTCATTAGCCTAAAATTTTCAAGAAAACTGATTACTTGTTTTGTTTAGTTTTTTTTTTTGTTTTTTTGTTTTTTTTAGTATTGTACATACTTTAGTAGTTAATATAAAATTACCTCGAGGATAGGTAAAAGTTGTTTCTCAAGTTCTATAGTTATTCCGTGGTGACCTGCACTTTTTATCGTGTGATGGCCTACGACTATTTTCCATTTTGCCATTGATTCTTGCAATGCCACATTGACATCCTATATATTATTATGAATTATCCATTTATGTACCGAATTAGGTAAATGTTAATCACATGTTTTTGATAATATAACTAACTTACGGTAGAGTAAGAAAACAAAATAGTTACCGTTAAGAGATTGTTAAGGTACTTATTTCTTGGTAATACGCCTCTCCAATCATATACATGGTCCTTCGGTTCATCAAAATATTTATCTACGAACGGTGTCGTGTCCACGAAGAAAATATCGACAAGCTCTACAAAAAAAGAGGTTATGTTAACTTCGTCCTCTTAATGAAGAAGATATTAACTTTTGTTTTCTTGGTATTTTACTTACCGGCGTTAACAACGTAAGATCTTAAACAAATCCACCGGCAGTCCAAATCCCTGAGTATGGGGCTGAGTTGCGCATAGACGTTACCTCTATAATCATGATTTCCTAATACTGCGAGGGAAATGAAAATCTACCAATAAGTCAATAAAAAAAAAGTAAATATAAATATTTTTTTTTAATGTCAAATAATTTGTTTTCTTTGTAACTGAAAAGAGTAGAGATAGTTTTATGGTTAGAGTATAAATTATATAATTACTAGAACTGGCTTTTCCACTATAATTTACGTACCACTATACCATGGTTTTTGTAAGCTAGATGCTCTGTAAATATTGGTAAACGAATCTTGAAATTGAGAATCATATGGACTGATTATTCCGTCATCATAAAAGTTATCTCCAGTCGAAATAAGGAAATCGATATTTAAATCCTTCCCTATTTTTCCCATCTGAATGCAAACAAATTATAGTCGACAATTAGTAGAGTAATTCAGAAACGTAGAAAAAAGAAAAATAATCAGTCTTATTAAAAATAGCATTAAAAATGATAAAGATACAAAAACTAATATATATATATATATATATATATATATATTTCCAATAACTATTTCCAAAATCGACAAAAAGTTCTATATATATATAGAGATTTTTGTCGTTTTTGGAAATAGTTAGGTAACTTGTCCATTTCACTACAAACTAAAATATAATAATAATACAAAATTTTATCATAAAAGAATAATAATAATACAAAATTCTCCAATCAGTGTCTTCCTTAATCAGAAGCATTTACTTGTAGGATAATAGAAGCAACCAAAATTAAAAACTAATGCACAGCCTTAAGATTATTAGTTCCACGTAAGTTATGTAACACACTAAAGATTATGCAACTTTACCTTCACGACTCCTTAATTATTCTGATAATACGACTCGAAACAACACTTTTTCAAGCAATACTCAGTGCAGTATTGTTAATATTACTTAGATCATCTCCAACTCTAGCCTATATTCACCTCCAAACTCTATTTTGGAACCAAATCCCTTCAAAATCCCTCCAACTCTACTCTATTTCAACTGCAAGAGATCTTTTATTTCTTCTCTATATTTGATTTGTTTTTTAAAACATGACTCCATTTTGGAGTTGGATTTCTCTATTGTGGAGTTGGGTTGGAAAAAAAACACAATTCCAAAATAAAATTACTTTATTTTGGAGTAAAAAATGAAGAAATGGGTTGGAGATGTTCTTACTTACTATAATAGCTAATTAATAATTTACTCAAACGATGCATTCGACGTCAAGAAAACATAATATTACACGCTTCTCGGTTCTTCTAATATAATAAAGTAATATATGATTTATCTTATCATTTTCGTCATCTTGCTTAATTTCTCTCTAGCTCATACATCTTAGTTACACCATTAAAAACTTGAAATTAGCTTACTTATAGACAAGGAATAAATTATAGACAAGGTCACATCTACACACACACACACTTATGTGTACCTGAAGAGCTACTTGAGACTGGTTATAAGAACCTCTTCTTCCCCAGTCGCCGACGACGAGAAAACTGAGTGTACCATCGGGTTTCGGTGGTTGGACCAACCGTGGTAGCTCCGCCGTTGAATTACAGGCGGATAATATAATAGTGAAACAGAGAACAGAAAATATGATTTCGATGGGCTTAGCTCTCAAGCTATCCATTGAGAGACTTTGGAAAAAAAAATTGTA
This sequence comes from Boechera divaricarpa, assembly GCA_026770425.1. Lineage (NCBI taxonomy): Eukaryota > Viridiplantae > Streptophyta > Magnoliopsida > Brassicales > Brassicaceae > Boechera > Boechera divaricarpa. The sequence goes on from CM049188.1 coordinate 17,116,022, forward strand.
AGGGGTGATGGTGGATTTGTTGTGGCTTTGTGTATTTAATTATAGCTAGTCCTTATGTGGACAAGAATTATAAAAAAGTAAAAATAAAGGCAGGAAAAATAATGTAATAATTGTGAAGTTCTGTTCTCTTGAGTCTTGACTATTCTACGTTTTAAAAACATATTATCAAAAGTAACCCCTCAAACTAATTAGAATGGACTGTAGACAATTACGTGAAAATTATTTGCACGTCACTGTAAAGGGGCGGTGGATGAAATTAGCCGTGAATGTTCCATATTTCTGTGACGTGGCATATATTCTTCCACATATCTATTTGACATTGCATATTAATAACAATTTTATTCCCATATATATTAACAAGGAAAAAGAAGTTGAAGGTGAATTTTTTTTTGTTTTTTTGCTTCCTTTGCTAATTGCCTTATATGTGAAAGCCCATTGTAGAGTTGTTACCTGTTAACTAATAGTTATATATCTATTCACAAAAGTTTTCAATCATTTTAAAAAAAAAACTGTTTGTCATAAACCTTTGTTGCAAGGAAAAAAGATTTGTCGTAGAACTGTTCATATCCAACTAGTTAAATTTTGTGAAAAGGGGCCCCATTGTTCGAGTTGTTAATCTATAGTTGAATGTTTATACACAAAAGTTTCAAATCACTAAAAGAGAAAATAGTTTGTTTGTCTTTTTCCGACAAATAAATGATTGGATTATGTGATTTGAAGAGTTACAGAGTCATTATACAAACAAGAAGACAACCATGAAGGATATGATTATAGCTTGAATTAAAAGTATTGCTTAGTTGTCAAATTGTTATCATATACATATTAGTTATACGCAGAAATTGGAAATAGGCCTCTGCGTCAATTAGATATATTCAAGAGGATGCAGCGCCTAATTGTTTTCCAAATGTTTACTTCCGCAAGTAAACTTATAAAATAGTTTTTTTTAGCAAAAAAAAAAAAAAAACTTCTAAAATATTTTTCCACATCAAATTATTTATTGTCAATTACTTGATAAAAATCCATGCAATTTTGATGGATTTTCCCATTTTTGGGAGTTAATCAGTTTAATTCCAGAAATATTGTAATGAGAGGGTATTTGAAAATTCCATGGATTTCAATAATATTATAAGATAAAGATATTAATTTATCAATAATGTATATTTCCTCCACCATATGAAGTGTCATACAAGCCGAACGGGAACCCATACCATTCTTTGTCTTTAAGATTTTTAATTATTGATCTTTGTGTTCATGTGTTTTTCTTATCTTGACAAAATCCAAGAGGCGTCGACAACAAAAGTATCCAAATGGCATGTGAGAGTCGACGAAAACTTCCAAAATGTTGCCAATTAGTTTTAGATCGCATACATGAAAATATATATGCTAAAATAAATAGCATCCACGTATATATGATGTCGGATCTATCCGAAATCTCAAATGAGATTCTAGGCTTCGGAATGATGATCACGAGCGAGTATGAATATATAAAATATGCACAAAAGAATGTGTAAGATATAAGAAAATTAATGGGTAAAAAGGATTTCATATGTTTACACTAGACTCCCTTATTTTATTTTTTTGGGAAAGTAGCCATTGAAATACAGATTTTTTTTTTTTTTAAAACCTATAACTAAAAAGCAGTAGCTATTTGGAATAATTTATATCAAAAAACCATTATTAATTCATCTCTGTGAGAGAATGAACAAATAATGAGAACAATCTAAAAATAGTAAACAGTGAATGCTACTTCGATTGCTTACACTCAGTTTTTTATTTGATTTGTTACACAATTTCATGGGTTGTAGTGAGAGTGTGTAGTTCATCTCCAACATAAAACGTTTAGAATACATTTGTGGTGATCTAGATGATGCTTCTTTGACAGAAGTTGTTGAAACCAGGCACTTGTGACAAGTCGCCCAGAGGTCACATGCGGTCTATATGGCGTGGATTTGTCAGACTCCAAAATCCTAATCTTTTTACAAGGATTTAAGAAACTTACAAGCTTAGATCTATATCTCATTCGAAGGGATTTACCAGAAGTTCTTTAGTGTGAGTATTTTGTGATACATTTTCATATTTAAACTTTTGAAAAGTGTTCTAATTCTTGTGTTGTTGTGCTTGTTAATTTATATAAGCAGCAATGTAGTGAAGAATGAGCTGATACTTGAAGTTTTGGTACTTAAAAGATGTGTAGACCTCCTCGAGGTGTGTGATATGCTCATTTTAGTTTTTGTACCTAGAGTTTTAGGAACCTTTTGTACTTGAGAAAGATTGACCGAGTTTGTCTTGATGTTGGCATTACGGCTATGAACAACTTAAGTTGAAAATGGGTGTTTATACTGAGTTATAGTGTAAAATATGAGACAACCTAAAGTAAAAATGTCAGTTGCACTACTTTCATTTGTCTTCATAAATTGCTATGGTGCTTGTCAACCCGGACTCCTAAGAACTGCAATTTTTACGGAGTCGTTTTCTAAAAATTGTTTGAAACTCAACCAAAATATATTCCATCACGTTCAAATACTTACAAGATCAGTTCTGCTTTTGGGTTTTTTTTTTTTTTGAAAGATCATTCAGTCTATCAATTAATGGGGATACAAAAAAAACACACAGCAAAAAGGAACACACCTCTAGCATGATGACTCAAAGATGTCTTATCCCTAGCCCTAGCGATTCCCATATCATCTATATTTGCAATCAGATTCTTCCCATTATGTATAATCACCACATTATCTGACCTTAAGTCCAAGAGGACTATAAATAATTCCTCTTTGTGAGAGAATGAACAAATAATGAGAACAGTCTCAAAATAGTAAACAATGAATGCTTCTTCGATTGCTTAACATTCATTATTTTTGATTTGATTTGTGGCGCAATTTCAAGCGGTTGGAAGTCAAACAAGTGGTTACGAACTGTAGGAAATAAAGATTGATGAGCATGTTTACCAATACAACCAATTGGTGATTGGATATTTCTAAATTATTTTAGTTTCTTAAAAATAAATTTTATTTTCTGGTTATTTTTTTTTTAAAACTCATTTCTTGTTTTGGATATTATTTTTAAGTCAGTTTTACTATTCAACCGCTTGTCACAACTTATAATCATCCCGCTAATTTTAACCAAACCTATTCCATCGTATTGATCATAACCTTTTTTTAACCATTGTTTTTCTAATCACCAAAAACCTATAATCGTTTTGTTAAAACGATATTTACCAATTATTTTTTGTTGAAAAATGATCGTTAGCTACACGAAGTATAGCTCAACACATAGCCACATATCTAAACTAAATTAATGTATCAATACCTATACGAAATATTGAATTTGCATAATAATATGCACAAATTAACATAAGTTATGTGACTAATATCAATAACATAATCTGTGTAGCTAACGATTATTTTTTATTATATAATTTGTTTACTTGCTGGATTTTTGTTTGTTTTGGTAAAGGCGTTGCTATTGAAAATGCATTTAAAAAAAAATGCACAGAGCCACAGATGTTGTATTTCAAATGGGCGCTCAAAACAATTTGTAGTTATATCAAATTAGAACCAGGTCAAATTAGAAGCCCAAATTTCTTGGTCAGATCAGCAATTGAAAGATGAAGCCCAATAGCAGCCCAATTGTCTAGATACTTGTTGAAACTGAAATGAAAAAGTAAATTACAACCAAATTTAAAGAGGGAAATTACAGAATTTTTTTACCGGAGGAGAAGACAAGACTATTAGTGGAGGGCAAAGAATGGAACATCTTATTGGGTTGACTTCCGTAGGCTATCCCAACTTTTGCAATCCAAATTAAATATGTAATACCAAATCAAATATAACTACAATCGATGTTAAATAATTTATAAATACACATGTTTGGTAATAAAATTGTGATATTGTGGGGAAAAAAAAAACTTTTATAGTAAAAGAGTCTAGTGCTTATACGCAGAGTAGTCATCTAGTTTAATTAAAAAAAAAGCAATCTTATTACCTAAAAAGAATTTATGGTCCCAGTGGTCCCTAAACATTAATGAATTTAATAGCGTTGTTAGCTTAACCACTAATAGAATTTTATGCAAGTTTGTCTACCTCTTAATAGTACTGTATTTTTTTTTTTTAATAATTGAGAACTAATGAAGATAAGTAAAATGTGATGCAATATTGGTATCTTAGATATTTTTAATTGGACAACAGATGAAGAAGATATGTGGAATAATTATTTCTAAAGTATTTGCACTTTCAGTCTAAATATCCTCCGGGCTGGTTGGTAGGAAGAAATTCAAGATTGTACGAAAATATTACTCGGCGGCATATATGATTATAATCGCAATGCACTACCGCCGACCAGCCAATGAGATTCAATTCTTTATATATATATTTTATCTAAATTGATGAAAATTTTACTCAAATAAACTATATATAGTACGTTTAGCTATTGTCTCTTTAAATATGACAATATTAAGGAGATAATTGATTGGGCTGTAGACCTTATCTACCGTCTATTTTTTTCCTACAACAAAAAATATCAATCATGCTTTTTTTTTTAATTACCGTAAAAAAAAAGATTGTAAGTACCATATTTTCTTTATTTAGAAACTTCAAAAATACATTTTTTCTTTCTCCTAAATTTTCTTTTGCTTTTTCATTTCTTTCTCCTATATTATTAGAATACATACACATATACGTATCTAAATATTAAATACTATTATTCTTGTATTATATATAAAATAGATAACATATTTTGCTTACCTTATTTGTGTCACACTTATATCCATTTAAAAATATTTTTATTTAGGGGAAAAATACAAAAAAAAATTACTTACATAAAAGTAATTAGTCTACATGAACATAAATATACAGCTACAGCCAATAGAGTTACAATAAAAATCCTATAGATACAACCAACACACCTACATCAAATAATTTACAGCTATAATCCAACCTATCACCTAGTAAATATTTTTTTAAAAAAAATTATATTTGACTTGTATTTATCGTTCCAATAATGTGAATTGACAAATTAGATAAATAAAAATATATCAAATAAAGTGATAAATCATTACAGAAAAAAAAAACAGTTAGCTAGAACTTTACAAATGACAATTTTAGATATTTTTATTAATTAAATAATAAAAAGATTGACATAAATTGTGACACCGAAAACTTATATAACAGTTAAAACTGTAAACTTGCAGAATAAAATTATTTGCAGTGAACTAAATGCAATAGTTACTTATTTTTTTCATCGGTTTGTATAGTTGTCTATCGTTTATCTTTTAGACTAATAATTTTATCATTTATATATAATAGGAAATTTCCGTACTACTGGGATATTTTTCATCCAATATATTTGTATATATTACACTCAGTCAATGTATATATATATATATATATATAAAGACAAAAATAGGAATCTTTCACCTTTTAGAAGCCCAACAATTCTTAAGATTATCTTATAGTAATAAATTATTAATCATTGGTTATTAATATTAATAGACATGCCGCAAAAAGAAAATTTACCAAATCCACCCTTACGATTTTAATTGAAATCCAACTTTCTTGGAATCTCGATTTCAAGATAGCCTGATCTTTGTCTTTTTTCACCGTGAAAATATTAAAGATTAATGTATTTAATCAATCAACCTATTTACTGTATTTGTTTGGTTAAATTTACCAGATTAACAAAAATAGTTAATTAAGATAGAAGCTTCGATAAAGAAAAATCAATAAAGAAAAATCAAAGCTATTATAGATTTATATTCTTATCATTATAAACATATTAGAATTATTATTAAACACAATGCACGAAATAATGGACAATTTGTCCGGTTGTAACCAAAACATTAAAAGAAATGAACTATGTAAATGATAGTATAATTATAATGTCATATACTATTATAGAAAAACAAATAAAAGGACGACACGTTCATCCACGATAAGAATATAATAATATCAATTTTCTTATATATATATTACCACACATACATATATATAGCTTTCGTGGAGTCACCATTGAGAATGGTTGGATCCAGTTGGACATATATGGTTTTTTGTTGGCTGCACTACAAAGTGCTAGTTCCATACGGACCATACCCAAAACAAATTTGTTTTTCATGCAACTTGCTCCATAATAAGCTACCGTGATACATTTATTTGTTTAATCGAGTAACAATATCTTCTTGGTCAAATTTAAAATATTTAAAACTCACAGCCGTTACCCAAATATTGCCGTCACCAATGGTAATTAACTTAGCTAGAATTGAAATCCTGTTCCCTACCAACAACAAGAAACCAGATTACAAACACCGCAATGATTCTTGGTTTTTTTCTTTGTTTTCTGTTAAGATGGTTCTAGGATAGATTAGTGATCTATTGTTTTCAAAATACCCGAAAACTAGGATAAATCATATAAGTTGTTTATTTGGTTTGAAAGATCTTCTAATAACCAAGTTTTTTTTTTAAATTTTTAAAATCTTGACATATCTACCTTAAAGAAGGATAGAGAATACTATTTTCAAAAGTTTCAATGTTTGTTTATTAGATAATCATGAAATGCATGAAACCCTAAACATAAGAAGACTATTATTAAAAACATGAAAACCTTACAAACATATATGGTATTTAGGAAAGGATATTAAAACAAGATTTTTGTTAGGGCGTTATGCAATAAATTAAAAGTGCCATTAATAAATTAAATAATTATATGATAAAATAGATGTCCACATGACTAAATAATGAATTTGATTGCTAACCTTGTATCATTGTGGTATAAGATATATACGATAATCACTAATCATAAAAGCGTTACTAAAAACGATATTCTCAGTTTTTTTACTGCTTTTTCATATCACTACTTTGTGCCGCTTTTAACTATTTTTATCGCTTACAGTTTTTTTACCCGTTTAAAAACTTATTTTGGATCCAATATATTAACTGTTATTGAGAAAAATCACACAGCCATTTTTTAATATTTATTTTAATTTCCATCTCTCTTACTGCCATGTGGCAAATTAAATTTATCTGCAAGTTACTAATCCCTCTGGTTAGTACATATACGGGTTGCATGACTTATTGTTGTTCTTTCTTAGTTAGGTTGGATACTATTGCAGTGTCATGTGCTTCTATATAGTATGACTTTTTTGCATAATGTATAATTTACGGGACCAATTAAAGGACCAGCAAAATAAAACTGATAGTATGACTTACAAGTTACAACAGAGCACCAAATTAATACGACGAATATTTCGCATACAATGTCACCACTAGCAATTATTGGTGGAGTATCGACATTTCAAATTAATACGACGAAAATTTTGTATCGCCATTTGTATAATCCTGGCAGATTCCGGGATTTACGGACTTCCACCATAAGAACTTTCACCTTCCTCAATTCTAGACATACTATTAAAATTTTAAATATTCGTTTTTTTTAAGTTTTGTTTTCAAAAAATGTGTGGATCTCATTGATTATATAGGAATAAGTGCAGTCGGAATGTTGTCGAAAATTTTTAAATTTAAAAACTTCAACGGTCCTTTCATATTCTGACTAATTCCCGACTACTTTATGTCGGTAGTTAGCCAAAAATGTTAAACTTTGTTATCGGGGTTTTTGCGGGTTTGTATGCCGACCGTTTTCCGACGTAATTTTGCGATCCAATGCCGACTATCTATATTTGTCGGAATTATTAGTAGTTTCTGACGTCTTTTTCCGACAATATTGTGACGAAATGATGATAGTCGGAATATTTTAAATCTTACCGACTATATTTCGATAAAGTTACATTATATCGGAAATTCATAGGGATCTATTCGGGATGTAGTCGGCACTTTTCTGATTATTGCTTTCGTCGGAGTTTGTGGTCGGAATAAGCCTTGTTTTCTTGTAGTTTTCTTTAACTGGAAATAATTATAAGCCGAATAATAAAATTAGTTCAAACTACTATCGAAATTAATATATATGGTTAAACAAACAATGGTAAGCCTTTGGATAAAAATATGTAGCGGTCCACAGTGATTAGACCGACCAAAAAGTAACAATATTTTAATTTCTTTGCTATAAGAAAGTTTATGACATAACGATAAGATTCGACCAAAATAGTAGAACTCTATAATTATAGGAACATAATATTTTCTTGTATTCATATTATACCTCGCCAGCTCATTTTGTCATTTTTCATTATAGTAAAACTGATTACATATATTCACTTAAATTTTTATATGCGATGATAAAAATAGTAACAAGTTGGACCCTCTTCTTTATTAAAAATAAGCAAAAAAGTAATCGTTTTCAGTGTTTAATTTAAGCTAATACAATTAAGGACAAAAATTGATTGGTTTCAAATTAATTTGTGTGGGATTGAAGGACGTATACAATTTGATCAAGGTGGTTTGATGTCTAACTAGTCCAACAACCAGTAATAATAACTGACCAATCATCAACCTTCATTCTTTGGATATTGAATAAAAGCTCAATAATATCGTCGGACTAATTATTAAAATGATAATTAAAACTATATAGTATAATAATCATCGTCCACGTCACATTTTCACCTCTTTCTCTCCGGCTTTGCATGGCTCTTTCTTTCTCCTTATCTCCCTCCCTTACTTATTATACTTCCTCTACAATTCCACTGCTTCTTGATAATCTCTCTCTCCTCTTTCTATCTCTTGTTCTTTGTCTCTCGATCTCTTTCTCTCTAGCAATGCTTGGAAGCTATAGAGAAGTGAGTATTTCGTAATTTTAATCTATATGTCGGATTATATGACCGGAAAAATCTACGTATAATTTATTGTTATTCTCTCTTGGTCATTAATTAATATATGCAAATCGTTCTGTGGTATTGATAAGGTTATGTGGCCAAGACTTGTGGCCAACAAGATCCTGAGGAAAAGCGTCGGGAGCAATAACTTCGTCGCCGATTTCCCACCTGATACCGATCAGAACCTTCTAGAAGCTTCCGGATTAGTTGATGAACGACCTTCTTTCACTTCTAAATCAGTCCTACTCGAGCAACACAAAACCACTCATCTCACCTACAAGTAATACATATATATAACGTTATATACCCTTTATTTACATTTTCTTTCATGAAAAATAGTTATCTTTATTTGTATATTTAAACCACTGAATATACTTGGGCAGAGAAGAGAGCGGATCACGATACCGTATAGTTGACATAACTAGTCACTTTTCTTGCATTGCACGGCATTTAAACCTAATTCCGAGTGCGCAAAACCAGTAGAGCTAATCAACACGTGGATGACAACTGTAATCTTAAATTGGATTCTAAGGGAATCTTAGTTTGATCCCTTTGTGTTCCATGAGTTTACAAAATGAACAAATAATGTTTCATAAATAGTGGAACGTTTACCGAATTAACATTTTTTTTAATGTAAACTTAATTTATATCTTTTAGGGTTTTTGTAAGCACATGGAACGTCGGTGGTATCGTACCGGACGATGGGCTTGACATGGATGATCTACTGGAAACACACAAAACACCGTGCGACATATACGTGCTTGGGTGATTAATAAACTCTACAATAAAAATCAAATTTATTTAGCTATAACGTATGGATTTTATATGTCTAAAAATTAATTGAATGAAAATCTAGGTTTCAAGAGGTTGTGCCTCTTCGAGCTTCGAATGTATTGGGATCAGATAACAACAAGGTCTCTGCAAAATGGAACTCTTTGATAAGAGAGACTTTGAGCAAGAGAGTAGCAAAACCTCATCGAGACAAGGACTTGTCGGACTCACAGGGCATTAATGGTATTTCACAAGATTTTAGATGTATCATAAGTAAACAGATGGTCGGAATCTTGATCACCGTTTGGGTCCGAGGTGAGCTCTGGCCATACATCCGGCATCCTAGCGTTTCATGCGTTGGATGCGGCATCATGGGTTGCTTAGGAAACAAGGTAACTAATTTTTAGAATTTAGTATTTTATTAATTTTTTAATTCAAAAAAGTCTCACTGTTATAGATGTCGACTGACTTAGGTGTTGACTGTTAATAGAAAATGATTACGTGCGTTCGCATTTGTATTGTATTCACAAAGGATTATTCTAATTTGTGGCTGAAATTGAACTTATATTTATATATATTTATATGAATATAATGCAAGTTTTGACTGCGATTTATATGTAACACATAATAGTTTGTTAGTGTTTTCACCGTATCAAAACCTAAGTTTATTTAAACTTGAAAGTTAGCATGTGTGAGTTTGATTTTAATTTGTGCCTAATAATGAAAGGCCAACACAAACAAAATTTGCATTTCAAATAAATAAATAATTTGTTCAGTTTGTCTTTGGGTTATCATACTTACACCATAATATTTGGAGCAATCAGATGTTTAATTTAATCAAGTTTTTACATTTTTTTTTAATCATTAGGGATCGGTATCGGTTAGGTTTCAATTGCATGAAACGACCTTCTGTTTTGTTTGCTGCCATCTAGCTTCCGGTGGCCGCGACCGAGATGAAAGGCAGAGAAACTCCGATGTCAACGAGATCTTAGCGAGATCGAGTTTTCCTCGAGGCTCATCTCTAGATTTACCCAAAAAGATTCTTGATCACGAGTAAGCTTATATTTTAATATAACGCTAATATCTTGAAATGAATTCAATAACACTTGGTTCATATTACTTCGTGTAAATTAAAAATTTCCAACTTGTTAGTAATTAACTATATAAGGTCAGACCAAAATTAATATAATTTAAGCAAGTTGATCACCGGTTAATTATAATAAGACTTGATATTGTGAAGAAAAAAGGCTAGTTTGCTAAGTAAGTACATGTTAAGAATTTACCCGACTTGTGATATTTCTTGTTTATATAATTTAATTAATTAAGTTATTTTTGTTTTCTCTTTGTTGGATCAATTTATACAGTCGAGTGATTTTTCTGGGAGACTTGAATTATAGAATTTCATTACCCGAGGAGAAGACAAGATTATTGGTGGAAAGCAAAGAATGGAACATCTTACTAGAACATGATCAGGTTATAATTGTTTATATAGATATGTACTTTAATACTATAATTCAATATTTTTTCATGTGTTAAAGTTGTAAACTCGCCATTTTCTTATATTGTTTTATTTATATACAATTAAGCTAAGCATGGAGATCTTGAACGGCCAGATTTTCAGAGGATGGCAAGAAGGAATTGTCAAGTTTGCTCCAACTTATAAATATATTCCTAATTCGGATTTATATTATGGATGCATTACATACAAAAAAGACGAGAAGAAACGAGCTCCTGCATGGTAAGTAACGTATATAATTTACATATTACTACTTCTCACAGATTTTTTTATTAAAACATTTATCAATAAATAATAGGTGTGATCGAATAATATGGTACGGAAATGGACTGAAGCAACATGAATATACAAGAGGAGAAACGAAGATATCTGATCATAGACCTGTCAAAGCAATTTTTACCGCAGAAGTTACTGTTATACGGCGTGGTAAAAAAATTCGTAATTTCTTTTTCTCGGAGAGATTTGAAGACACAATTGACGTAGATTCGAAAGACTACTCGTGGATATCTACGTAGTTTTATTAACCGGGTGAAATCTTGTCAGTTGTTCATATATATAATACACCCAACTATAGTTATAGTTTTTTATATGATAAAAAAAAGGCTTATACATATAGAGTCTTTGTTTTATACATTTTAGTTCTTAGCATCTTGTAATAAAAGAATCTATAATAGATGATTTTGTGAAATATTGATTAATTATGCAATCTTGGCGACAATTGACAGTTGTTTGGTAAAATATTATTCAATAATTACAGAGGTATATATATCGAGTTCTTTCAATATATATGCAAAACATTTATGCAGTTCAACAACTATATGGTCCGCTGTGGCGCTGTCATATGTATTTGTATACTTAATTCTCAACAACAATTTTAAAAAAGAACTACTAATGAAGAATCACATATAGTAAAACCCAGTCTTTGATCTTCAACACTAAAACGAATTATCAACCACCAGAATATCACTGGACCATCCATTTGGCTATAAATTATAACTTATTTAAGTTATATGGAGGGTGACTTTCCATGCAATAACATAAATATATATATATGACTAACACTTTAACAACAACAAAAAAAAAACTTATAAATAGAAGATGAAAAAGCCATATGGTTGGTTAATTTGGCAATTGGCATTATATGTGGACATGAGGCTTGGAGCATGAACAATTGGGTATTTATATAATAATTAAAATGGGACTAATAAAACAATCATATATCTTGTTTTCACAAAACAAAGAGATATGGTTTTGTTAATTATAATGGCAAGTGGTTTTAGTAAATGCATATGAGTTGTTGTCGTTTGTCTGCCAAAATTATATTATAGCTGTTGGAAATAGGATAATATCAAATATGAGTATTGAATGGAATTTTTTTTGTAGAAATGGGAAAATATAAATGCAAAATATCTGGTTACCAATAAACAAATGAATCATTGTAAGAAAATGGGAAAAATAAAAAAAATACATAATATATCATTACCAACAAAGAAATGGACCGTTCTAAGAAATGTTTCAAAAGATCAATGAATCCATATTTTGTTTTCGCTAATCCATAATATATACTTGCAATATGCCAACAAAGATTCGCTTATGATAATATTTATTTTGATTGGGCCTATCTAAGATAATTAATGGGCAAAGGATCAGACCATCTACTTATAGAAAAATAGGATAATATCAAGTTCTTCAACTAAAAATATGTTAATGTGACAAATACAACATATTCCATCAACAAACAACAAATGACTCGTTGTCAAGAATTGGGAAAACGCACTACGTTAATAACATATTTTTTCATTGAGCAATAAATCAATCGTGTCAATTAAAAAAACATCAATGAATCCAATGTTCTTTATTTCCCACTAAATCACTAATCTATAATCTATACTTGCGTAGTTGGGAAAAAAAAAAAAAATCTATACTTGCAATTTGCCAGAAAAGGGAAGAAAACAAAAACACACATGGGATTAGGAAAAATAAAATTATAAATTGGGCCTATTTAATATAATGAGCCCAGGCCCATCTCAGAATCTTATCGAGAGAGACTGATATAAAAATTAAAAAAAAGTCATCGGCCTTTCGAGTTTCAGCGCCATTGAAACGTTCAAAATTTTCACAGTGGAGCTCCAAATCCTAGGAGAGAGAAATGTCTACAGAGATCGTTCATCTACGACGGAGATTGGTCGAGTTCCTGATTGAGTCTTCTACTGTAAGTTTGATCTTCATCTCAATCGTTATCTGTTGAGGTTATTTTCACTTCTGATTTTGAAATTTTTGTTTTGGATCTGATTTTGCTGATGAAAGCAACTCGAACTTCCTCCGATCGTTAAATACTCAGCACTAACTCTCTTCTTCGATCGATTTCGCCCCTCTGTAGTCAGGTATCACGATTTTTTCTCCCCCGATTTGAGAATTTTTAGTGAGAAATTGCTCGTTTCCTTTGCTTCTGATTGGATTAGTCTCGTATCAGATCAGATACTGTAGATTTGGGTCAGTGCAAGTTTTCCACACAATCTTAAGATTTGATAGATGCACGATCTTCAGAAGTACTTGTGACTGCCTTATTGGTACTCATCGATGGATCGTTTAATTGTATTTGCGAGATCAACTAGTAGGTTTATGTGCTTTGGATCAAATCTTGTTTGATGGATTTTGGAATATGATGAAAATTTAAGTATTATGTCATGTGTATGATTCTTCTATGGATGTCTATCTAAAGGTTCTGGATACTTGGGTTTATAGGTTCTTACAGAAAAAGAAAGCTGAACATTGGCTACTGCAACCTCTGACTGAAAGCAATCTGCAGCTATTTGTGTTAGTCTCCATATGGATCTCATGCAAAGTGGGTTTTACTTCCTTACTTCTGATAGTCTTTTTTTGTGTGTGTTTGTTCTCTTATATGTGTACGTAGAACTGAATTGCTTGCTTCTGTAGATGCATTGTACCCGAGGTTTATCGGTTCATAGTCTAAAATCCTTTGGGGATAAAGTGATTACAGAGCAATTCTTCATGGTTCGGGATATTTTGGATGCGGTAAGCTGCTCTTGAAAATCTTAAAATTGTGAATGACATTATGCTTTAGTTTTTGTAGTGAGTCATGAGGTTCTTTTGCAGGAACTAGTTTTTCTGAGGGTAACCATTCTACACTTGGGGGATGTTGTTTACGCTATAGAAAGCTTATTCGAACTTATTATCTGTCTTCCTCATTGTACATGAGAAGCAGGTTTTGAAATTTGACATTGGCACTCTAAATATAGCTTATACACTGCTTGAAGACCTTTTTATTCAGTTCAAGTAAGTTGTTTCATCCTTATCAAGTATCTAAACCCTTAAAGCTCCTGCCTAAAACTAACATAAATTGACCGATATTGTGTTAGTCCATGTTTTTATTATCTAACTCGTAAACCATATTTTCTTCTAATAGAGAAGTTGCAAAGGTTGGGGAACTTTTGAACTTTGAAGCATGTATGGACATGATGGATCTTCTTTATGAGAAAGAGGAGACATCCCTTCTTTATCAATCTTCAAAATCTTTGGCTGCTTCCATTTTGGTAATGTAATTGCTCTCCATTAGCCTCTGTTTGAATAGACATCAAAAACCAAATTAAATTATGTTCTTCTCTTGTCCACAGGTCTCTTCTTACATAGTAACAGTACCAAAACAGCAGTATGAGTTCCCTATCCTCCCTTGGGGTAAGCATTCATACTCCTGCTCTTTCCATCAAAAGCATTTTATATTTACAATTATCAATGATAGATTTAGATTAATCAAGTCATTAAATACTGAATTAGTTAGAAACAGGTTATATAGGATAATAAGGCCCAATGTGCTCCTTTTTGATTATGCATTTCAACATCACATAAAAGAGTACCTCGTTCACACTTCAAGGTCAACTTCATATTGCCCCTTAGACCTGGACATTGTATGTTCCTCACCTAATACTTATTATTACGATAATAAGCCATCAAGGTTGACTTATTAGTTATTCAGTTCTGAACACCGGCCATATACGGTTTACGGACCAATCAAATCTTTTGTGGTCCATAATATTTTGCTAAACCTAACATATCTCCGGTCCGGGCCACTCAAATATTGTACGACCGTATAGACATAGGATACAGTAATAGTAGAAGTCAGTAGTCAAACGTCAGCATTTCCTTTTTCCTATTGAAAAACCATACCTCATTTTCATGGAATTATTGCTGTAATACACTCATACACACACAAAAGAGAGAAAGAAGAAAAGTCTATTTTTATTTATTTCAAAGGGTCCCTCTCATTCTCTTCATTTATTATCTAACTCGTAAACCATATTTTCTTCCATATTTTCTTCTATATTTTCTTCTACACTATATTGTTCTGAGATTTTTCTCTATATTACCTTTTTTCAATTTTCACATTTCATGATAACAAATAGGATCTCTTTTAAACAATACCAAATTCTAGAAGAGATGATTTATGTCTAAATCTTTCACCTACCCTTTTTTTTTATATACACATATCCCTGTAGATCCCACGTGGTCTGAGTCTTTACTATAAAGCTAAAAAATGTTAGGCCTATCTTATTTTTAGGGACCATTGTCGAAACTAGAAAGAAGTAGAGTGAGGTTTCTAAGGTTAGGAGAGGGTAGGCACTAAACATAGTTTTATTCTGCCTCTGTGTTACATGACTCTGTTATATCTATTCATGACTCGAATAGAAACAACAAAAATTTAAGACTTGCGGGCAATGATGATCCTGAATTTTATGAGTAGGGGATATATAGTTTTATTATTCATCAATATAATGGGGCCCTACTTCGACCTACCATTTTCATTTTCAGTTAATTTTTTTTTTTTGTCAACTGATATTTTATTAGAACTACTAGAGTGAAATACATTCAAATATTACATAAGCCGACGGAAAACATTAATATCTCCGAAAACTAAAACCGACGGAATAAAATATATCCTCGGAAGCAAGAAGATATTAATGTTTTAAGTATTTTCAGTTACTTTAATCCCCCGAAAACATTAATACCATTTTCAGTTAATTAAAATATGGATAAGGTGTTGTGAAATAATAACTACTTCAGATTTAAGTATCTTTGAAATTTTTGCCATAGATAAAAAATGTCTATTGACTTTGTAAGTTACTGTTAGGATTTTAGTTTTTTTTTTGAGTATTGACAAAAATAACTTATTTGGCTATTTCCATTAAAAAATTTAAAAAGGTTTTGTTTCCATAATAACCTTTCTAAAAGAGTGTCTATTTCCGTAAAAATATCTTTCATTTTATATTTATGTTTCTTGCTTTCACTTAAAGCTCGATTCTTTGTTTGTTTGTTTGTTTAGGAGGTTCATACATAAAATATAACCAAAATTGTATCAAAGATGTTTGTTGAGTTAGGAGTAGTTTCCAAGGAGTTCTTTGAGTATTGATGTCTGGAGCCATCTGAAATTGTCTCTTTATAATTCTTTTTATTATATGATTATAAATTTTGTTTTTTGGCAGTGAAAATGGTGACAAATAAGGAAGCAAAGGAAGTGGCGGAGCTTGTTGGATACATACTTGCTCATGTCATTTACTCTCACCCTTCCTAACTCTCCTTAAACCCTATAGGTACACGCATCTTTAATCCCTTCTTATCTACTTCTTTTTTTTTAGCACAATTTAAAGTTAAAATAAAGTATGCATATATATTTTTGAAGATATAAGTGCAACATTAATGGTAAAAGCCCATAAGGGGTTTTTAACCATTTTTATAATATTTTTTTTGCCTAAGAAATGTTTTTTGGGTTTCTTATTTAAGAAACTCATTTTACTTTGTTTCTTAAATTTATATTATTTTATTATTATAATTATAAGAAACTCTTTTATAAACCCCGCATTGAAGATGATCTAAGGACATGTAGGGTCTCTACACACGTACATGTTATATACACATCATATATGCATTTTCCTACTTTTAAAATTTAATTTTCTTGCCTTCAAACTGTTATAGATTCGTTAAATATAAATTCCAGTCAGGTTTTGGTCCATAATTTTGACCTTCGATAAAGTATAAATATTGAGTTGGAGAAATACTAATTTTATTGAAAAACTGTGGTAGATAGAAATAGGATGATAAGTTTTTTTTTTTTTTTTTTTTTTCTTTTTTTATAGTACGGAACTACCTAATAAATATGGCAATTCTGCGCAATTACATCATTGGTAAAATACCGCAAAATCTTAGTCATTCCACTTTATATCACTAAAGTCAGTTTTGGGAGTTGGGACACGTGTATTTTGTAATGTCTTATGGAATCCTAATTCGTATAATGTATGTATATATATATATGAGGGTAGATTAATCGATATACGTACCACATGGGGATCTAATGATATATGTAATGCTTCACAAGGCAATGACGGTTGCGCTGCGACATACCAGGCATGTGATTTACTAGATCCACTTCGAACCATCTAAAATAATTTATTTTCAACTACATAAATAAATGTGCGAATTTATTATATCTCCTAAATGATATTGGTACTTTAACTCTGAATATTTGTCCTTACTGTACCACATTAGGCTTTGTCTTCTCCAAATATCCTCAAATAATTAGGTTCACTATTTAACCGAAAAATGTCACCAACATAAAGACAAATAACTAATGTTAGACAAAAGAAAAGACAAAAAAATGTGAAAATAAAGAGAGAAATAACCAATTTAACTTGGCATTTATAGATTTTTGTTTGTAAGCTTTCTATAGTGGAATCCTAACTTCACTGTAATATTACTATTACTTACTATAACACAAAACAAAAGTGAGCTGTGGTATAACAAAAATTTTGTAACTATTTGACCCTTCCAGAAATGAGAGTCTTTGAATTTAATGTTTATTTGATTTTCAAACAACCAATAATTCAGGATTGTTGAGTTGTGAATTGGTGTGCCACGTCGATGATAAAATCCAACAACTAGATAAGTATATGATTAGATGGAATGATTAGACACTTAATCCCGGTGGCATCCTAAGGGTAAGGGGATTAGCACATTATTATAGTGATTTATTACCTCTTTTTAGTATTAACTCACATTTAGTGTTTTTTTGATAGATAATTCTTTTTGCCAATACTTTCGTGGTATATCTGTTATATAAAACGAATAATATGATTAACTGATTAAGTACAAATTCTTGTATATGGGAATTCTTTTAAGTGATCATGTTTCCTCATAATCGTATCACGACTGTATCCAGCACGACGTTGACTTTTAATATTCAGTCTCCCACACATGCGGTATTAAATTGGGTGATACAGAAACAAAACAAAAAAAAAAACAAATGTTTTCGTAAAGATTGTTAGTTTATGTGTCAAATTTTGTTTTATTAAGTTACCCAAATTTATTATTGGGAGAGGTATATATAACTACTCACATTAGTATTAAGATCGTATACTTAATGATGGAATCATGGGATTTAAATTGCTGCTAATAAGTCTTAAGGTTATTGATTAATTGTATAATTGCATGGACCATATTAAAAATCTCATTACGACATTACCCCACCCAAAGTTGAACCGATTCTACTTGTCTTTTTCTGCCGAACCACCTTAAATGTTTATTATTATTATTATTTTTTGATGTTAGGAGTTTATGTGCCATCTTTTGATTTTTAATTCCAAAAATAAAGTTTTTAGGACAAATATATTATAAACGTAGATATATATAGATATTGTTCTATTAAACAAAAAAAATCATTTAGTAACACTCTACAAAAATATGTTAACAAAATTTAGATAGTAATTCTTAAAAACTTTATTGGTTAGAACTATGTTCAATACCTTGATTATGTGTTATCTGAAACTTCAATTCGATCCTTATAATAGTGTCGTTTCTCTTCTGTAAGTAGACTATATTCCAACCATAAACAAAATGAACGTTGAATATGTTGGGTAAAATGACACTAATATTAATTTTATAAAATTTTAAACTTGATCGTTAGTTGTTTATATAAAACTATTTAGGTAAAAAAATATAATATATATATATATATAATGATTTGCAGCGTGATTAGTTGGTATGGAGAGCAATAATTATGTTTGGATCGGAATGGGATACTAATAAAAGTTGTTAATTAAAGTTTTAAAAATAGACGTCTACTTTTCTCGATGAAACTTGGTGGAGAAGAGCGGCAATGAGTGACCATCCTTTTGATTAGACCAAATTGGCATCTTTCTTGTTATCAAGGGGGGATACGTACATACCACATAGTATCATTATCATCTTTAATTAATCATAGTCAGTATCATTATCATCTTTAATTAATCAGAGTCCACTAACAATAGAAGACTCTGTCCTTCCCCATTTGTGGTATATTTTCTTCTCCTGATTATTGTTTGGTTGATATAAGTTTAATGCTAATATTGTAGATAGTAACATTATTAATAGAACAATATTATATTTGATTTCGTATACAATGTTACATCTGGAATATCAAAAATACTATATGCACATCCTTTTATGCAGTTGTATATTTTGTATAATATATAGTTAGATTATTATATATTCTCGTCTAACTTCTGTTGAGATCATATATTATTATTATTTTATTTTGTTGGTCACCAGATCATATATTATTGTCTACTAATTTGCTATAGAATTTAAATATACATTCATAGAAATATATAGATGATCTCTATTCTCTAACATGTCAGATGAATTTAATAATTACAGAATAGTAAAATAGCTTGAACAATCGATAAGAAAAACAAGTTATTGGGTAAATTACAAACGTTAAAATTTTAGTTGCTTTTAAAAAAAAAAAATTCATGAGTTTTTTTTAGATATATTTTTTAAAAATATTATAAATTCAATTTTCAAATCGTGAAAATTTAATAAATGTTGTAAATAAAAATAGAAATTTTTTAATATAAAAACCGTTAGTAACTTCTATACCATTTATTTAGAATTATCATAATATTCGAAGTAAAAAAAAAATCCTATATATATAAAAAGTATTCAGTAAAGAATAGAATATAATTTTTATAAGGAAAACAAAATTTTATCGTAAAGTTTACACTTCACCGTCAAAACACAGCTACTTATGTCAGTGACTCTTCTTCTATCACCACTACACGACAACAAAATACAAACACACTCTCTTATAACTCGCGTCACATTGATCCTTCAACTCTAATTGGAACGTATTAGCCACGCACTCTTAGCGGCAACGCGCTTATCGTCTGGCACACTCACCCGCACCGTACCCGTCGTCGGTCTCTTCGCCAATTTATCGTATTTTTCCGTGAAACAGAATAATATAATAAATTATAACGTTATAAATGAATGATATCGTGTAATATAAATCCTGTAATAACCGATTTAAAAGAAGCTCATTATTGGTTTTTTTTTTTTATTTTTTTTTTAACTCTCTTTCTCTGCTGCTACCTGTTTCTTTTCTCTCTGTTCATTCCCTTTTCTTTAGCCTAATTCAGCAAATTATTATCTTTGTTTCTGTTACTTTGCTCTGTGTTTTTTGGTTTCCTCTGGAAAATAAAGTAATGAGAGCTTGATAAATGTTTGTCTCATCTTGAAGTTTCAGATCTGATGCTTGTTCCTGCAAGAGTAGTTGTCTCTTTCTTGTTCGATTAAGCACCATTTTTGTGAACAACCCAAAAAGCTTTTTGCTTGCTTTAAGATTCTAACTCTTGAGAGAGTGAGAAGAAATTTAGCTGACAATGCTGGAAATTGGAAGTTCCAATGCTCTGTTTTTTCGTACGAACACTACTTGTAATAATCTTCTCCGTGAGCTTCAGGTTTGTTTCTTCCTCTTTATTTTTTCTTTCTTTTGTTTTTGGAAATTTAGGGGTTTCTTGATGATGACGGTTGACAAAAAAAAATCTTTGTTTTTTTTTACTCTCAAGGGTTAAAGGATGATTCTTTTAGACTCAGTTTGGTAGAGACAATTTAACTGAAATTAGTCTATTGTTTTCATTATCTTTTCATCTCTTAGGTCAAAGGGTTCCTGTGAATTTTGACTAATCATGAAAGTTTTTTACTTTTTTTTGGTCTACATGTAACTGTTGATGTCCTTTGGTAACAATATTCATGCACGAGCTTTTGTACTCGAATTCTCTGTTATGTGTTGTATGGAGGCTAATTTCATGAGTTTAATGGCTCTTTTTGGGTGTATGATACAGAAAATATGGGTTGAAATTGGTGAGAGTGAGACTGAGAAAGATAGGATACTGATGGAATTGGAGAGAGAATGTCTTCAAATATATCAAAGAAAAGTTGACGAGGCTGCAAATTCTAAGGCAAAGCTTCATCAGTCTGTTGCAGCAATAGAAGCTGAAATTGCTTCTCTAATGGCTGCCCTTGGAGTGTTAAACATCAACTCACCGGTACGAACCTATCTTCATAATGGATGATTTAGATTGTGTGTGTTAGCTTACAACTATAGCTCCTTGTTAATAATCTTTTCAAAAAAATTGTGTGTTTTTTTTTTCCTTGCATTTTGATGTTCAGATTAAACTGGATAAAGGTTCAAAATCATTGAAAGAAAAGCTTGCAGCTGTGACCCCTCTAGTTGAGGAATTGAGAATTCAAAAAGAGGAGAGAATGAAGCAGTTTTCCGATATAAAGGCGCAAATTGAGAAGATTAGTGGGGAAATCTCAGGATACAGTGATCATCTCAACAAGGCCATGATCAGTTCCTCGACTCTTGAAGAACAAGACTTGACTCTGAGGAAACTTAACGAGTATCAAACACATCTCCGCACGCTTCAAAAGGAAAAGGTAAAGTTTTTGTCACACATCTATAAGAGTAATGAACAACAAATATCAATCTTTATCATTTCTGTTTTCTTATAAACATGTTGATGTTCCATTCATGCAGTCTGATCGTCTCAACAAAGTGTTGGGTTATGTCAACGAAGTCCACGCACTATGCGGTGTTCTTGGAGTTGACTTTAGTCAAACAGTTTGTGAGGTTCATCCTAGCTTACATAGGACAGACCAAGAGCAATCTACGAACATTAGTGATAGCACATTGGAGGGTCTTGAGCACATGATTCAAAAGCTAAAAACTGAAAGAAAAGCCCGATTTCAAAAGGTAGCCTCTACTTATATACATGTTTGCACAATACTATTCTTCTATTTCATATTCATATATTGATTTTTCATTTTTGTGTTTCCAATAATACTTCCAAATATGCAGCTGAAGGATGTAGTTGCCTCACTTTTCGAGCTATGGAATCTAATGGACACTCCACAAGGAGATAGAACTAAATTTGGAAGAGTTACTTATGTTGTAAGATCATCTGAATCTAATATCACTGAGCCGGGAATCCTTTCGACTGAGACCATTGAACAGGTTCAGTAGAAGCATTTCTATTATTCCACATTTATGTCTGTAATCTCATTCTTGATCTGAGTCTTTGTTTTGCCTTTACGATAGGTATCTACAGAAGTTGACAGTCTCAGTAAACTGAAAGCAAGCAGAATGAAGGAGCTTGTAATGAAACGAAGATCCGAGTTAGAGGATCTGTGCAGGCTAACTCACATTCAACCTGACACAAGCACTTCTGCTGAGAAATCAACTGCATTAATAGATTCTGGTAAATGTGATTGAGCTTTTGGTTTTTGAATAGTTGGTATATACTTGCCAATTCCACTTGTTTTAAGCCTAGCTTCCCCATGTTTTTTCAGGATTAGTGGACCCTTCAGAGCTTCTAGCAAATATTGAAATGCAAATAAACAAAATTAAAGACGAAGCACAAAGCCGAAAAGATATCATGGACAGAATTGACCGTTGGCTCTCCGCATGTGAAGAGGAAAATTGGTTGGAAGAATATAATCTGGTATGAGAAGCTTAAACTTGAAACTCACACAAGAAAAATGGATTCTTTCAAGGATGTATTCTAAAGATTCTTTCTTTGGTTTCAGGATGCGAACCGGTATAGCGCTGGAAGAGGTGGACATGTAAACCTCAAGCGGGCAGAACGAGCCCGGGTTACAATAAATAAGATCCCTGGTACTTTCAACTTTTTCTACTTTCTGAATATGAAATCAAACAAATACTTGTAGCTTATACCGTTGTGTGTTGTTCACTTCAGGAATGGTTGACAATCTTATCAAGAAAACACTTGTATGGGAAAATGACATGCAGAATTCATTTCTATACGACGGGGTAAGCTAAAACTATTTAAAGTAAGTGCAGAGTCATTAACAGCCAAAGTCCTCTCTTTGATTCTTGTGGCTACTTTCTATAGGTTCGATTGGTTAACATACTAGAAGACTATAAACTGACACGGAAACAACAGGAAGAGGAAAAGAAAAGATACAGGGTTTGTCCAAAAAAACTCAATTTAAAAACACTCAAGATATTTCGCTTTCCTGCTTAAAACCAGTTCTATATCTTTGTGCAGGATCAAAAGAAGAGGCAGGATCTCCTACTAACTCAAAGGGAATCCATTTACGGATCAAAACCGAGTCCAAGAAGAAGCAGCAGTTTCAGAAAGCCCAATGGTTTCAATATTAGCAATGGGAATGGTTCAGTGCCTCCCACGCCTCGTAGAAGCTCAGTAGGGACAACAACTCCTGACCTTCTTCTAACCCCGAGATCTTACTCAGGTCATCATCGCCAAAATGGGTATTTCAAAGAAGTTAGGAAACTCACTTCTACTCCCTTAAACTATGTGGCCATGCAAAAGGAAGATACTGTTTCTACTACCTACACATCGATTTATAGCTCTGAGCCAGACTCGCCTCTCCAAGGCTGACGTGACTCTCTTTTGCACCGGTAAGAGAAAAGCTGAAAAGATCAAAACTTTAAAGCATCAATTGATTAGCTTAAAATGCCCTTATAGTAGAATCCTCAAATTACCAGATTTTTGTTTGTTCTTGTGGTGATTTTAAACTTTGTGTAGACAGAGATTGAAGGTAGAAGTTGGATCTTTGGTGCAGGATTTGTGGAGTTAATGTTAATGATGTTAAAGGTAAAAAGAAGGAAGTGAAGAAGATGCAGACTTGTGAATACGGAAGGTGACTGACTTTTAGGAGATATGGTGAGATAAGAGTAAAAAAATAAAAGCGAAATTTGTTATTCTTTAGAGGTTACAAGTTTCTATTTTGAAGTGAAAAAAATACTATTGTTTTGTGTAATGCTCGTGTGAATGGTCTGTGTTGTGCGTTCGTATTTGTGTATAATATACGTATTTGCTTTAAGCTTTATTTTTGTGCTTTTAGTAGTGCTTTTGAAATTGAACTATTGCGTGTACTTAATGGTAAGATGGATAGATTCATTGTGTGTTTGCTCTTCAGTTGTTAAACGAGTCACAAATGCACATTTGTTTAAATCGTAAAAAGTTGTGACTGAAATTTGTTAGATGCTTTGATATTTTCAATGAGTTTTGAGGTTCTTTTGCAGGAACTAGTTTTATGGTTGAACTAGATCGAACAAGAGTTTGTGGAGCACGCAATTTAGACCGAGAACTAGCTTTTTCATATTCTTTGCATCTTTTACCAACCAATAATAATCTTACTTCCATACATACTGGTCTGCAGATAGTGAGTTTAATTATTGTGTAATTAGGAGGACTATATAAAAGAATACTACTGACTTTTAATAACAAATAAAATTTTCAAATTTTTAGCCATGGTTTCTTCAATCTCCAATGCACGCCTAGTAAACTTCTCGATTTCTTTCTCAAGTGTCTCATCAACCCATTTGAAGATGTGCTTATCATTGAAAAGCTTCTCTACAGCTGCATATGTACATCGATAGAAGCGCCTATACGGATTGGTGATCGTCACCAGAGGTTGGCCACACCAACATTTGTTCGACACACACAGATCTGTGGAGCAAGCACTAGGATCAGCAGTCAAATTATTCATTGCAAAAGAAATCGATTTGGGAGAGTTTTGAAGTTTTTCGGGGAGGAAGAAAACGATTCTGAAGAATGAAATCGTTTTTGAGGGTTTCTGGGAAGGAAGAAAGGGGGATTTAATGGGGTTTACTAACCAATCGATCTTGGTTTGGTATATGCATAGGATATTAGTAACCCAATTTAGTAAACCGATTTTTAACTGCAATTTCTTCTCTTGAGTCGAGATTTATCAATTAAACCCATGCATGACCAAATCTTTAAACGTGGTATGACGTTGGACGGAATTTTGTAAATTCGTATTCAATTGGACCGAGCTTCAAATTCAGTGGAGAATAAAAGTAACGCCCATAGTTAGTAGGGCTGTAGACCGTTTTTCCAATACAGTATAACGATTGGTATACAGAGGGATCAATAAATATATAAGCCGGGCCTGATTCTATCAGTATATACACTATAACACAATTTTTACAACTAATTTCTTTTATTATACTCAAATATTACAAATGTGTCTCAAAATATTGACTCCGCTATGTGAACAGCACGGGTACAAACCTAGTTTTGATTTAAGAAGAAAGCAATTGTGAATAGAAAACATGACGGCATCCGATTTCAGCTTTAACAAACAGAACATATTAGTGAAGTGTCTTGAGATCATTTAGATAGGTAGATTCATGCGCTTTTAGCATACGTGCTTTTATATTATATTAAATGCATTGTTTTTTTATAATTAGGAAATTAAAATAAAATATAAATCCTTAAATTATATGACCAAAATTGTTCCAACTTTTTACTTGAAATTTACACATAAATTCATACTCTATGTTATCTAAATAAAATGAATCATTTTATGACTTAATACATTTAAAACAACAACAAAAAAATCTATAAAAATAATTGTTATATTCAAATTTAAATATTAACATTTGGCAAGTCACCAAAATATAGTTAAACACAAGAAGTTTATTTCCCTCTGATTATCTATTCATAATACATACCTTAAATTTATTAATCTTAATAGAATATTTTCTAAATTAATTTCAAATATACAATTTAACCCGTGTAATACATACCTAATTCTTTGTTATGTGCACGTTGGTCATAACTTATACGTATTTGCTTTGAGCTGTGAAGTTGTACTTATATGTTCTAGTAGCTTTTAAAACTGAACCATTACTTTTTTGAATTTTTAGATATCACAAATATGTTGGATTGCTGGTAATTGGGTTGTTATTACTCTCAATTTGTTTTGCTAATCCATATAACATTATAACATCATCACAACTAATTTTTATTTCAGTTTTGTATCATGCATTAAAAACCAAAAAAGTTTGTTGTATCTTTCTTGTATGTACAAAAAGTTCCAATTGTGACAAAAAAAAAAGTTCTACAATTCAACTTCGACAGGAAAAAAGAGGAACGTAAATTAAAAATGTAAAGTTGATACTTTGACCGAAGAAAATCAAGAAAACAGAATCTTTTATCATGAGGTGCAAGATAATAAATTTTTTTTTTTGTCAACAAATTGATAATAAAATTTATGAGAAAAAAAAAAGAAGATAATAAATTGATAATTCGGACTTAATAAGTATAGCCCAGTTAAGCCCATATATTGACTTCATAAAACGTAGCCCATTCTTAAATAAGATTATACTGAAAGTGGCCAAGCACCTCGTAAGAAACTAGAAATTATAACATTTTCTAAGCTGTTAACCGAATCTGACCGGACCGGTTATCACCGAATAACAATATAACAAGTATACCGAAACTTTGGTACTACATCGAACAACCTTAACCCAACATAAACTTTAAATCAAATGGCCGGTTGAAAAAAAAAAAAAAGAACATCTCAAAGAACCGATCGAATAAAACCTCAACACAAAAGAGGTTTGATTTTTTTCACGGTTCGAACTCGTGAACTTGTTGAAGAACTCGGTAGATGGTGACATTAGATCTTCGAGATGTGGTTTCGTCATCATGAGATCTTGTGAAGAAATTGTTGTTCCCTTCCACGTCGAATGAGTTGTGTCTCTTACGTACGTTACGGACATGATGACGTGGCGGTGGATAAACCGGAGTTTCGTAGCTGGCTCTGTGTTTTACCCAGCCCGGTTTAGATTTCTCCGTTGATTTCTTCACGATTAAAATTGGTTTAACTATGATATAATTGGTGAAATGAGAAAATTTGGTGTAATTAAATTTCATGAAACTAAACTTACGTGAATGAGAGAAGATGAGATTGGTACGGGACATTTAACCGGACGATCTTCTTCTTCCGGTTCAACCGGGTGCTCAACCGGACAAAATTCGACGTCGAATGTCTTGGTTTCTTCATCGTATTCCATCATCACTGTCTCCTCCACACTCTCTCTTTTGCCCTAATGAAAACAAGAAAAATAGGGGTTTGTTTGCAATAGTCAAGAATAACGTGTCCAGTTTCGTTAAATGAATGAAATTAAAGGGTTTATGTCGAAATTAAGAAGCAAAGATAGATTAGATTAGGAGAGAAAATATAAACTCACTGAGGAATCGAAGTCCATGAGCTTGGTGAAGATGAAATGAGAGAAGAGAGAAGGAATGTGAAGGTGAGAGAGTTTATGTGTATAAAAGGGTTAAAAAAAAAGAAGAAGAGAAAGTGAGGAGGTAAAAATAAATAAATAAAAGTTGGTTTTCGCATGAAAAGGAGGGATTTTTAACCCCACAGTGAAAAAAGATGTGAGGCAGAAAAAGATTCCTTAACCTTCCACTATTTTTTCTTTCCTTTTTCAGGACCATTTTCATATTCATTCAAATGGCGTATGGGTGATACAACTTTTTGTAGATTGTTTTTCTTCATATTAGCAAATCGGTGCTTAACTTCAAAACATGAAATGTGTTAATGGAGTGTATTAAAGGTAATATTTTTTTTTTATATAAAAAGTTAAAAACTATCACATTGAAACTCCTATAAACAAGTTATCAAAATATAAGTAAATTTTTCGTTACAATCAAATATATGTTTTTTTTTTAAACTTGTCAAATGACAATCACAATTATATATCCAAAGAGTAAATTTAACAATTAATATATGTCTCGTATATGAATCATTCAAATATATAATAGCAATATCAAAATCAATGTAGTTTTTTTTTCTTCTGTATTTGTGGAATTGTTATTCACTATTTGGTTCAGGGTCTAAAAAGAGGGTAAAAACGACTACTATATATTATATACACTTTCTTGCTTTTAACAAAAGGAGATGCTATCTTTCTTTGAAAATCCGAACAATCTTTCGCTTTGTTTCATGTCTTACTTTCTTTTTCTTTTTTTCTTCTTTCCCTTTTAGGGCTTTGAAGAAGACTGGTGATGTAGAGGAAAGCTATTGATTTGCTCGTATTCCGTTAAAATTAAAAATAAATATAAACTGCAAAAAAGAAAACAAAAACCACTAAAGCCGGCCGTTAAGGGGAAAGCATGACCATGAGGTACATCACTTTGCTTTACTTAACGAGCCGTTTTTGTATGCGAATGGAAAAAGCAAGCTTACTATAAATACACAAAAATATAGCGTATATGAAAAACCATAATATACGGTAAAATATCAGCGGTATAATATATACTTAGCCATGTAATTATATAGAAACAAAAATTTTAGATAAATTTGCTGAACTTATTATATACTGATTCCGATTTTATCAAAGATCTAACATTTAGATATGCAAATATATATATACAGTCTGTTATTTGGGTGACTATAGTAAAAATGAACACTCGTGTTTATTACAATTTCACATGCAATATACACATGCTATGTGTGCAGATTTTAGGTTACTTTATCAATCAGTGGGGTATAAACCATCCTATAACAAACGGTCAAGAGACTCTTGAAATAAAAACAAACAAAAAAATTAAGTAAACGTAAGAGTTCTGTTTGAGAGGTAAGAGGTTATTCAATTAGCTTTCGAATGAATCTCGTAGTGATTTTGAAAAGAGTATTATATAGGGTAATAACTTTTTTTTTTAATCTGTTTCATTATTATCATAAATATTTTTACCTAATTCTATTACACAAGGTGATCAATCTATCAGATCTAACTACATACAACATATGCAATTATGGTCAACGATTCCACGAACAACTCCATGATGTGTAGCTCTCCAGTTAACACTCTTACTGACGATTTTTATTTGCATCATACCAACGATGAACAGTCTTTACTCCTAACACATGAAACCACGACGGACAATTTTTTTTTTGTCGACATTTGTTGAAACTTAAAACGGTTTGGAGTTCCAAACCGGTGGGACCGAGTTTATATATCTCACTTCCTGCGATAACTCTGTGACTCTAATTAGTTTTGCATCATTAATCTGAAAAAATGTATTTTCTGGAAATCAAATTTTATTTAGATCTTTGACTTAGTCAAGCGCTTTTTCTAAAAAAATTTATTTAATAAGCAATTTAGTTGGTCTATACTAGACTTTTTTTTTGTGTGTGTTTTGTTTGGACTTACAATTTTCATTGGTATAAGTTCTCTTCTAGGATCTCTTGATCGGAAACAAACTATTATAATAGAATTAGTGACCTAAGATGAGTTCCAACCTCCCTTGGTACCTCATTATCTATCGGAAACAAACTATTATAATAGAATTAGTGACCTAAGATGAGTTCTAACCTCCCTTGGTACCTCATTATCTACCAACACATCTAATCAAGTTATTATGATATTATGTTGTTGTATGGTTTTATACTGGCTATTTTTGTGAGTCGTACTATTCCTATATTGCCTTGGTGTAACCGGGTATTGTTCTATTATCTCATCTTGTTATTTCGTAATTCAATTTCTGGATAAGTTAATTCTAATTATTATTCCGTCTTGAATTTAGATATTTATATGTATATACAAATACATGAATACTTAGTATATGAAATCCGTTTGTACTGGTATGGTACGCGTGTTTTGAAGTTTAGCTCTTTTTGATCGGTTGTTTGCTCACATAAGCTATGGTTTCTTATGTAGGTAGGTAAGTTTCTTAAAACGACTAGATAAATAGTACAAAAAACATTTGCCAACTTTTTCTCTTGTTACTTGTATTTTCACTAGAGTTTTCTTTTGGATAGACAAGAAAGAACATGACAACAATTGCGAATCGATTGCCTAAATTAATATTATTGTTCGAAATTAAATTCGAGGCAAGATATCATCGAGGATTGCAACAATATTCTTATAGTACTCCAATACCTTAGTTTCATCTTCATCTCTTGCTGCATAATCCATCTACAATTTTCAAAGTATATTTAATCAATTAATAGTAATGAGTATATAGTAGTAGTGATGAGAGCAAGATGAAAGTACCTTGGTGATTGAATTGAAGAGAGAGGAATAAAGAGACCTAAAAAGAGGTCTATCCTTGGGAGGCTTTGCTTGGATGATTAAGTAAAAGTCTTGCTTCATGTTTGATGCACTTCTCCTTAGCTCTTTCCCTCCTTCTTTCCACAACTTATTTTCTATCATCATCTCTTTAATTCTTTTTATATTTTCTGCATTTTTTCTTAATCCTTCCTATGAACCATATCCAAAATACACGAAAAAAACATATTTCTAAAATTCATACTCGGACAAATTACTTAGATCAAAATTCGAACCATCTAAAAACAAAAAAATGTTCACACAGGAAAATTAAACGTTGTGACTCTAAGTTTACATTATATAAAGAGCATTGCAGTTTGTATCAGTCCATGTGAGTAAACAAATTTTATTGTTGTATATAACACACTGTCACTCAAATGTTTAGCATTTTTTTTAGTTGAGAACAACATCTAAATTCTAATATAAAACAAATGGATCAAATTAAAGTGTAACTAAAGTGAGTCTTGATCTAGTGGCGTTCTCTAAGATCTTGCAAAAGTTACGTTCTCGAGGATCTCTAGTTTGATTTTCATTTGGGAACGACTATTGCGATGGGGAAATGTATGGACCTCCAAAACTCTTCAATTAACCACGAAAAATGTAAATTAAAGTACATAAGTAGTTTAGACCTGAGCAAGTTCGACGGTGCGTTCAGGCTCAGGTGGAGGAGCGCCGAAGTTGAAAAAATCGGCGGCATTCGCAGAAGAAGAGCGTTTGCGATCAAAGAAGAACAGTTGAGGGATTAGCGTTCCTGAAATTGAAAGTAAAACGTCTCTTCGACTTCTTCTTCTGGATGTATCAATGGAAAGTGTTAAGTTAGAATCCGATGTATCAATTGGAGAATCTTGATTGTGAAAGAGAGTGAAATGTGGTGGTGGCTTTGAAATCGCCATGTATTAGCGTTTCAGTGAGCACAAGGAAAAAACAAAGTAGCTGCGCCATTGAACAACCTCACAAGGATAAGAACTAGACCAGAGATTAATCTAACGGCCATTGACTGTGGCACGTGTCAACAACTAACTAGTGGAGATATGACACTTACAACTACCCGCCAAATTTTCATTTTTGTTATATGAATTCTTGTTTTCATAATTTCTCAAATATGCTAATTCTAATTTACACATACATAACTTAACACGTAAGATACTAATTTTGTTATAAAATTCAAACCATAACCAAAACCAGAACACGAGAGAAACAGAGCGAACTGAAAAAACAAACTAAAAGTCTAAACCAAATCCTCTTCGTTGAATAATAGAAAACATCGAACTCGTAATTATAACAAATTAAAAAAACTCGTCATGAGACGAAAAATGATGTTATGGAGACGCGCCTCCGGAGCTATAAAGGACAAACTCAGTCTAATCACGGCGGCGGATGAAAAATTCACGGTGGCGATTATCAAAGCAACGAGAAACAACGATCTCTCAATGGACATTGAAAACGTTCAATTCATCTACAGATACATACAGAGCAACCCTTCAAGTTTCAAACCAATCATACGCGCCATCTCGTTACGCGTGGAACGCACGCATAATTGGACCGTGGCTTTGAAATGTTTGATGTTATTACACGGCTTGTTCTTCTCCGGTATTAAAGCAGTTGATTCGATCGGACGGTTACCGTTCGATCTTTCCGGTTTCGGGAAAAGGAAATCTCGGTTTAGTAGAACCGGTCGGTTTAATATCTTCGTTCGCGCTTATTTCTTGTTTCTTGACGAAAGATCGATTCTCTTCTTCAATAAGAACACGAGTACTCGACTTGAGATCATCGTTAAAATGCAACGAATTGTTGATTCATTGATCAGAATCAAACCGATTGGTGAAACGCCTCTTGTAATCGAAGCTATGGAATATGTAATCAGCGAGGTTTTTGAGATTAACGGTCATATCTGCCGTGGATTCGCCGGTTTCTTATCCCATGTTCAATCGAATATTCTGGAGATATCTTCTACGGAGGCGGAATTGGCGATGAAGATTGTGGCGAAATCTTTGTCGCAGAGAGAAAAATTCTTCAAGTATTTCGAGTTCTGTAGAGATTTTGGTGTCACCAACGCTCAAGAAATCTCTAATTTCGTACGAATCACGGAATCTCAAGTGATATTGCTCGACAAGCTTCTCCATATCGGAAACGCCGGTAACGGCGGCAGATAAGGCGGAGGTGGATTTGGTGACCAGTGAGGAGCGTTCGTCTGAGAGATTTAAGATAAGTGATGATAATTTATAGTCCATCTGATTTAATTAGCTTCTAATCACGTAATTAGTCCACCACATTTGTACATCTGTGTATGTTAATGTGTACATTCGTTAAACGATTAACATTGCAACTAGGTACAATCCCGCACTACAGCGCGTAATAATATTCTTTTTAAAATAATGTTAAATATTTTTTGAAAGAGTTACTGTTGTAATATTATAAAAGATATATTCCATTTGTCGTTGTAAGTTTACATTAATAATTATGTGCAATAAAAAATGTTTTAACTATTCAACAATTAATATATAAAGATGACTCATCTAATATATCTTGATTAATATCTAAGACAATATAGATCTTGATTTTTCGATTACATGTTACACACCATAGGTTCACTCTGCTGCTTTAAAGTACACAAACATTATTCAACATTAACCATTATCGACATTTAAATAGGTGAAAGATTTTACAGAGATTATGTAAAGCTGAACAATGCAATCGTGAAACTACTTTAAAAAAATTTGCTTTTATTTATAGAGGATGGAAGTATGTTAAACCATCTAGGTTTAGAGTAAAAAAAAATCTAAACAATAAATGATATCACCATTAGGAATATTAACTAAAATTAATTATTTTAGTTATCTCATCATAGTTTTGGTATTAATTATTTAATATATTTGTTTATATATATGATAATTATTATAGTAAATGGCGAGTGAAAATTATTTAGATAGCACGAATTATTTTTAAAATTCTAGTATCATATTCGATTATTATGTAACAAAATAATTAAAACCAAATAGTTTATATTTTATTTTGATTTATATTTCTATAAACAAAAAAATGAATTAAAATATAGATTATTATCTGATCCATATAATGTGGATTCAATTTTTTCAAAGAAAATCTAAATCCTAATTGCATATTTAAATTTATGATGATGAAACTATTAACAAAATATTAAATACACTATATGATCTTTAAGACTTTGGTGTATTTATCCAAGAAAACTATTTTTATGCATTATCATAATTATGAAAATTATGATAGTACAAATCTAATTAATTTTTATACCAAAACAGAAAATATTTGAATTAAAAAAAAATATTTAGCATAATTGTGTGAATCAAGATTTTTTCTTTCATAAATTTGCTTTTTAGTCGACAAAAAAAAAGATTTGCTTTTTAAAAACTTTAAGTTTTAAATTTTAAAAGTTCAATGATGATGAAACTAATTCCTAATCCTAATTGCATATTTAAATTTATGATGATGAAACTATTAACAAAATATTAAATATACTATATGATCTTTAAGATTTTGGTGTATTTATCCATGAAAACTATTTTTATGCATTATCACAATTATGAAAATTATGATAATACAAATCTAATTAATGTTTATTCCAAAACAGAAAATATTTGAACTAAAAAGAAATGTTTAGCATAATCGTGTGAATCAAGATTTTCTCTTTCACAGATTTGCTTTTTAGTCGACAAAAAAAAAATTCTTAATGAGGAAATTAGTGTGTAATTTTTGTAATTACAAAATCTTAACATATCTTAATTTTAAAATCTAAAAATCTTAACAAAATCTTCAAAAATAAATATTATTTCGTAATTTTCATAAATAAGGAAATTTATAATTAATGACTAAAATAACTTTAATCAGAGATTAAAATTTATTCTTTGATGTAATGGCAATTTGATGTGAATATTTACACTTTTTAATGTTTATTTGTAAGTGTACTCCCCAAATAATATATAAGGGATATTAGTTAAACTTAATATATCTAACGAGTTGTATATGGGAAAAATGCCAAAAACACCTTGAAACAAATTATAAATATAATTTCTTCTTCATTAAAATTGTTTAAAATAACAACATTTTATAAAACATCTGATGTTACATTTGAGACCTAAAGATGAAATGAAATAGTTGCAAGAGAAAAAGGGAAAAAACCAACATTTTTTTTTTGTCCTAGAGATTTTCTCAAAGAAATCTTCAAACGAACGAAACAGAGCATTAAGAATGTATGAATTAAGATATGATCAAACCCTAAAACGAAGAAGTTAACTTGAAGAAGAAGGAAAACAAAGGTCACAATTTGTTGTATATACACGATCAGTGAGAGAGAAAAAAAACATGAGTTTTCCAAACTATCTGATCGTGACGAACTTATTGGTTCCATGTCTAGCCCAATGACTCTTCAAATCAATCGCATTCCCAAAGCTATAACCTTCTGTTGCTAATTTCTCAAGGACCTTCTTGAACGCGCCTTGACTCATCTTCCTACCCGAAATCCTTGCACCGCGTCGCTTAGTACTCATCGGTAAAGGATACACTGAAATGTTTGTTGTGCAACAAGCGGATTGCCATCCGCCGCATCCCCAACGGTAACATTGCTGAGGAGTTCCGGTGCAAGTGCAAACCGGTACAGGTAAACCAGAAATGTCCATACTCACACCGTTAATCACAACATCAACACTCTTCTTAACCGGTTTCACACGCTGCTGTTGAACATTGTTAGTAACGTCCCTCTCCTCTTTCGGTTTCCGCAGCTTCTTAGCTTTCGGTGTTGTTGATGTTGTGGTGCTGCCTCTCATCTTTCTCTTCTTATTAGGCTGAACGATTTCATCTTCACGAGGAGGAGGAGGAATCGGGTTCTCCTCAAACCGGGATGAATTAACAACCGGGTGATGCATCATCTGCATCGAATTCGATCCGGATGTTTCGGACAGCACATTACTGTAATTTGGGGTGCTTATAGGTAACATGTTGAAGAATTTGTTGTCCTTGGGTTGATTAATCCAGCTATAATTCATCGGCATTGAGGCCTCGTGCTCTCGTGGATGATATGAACCATTTGAACCGATCATTAGATTCGATTCACGTCCAGGTAAGAACGGTTTCGTGTTCCGGTCAATGGTAGACATAAGCTGCAAACCAAGATTACCTTTAAATGTAGCAGCCGCTTGGTCATAGTATCCCCAATTGCGAAGTCCATCATCATCCATTGAGATTATAAACTACAAACAATGCCATTGAAAGTTAAAACACACAAATTTCAAGTTCATCAAACCCAATTCAATCCAAACAATAACAGAACAGGACTGTAAAGATCCAAGAACAATAAGCAATCGAAAAGTTTATAAATTTGTGGTTGAATCTGATTCTAAATCTCGGATTCATCGAAATTCTCACGAAATTAACACACTATCAATCCATTTTCTCAGATTCAGTAAGAGAGTCAAACGAAAGCACAGATCTTTGAGATACCCAGAAGAAAAATTTGGGTTTTTCTAATCAAAATCGAAAGATGAATCCATTTTTTTTGCATATTTCTTTCTGAAACACATATGCAGATCTCTAGATCTGACAAACCCAGAACCAGATCTAATGAAACAGGACATAAAGCAACGATTTGTCCACACAAAAATGTTCAGATCTCGAGTTTGATAATCATATCTTCATATATATTGATAATAAGATAATGGATGAGAGCATCGCAGAAATGGAAAGAGAGTACAGTACAAAAGGACCCAATCTTATAATTATCAAAAAATTAAGAGAGAGAGAAAGAGAAAGAGACATAGATTGATGAGAGAGAAATCTTACAATGGTTTGATCTAAACGGCTCTTTAAGGAATTTTTTGACCTCCTGGAGAGAGAGATTGGGAAAGAGAGAGGAAAGAGAAAACAAAAACAAAAAAACCTAAGCAGAGAGGAGAGAGAATGTTAAAAGATCTCTTCCAGTTTTTTTCTTCTTTGTAAGAGAGAGAATCCTAAAAATGACACTTTTAATTATATATATTTAAAAAATCTTCCAAAAACCAAAAAGGCTTTTTAGATAAATAAATTGTGAAGACATTAGTTTTTGGTTATTTGTAGGGCACAGAATTAGGGGAAAGACATGTGATAGAAGAAGAAGACAAAAAACAAAATCAAAGCCCACTGCTTCTCCTTATCCTTTACATTGTACTATTGATAAAATATACATATTTGTCAAAATCAATTTTTTTAAAATAATAAATATACTAGGTAATTCCCGCGTTATACACGAAATAAAATATTTATAATATTTTTTAGAAAATTAATAAATTAAATAAAAAGTTTAAAATAGTTTAATAGTATATTATTATATAAATAATTGAAATCTAAAATTAAAGTTTTTACATAGTTATGTTACTAATTAATTATTTAGTTAAAACAATATTTTTTTTAAAATAAAAATTTAAAATTCAAATTTAGGAAACAATAAAATCAGTTATAATTTTATGGAATATTTACTTATTCGATTTTTCATAAATAAATAAAGTTAATTTAGGTAAAATTACAATCTTTAAAATAAAGACAGTTTATATATGATTGATCTAATGACCTATTATGTAATTAGTCTAATAATTAATGTCCTATAAAATATTTTTTCTGAGAATCATTCTCGCGACGATATGTCAGCATGACAGTGTTATAA
Source organism: Boechera divaricarpa (assembly GCA_026770425.1). NCBI lineage: Eukaryota > Viridiplantae > Streptophyta > Magnoliopsida > Brassicales > Brassicaceae > Boechera > Boechera divaricarpa. The sequence continues at coordinate 17,152,971 of CM049188.1, forward strand.
TATTCCACGTAAACATAAGATTATTTTGTTAAAATGATTCTCAATTAAATTAGGTAATATGATGATTATGTGTAAACCAAAATCTTTGAAGGCAATCAATGTGTCTAATATCTTATTATATAAACCTGAACGTGTTTAACGTAAGCGTGACACGTATCAACATGATAACTCATTAGATTTTGACACGTGTCATTGCTAATCTTAGATTGTGACACGTGTCTTTTTCTGGTTATGGTAATTTTCTATATAAAAATATAGAATAAATAATTAATCAAAATTTTTTTTAGTTTAATCAAAAATGTCAATAACATAAATTTTAGTAATTTTGAACTTTCTGGTAATGGTAATTTTCTATATAAAAATATAGAATAGATAATCAATAAAAAAATTTTGTCAGTTTAAGTAAAAATGTAAATAATAGAAAAGACAACTTACTGTTAATGTATTATCAGAAAAGACAATTGTCAGTTTTAGCAAAATATTTAATATTTTAATGTTAATTTTCTAAATTAATATTTTACTAGTTTGGTTATAAATACTAAAGTATAGATTCTTAACAAATCATTTTCTCATTCATCTTTTAGCTTTTGTTATTCATTATATTAAATCAGAAAAATGAATTCAAGAGTTCTTCTTACCCTAAATCAATTAGACAAAAATCGTGTTTATCATCGTATTCTAGTACGCTTGCTTCGAAAATGAAAAACAAGAAATATCAAAGCAAATAATATACTCGTGGGAATAGAGTTATTATTAGTTTATGAAAAGGTAATAATTTGTTTTAACAAACCTTATTATATTTTTAGAATATAGAATAGATAATCAATAAAAAAATTTGTTAGTTTAAGTAAAAATGTAAATAATAGAAAAATAAAAATAATAGAAAAGATAACTTACTGTTAATGTATCATCAGAAAAGACAATTGTCAGTTTTAGCAAAATAATATTTTACATCACAATTATGTTAATTTTTCAAATTAATATTGTAGTAGTTTGGTTATAAATACTAAAGTATAGATTCTTAACAAATCATCTTCTCATTCATCTTTTAGCTTTTGTTATTCATTATATTAAATCAAAAAAATGAATTCAAGAGTTTTTCTTATCCTAAATCAATTAGACAAAAATCGTGTTTATCATCGTATTATAGTACGCTTGCTTCGAAAATGGAAAGCAAGAAATATCAAACCAAATAATATACTCATGGAAATAGAGTTATTATTAGTTTATGAAAAGGTAATAATTTGTTTTAACAAACCTTATTATATTTTTAGAAGATATTTTATATTAGTGTTTAATGTATTTTATTAAAATATTATTTTAATATGGTTTGTTAAGAGTTTTTATATTAGTGTTTAGTGTTTGATTTACTTGATTTTAGTCAAAAATATTATTGGTTGATGAAAATGTAATAATTTGCTTTAACAAATCTTATTATATTTTTAGAAGATGTTTTTATATTAGTGTTTAATGTATTTTATTAAACTATTATTTTAATATGGTTTGTTAAGAGTTTTTATATTAGTGTTTAGTGTTTAATTTACTTGATTTTAGTCAACATATTATTTTAAATTCTTTGTTTCATTTCAAATTTATATGATTATTCACAAAAAATACAAATCAAGGTTTTGTGCATCATTCTCTTCTTAAATTATTTGGCGATAAATCTATTTATAAAATCTATTTTTTGATAAAATATTATATAATATTATTTTTTGGTGCTATAGCACTGGGGATATGAAACTAATTAAGATATAAATTGCTTCATAAATAAATTATTGTAAAGTGATGTTTACTTGTACGCAAATAATAAAGTCTAAAAAAGGTCTGATTCGAGGCCTATTTGTGTACTTGGGTAAACATTCGAATAAAGTGGAATTATAAGCCCATCAACCATGTCCCTTTTCAAATTTCAATGCATATTTTACTCGTTTAATATATGCATTATCCCCCAGCTATAAGATTGGTGTACCCAAATCCCGTTGAATCAATCTACACATATATGGCAGCATGCTTGTTTCAAGATGAATGGTTGGATACGAAGTCAGCGGAGAACAATAAGTCACAAAGACAAACTTTAAAGTCAACCACATGAGATTAGACCACTACCAGATGGAATCTCCTCCGGTGAGGTACTTTTAAATGCAATGCAGATGCATCATGATCGTGAGCGGCAAATATATATATATGTGGAATATGGTAGATCGTATGGGATGATCAGGGTATGATGAGATGGTTTGGTGCTAAGACATATTCACTGCTAGGCTTTATTTTGGATGTTGCAGTGGCACTCTTAATTAGTATCAGGGTCGTGCCTATTTGATCAAAAATGAAACAACCGCCTACGGCATTAAATTTTTGAGAAGCATATTTAATAAATATTTTACTATATGTTGTTTATCCGTAAAAATGCTTGTTAATTTCTTTTTTTCTTGACCTTAAATGCCCATCAATATATCAAATAACATTAGTCCATCTTTCTTAAAATTTTATTTTAGTCTTTATTTTCCATGCATTGTTTTTCTGTTTACACCACACTAATTCCTCTCTTTCATTTTTACCAACTTCTTTTTTTCTCAAGTCATTTTTAACAAACATTTATTATTTTAATACTTATTTAGACTCTGAAAAAGAATACATATTTATATTAAACACCATATTTTGTATCAAAATTATATTTTTTTTATTCGTCACAAAATGATTTATATTTGATTTGATTTGTAGTGTCAACAATTTATTTATAAATTATTATGCTTGAATTTTTTACACATTAAATTATATTTTTGTATGATAAGTATTATTAAATAATTTAAACACTGAACTATATATTTTTATTTTGCATATAACACTAAAAACTCTTGGCATGGCTCTGCTTAGTATGGGATATGTCTTGTGTCAATAACTTGGGCTTTGCAAATGTTTTGTTTGAAAGTGATTCCAAATAACTCTTATTCAGGTTGTCAAAGATCCTTCACTCATGACCAAGATTGAAGAGGTATACTAGTGAGATCTTAGATCGTATAAGGGGATATTTGAAGCCAGTATCTTTTCCAAAGGGAGACAAGAGAATGCATGTGCTGACTTTTAACAGCCAAGAAGATAATTTCTGTAATATTTACTTTGCTTTCTTAGACTGTATTATTCCCTTTCCATCAACAATAATCATGATTTAGGCAGCCCATATATAATCCTCTAAACTTTATGGTCTATGTACTTTATTTTGCTTAAAACATTATGCATGCGAAAAAAAAATTTCTACAATAGTGCTTCATTTAATATCGAAGATATATTGACGTTCCCTACATAATTTAGGCAGGCCCATATATAATCCAATAAACATATAGAGCCCAAAAGCCAACTAAATTCGAAATTATTAATTTCAAGAATACGTCCGGTGGACTGATATACACGGCCCAATAATCTTTTCCGCCTATAACCTCTGTTTTTTTTTTGGTCGCCATCTTAATTCAATATGAAATATTGAGTATACAATTTAACACAGACACACATGCATTTCGTATTATAGACTGTGTTTTTTTCTTTTTTTTTTCTTCTTCCTTGGCAGCATTTTAGAGTTTTTGGATGTATGCCATACTTGAGAATGAAGGCATGAGACCAAAATATCCGAATCAGATGAATAATGATGTATTGGGAATGTTCTTTTTTAAATAACTAATTTATTCTTATTATAGAAATATTAAAAAATGAAGGAAAAAAAAAAAGATAAAGAGAATCAAAGGGAGGAGTTGGGGGAGATGATGGCATTTCTTTGCTTTGTAAATTTGGAGCATGTGACTTGATCCCTCTTTCCAACTCAAATCTCCTACTCATAATCAACATTCTCCTTATTTTATTCATTCTCTTCTATTAACTTCTGAAATTTTAAATTTATCTTTAACGTATAGTTAATATTTGTTAATCCTAGGTAATCTATACCTGAATGTCCGAAAACTAGATCTAAGAGCTACAATATTTTTATACTTTGAAGTTAAATTTTAACTTTTATGTATAATTTTAATCTTGGATCAACCACTTGGCCAATGTCATCTTATTTATGACTATCAAAGTTTTTGCAGGTTCTTATATATTTTAAAAATTTTGTTTATCTTTAACTAATGTATTATCTTTAACCCTTTATCTTTACTTTAATTAAGTTTCTTTACTCATCAAACTAGATCTCTGAATGCATCTTTTTTTTTCCCTTTCCCTATCTCTTAATGCATCTATAACTTGTATATTGGTTTCTATAATTCACGAGTTCGAATGCTATCGATAAAAATAAGACTACTGTATTTCATTTAATTAACGTGTTGTGGGCTCTCAAGTCCCAAAAATATTATAAACTACAAATTTAGAATTTCTTACTTACATCAAGCATTATGTATTAGAAAAGGAATAGTCAATGGTAATCGATAAGCAAATGGTTAAGTAATTAAGAGTTGGGAGATTAATCTCATCTTAAGAAATGATTACAAACACGATCTCATTTCTTTCCTTTACAAAGCTGTCACCGTAACTCGATCATATATATCTTCTAATTTCATTTGTTTTATTTTTCCTTTCGATCCATTTGGAACCAATTTTAGACAACTGACAAAACACATTATGAGGTATCTTTTGTTTCTTTTATCAGAAATTTAAATTATTATTTGACAATAAGGAAAAAATAAAACTAGTGGCGATCAAGCTAAGGAATACATGACAATTACCATTGAAACATTTAATGATATTTTAAGTCTCTTAGTTTATTTCCAACCTTGTTCAATTACTATAAGAAAATGTGCTGAAATAACATAACTTATGATTGAGAAAATTCTAGATCATAATGATGATTAATTTTGGCAGTTTTCATATGAGTTCCACCAAAAAAAAAATAGAGAGACTATTTTAGTAAAGATATCACATTCTTGATCGACTAATATTCTTAGATCTGTTAATGAAACCTTCCTAAGGAATGACAGAAGAAAGGCAAAAAAAAAAGCCTAAAAGGAATCGACAGTGGAGAGGGACCAAATTCTAGTATGCCCATAAAAGTTGAAATTCATTCTAGTTTGCCCCTTGTAAATTAGAGGGAGAAAATGACTATTTTACCTTTCAATTGGGTTATATAGTTGTAAATGTAAGTAATATCAACGAAAACACGGTAGCGCAGATGGTAAGGCATTGTACGCGCGACCCGGGCGACCTGGGTTCAAAACCGAGATATTACATTAATTGGGAATAAATAGGTATAACTGGGTACAACTATGTGCAGCGGTATAACTGGATATAACTAAGTACAACTATGTGGAACGGTACAACTGGGTATAACTGGATACAACTACGTGCAACTGTACAACTAGGTATAACTGGATATCTAGTATCCAGGTCAGGGGTATTTTCGGGTTTTCATTAAAATGAGAAGCATGAGAGAATTAATTTATATTTTTAGGGGCAAAATAGAATAGGGAGGGGCAAAATAGAATTAGTTTTTATCTTTAGAGAGGTAAATGAGCAATTGATCCCAGTGGAGAGTGGAGAAAAAAGGTCACGTGAGTAAGACACATAAGGTCATGTGCAGGGTCAATTTTTTTTCTTTTCTTTTATTTCTTAAATCGGGATCGAACAAGATTTTATTAATGTAGGGTTTATTTATATATATACTTGTATAATAATACTTTCATATTTTACTCTTGCTTTGAATTATTTTCTTACGCATGTATTTTGATATATCTGTCCTTTTTTTTTCCCTTAACTGTAAGGGCACTAGCTAGTACATCTACTATATAAGCCAAATAGAAAAAATAATAGTTTGTCTGCATTATTGTAAACTTACAGAATTTGGTATTTAATGCAATTATGCAATTTTATCCTTGGATTATTCACAAGAACCATATACCTTTTTTCTCTCCTTGTTTCCAAGTGTAATTCGAAAAGAATCTTAACATGTATGTGGACCAACCTTAGAAACATGATGACATAACATTCATATATAGTTAACAATGACAAATTTTCTAAGATTGTCTATATATTATTGGATTTCTTTAACAATAATGGAACGCAAGATGTATTAGTGATGTTTAATCACACGACTTATATAGGAGTTGAGAGTGACAGTCAAAAAGTTAAGAAGTATGTTAACCTTATTATTTAATTAGTTCTTACATCATCTAAAGAGTGAGCACCATATGAATATTAAAAATTTACTCATAATTTGCAAACATAACATTAATTATGATAATCCAAAATTCGAATTTAGGTCAATCAATGGAGATATAATTCCACACAAAGACCTAGTTTATCAATGAAAAGTAAGCCTTACATGTGGACGTATGATCTCATATTTTTTTTCATTTGTTAGAGAACACTCATGTAGATAGTCATTAACATAGAACAAAATGTTTCCAAAGTATTTTTAAAATAGTTTATGAAGGTTCAAGAAAATCAGACAAATTCATCAATCAGACAAGATATGGGTCCAAGCCAAAAATCCATATATCCAACATGCTCTAAGAAACAAAGTCTAAAATATAAAAAGAAAATAACAAAAAGAAAAATCTAAATCTAAATCTAAATAAATACCTCACCCTCTCTCTCTCTCTCTTTAACTACAAGAGTGTATGTATAGATTATATGCAATGATGGCACAGTGCAATGAGCTTTATAAGCAGAAGCATTATAGACATCAAAGACCCCTTACTTGCTCTCAACTCTCAAGTGTATAAGAGAGAAATAGGTTAATAAGAGTCAAAATAGCAAAGAGAGAGCTAGAGAGAGAGAGACCCTAGTAATTAAAAAGCTTTCATCATATAACATAAGAGAACTTTGAAGAGCCTAAGCAAAAGTTTCAAAAGCCTTTGTTGCAGAAAGCTTAAAAGAACTTTTCTCTCCCTATATCTATATCTCTCTTTATTACCCTTCCTCATCTTTGTAAAGCTGAACCTCTCACTATCTTCAAATTTTCTTCTTCTTCTTTTTTTTGTTTTTGGTCTCTGGGTCTTGTTGTTTCATCAAATCAATCTCTAGAATCCAAATACAATAAAGTCAAAAAAGAGAGATCAAGAAAAGTAGAGTAATTGATGAGAACAGATCAAGTGATGTTGTCCAACAAGAACAGTAACACATGTTGTGTGGTTTCTTCTTCTTCAGAAAATGGGCTCACCACCACAAACACATCCACTCAGAAGAGGAAAAGAAGACCTGCAGGTACACCAGGTAATAATAAATCCCCACTACTGAAAATTTAATGTTCAATCTTCTTTTTTTTCTTCTTGTTTTTATTTCCTTATGACAAGTTTCAACTCATGGGTGATTAGGTTGGTTTTCTCTTAAACCCCATATAAAATCACACTTTAAAACAAAAATTGTTAATGTTTAATCAATGACATGTTTTTTGATAGGTTTGATTTTTGAAGTTTCAATTTCTTTTTTTTTTTTAATAATACCAATTCAAGTATTTGGGTATTAATGGGTTTCTTTCTCTTTTCTAAAACCCCATTGAAATTCTCAGCTTTATGAATTTTTATTGAAATCGAAGATATGTGTTTTGATGGAATATGCCTTATTTGCTCTTCAGATCCAGATGCAGAAGTTGTGTCTTTATCACCAAGAACTCTTCTTGAATCAGACAGATACATATGTGAGATCTGTAACCAAGGGTTTCAAAGAGACCAGAATCTCCAGATGCATCGAAGACGTCACAAGGTTCCATGGAAGCTTCTTAAAAGAGACAACAACATAGAGGTGAAGAAACGAGTCTATGTTTGCCCTGAACCAACTTGCCTTCACCATGATCCTTGTCATGCTCTCGGAGATCTTGTCGGTATCAAAAAACATTTTAGAAGAAAACACAGTAACCATAAGCAATGGGTTTGTGAGAGATGCTCTAAAGGTTATGCTGTTCAATCAGATTACAAAGCTCATCTCAAAACTTGTGGCACTAGAGGACATTCTTGTGACTGTGGTCGCGTCTTCTCCAGGTATAATTTCTTGTTCCTCTCACTATTATTTTGTTTTAAATCAGAAAGATTCCAACTTTTTTTTTTTTTGGACCCATTTTTATCAGTTATTGGTATTATGAATTCAAGAAAGATGCAAAAATTTCTCAATATACACTTAATTTGGCTCTGTTTGTTATGTATATTTAGAAGATCATATAAAAAGTCAAAAATAGAAAATTGCTCTAGCGACCCAAAACCAAGATTGATAATTATAGTACTATTTGATTTGACTATCCCTCATGATTTTTACTGATTCTGTGTATTGATGTGTATGCATCAGAGTTTTCTAATATATCTCTTGACTATTTGTTTGGTTTTTGTGACATAAAAAGAAAGTTAATTACTTAGATTAACGACATTGACCCCAATCTATAAAGAAATATTATATGTTTTAGGCTATTATTATTGGACCTAAACTCATACTAATAATATATATTTTATAAAGAAAAACTTAATATAAAATTATTAAATTTGTCACTGCATAACCATACGTCATATGAAATTATTAAATTGGTAGGTTTCTTTTCTTCTTTTAGGGTGGAGAGTTTTATTGAACATCAAGATAACTGTTCCGTACGGAGAGTTCACCGTGAACCGCCTCTACCGCCACAAACCGTGGTAACAGTCCCGGCCTGCTCCTCTAGAACCGCATCAACCGTCAGTACTCCGTCTAGTGAAACCAATTACAGCGGTGCAATTGCGGTTGGGACTCCTATACCTCTAGAAGGCCGTCCAATTCATCAGAGAATCTCACCTTCAATTCTCACTCACTCATCAAAAAATTTCAACCTCGAACTCCAGCTTCTTCCATTATCGTCGAATCAAACCCTTAATCAAGAAAACCAACAACAAAAAGTTAAAGAACCATCTCAGCATCATAATCATAATCATGATACTACAAACTTAAACCTCTCCATTGCACCATCATCATCATATCAACATTACAATAATTTCGATCGTATAAAAGAGATAATGGCGAGCGAGCAAATCATGAAGATAGCGATGAAGGAGAAAGCTTATGCGGAGGAAGCTAAAAGAGAAGCGAAGAGGCAACGAGAGATAGCGGAAAACGAGTTTGTGAATGCTAAGAAGATAAGGCAAAAGGCACAAGCTGAGCTTGAGAGAGCTAAGTTTTTAAAGGAACAATCTATGAAGAAAATAAGCTCAACGATCATGCAAGTCACTTGTCAAACTTGTAAAGGACAGTTTCAAGCAGTTGCGGTTCCGGCGGCTGCGGCTGACGAGACGTCTCTTGTGGTCAGTTACATGTCGTCAGCCAATACCGACGGAGAGTTTGAAAATGGATTTTAAGTAAATAAAAAAAGTATAAGATCATTTAAACTATAGTTTACTTTGTTGACCCAAAAAAAAAAAAAACTATAGTTTACTTTGTTATATTTTTGTGTATTAATTACACGACTGTGTTAATTTTTTTAACTACGTACCATATAATATGTTAATTTTTCAGTCGAATTAATCTTTGGTCCAACAGTAGTAGCTAGACTATGAGCTAGTGATCATGACTCTATATACAGGTTGTCTTAATATTCTAGAATTAAATCTACAATTCCGTGGTTAATTGTTAAAAAATAGAAGCACCAATCCTCAATACTTCAAAGAAATTTACAGAATGTTGTCACTATTTCATAAAATCTTACAAGTTACTGTTACATTCTTGATAAATATTGCAGTTTAGATTACTTGAAGAAAAAAAACGACTCCATATATACACATTTCATTGAATCTTACATGTTACTGGAATATAGATTAATGTATCTTTGTTTTGTCTACAATGTTTTCGTGAAACATAGGATGCCATATTTTGATTTAAAAATTCAAACATTGTATGGAATACGGATCAAACCGATCCATGTAACATATTCTCAAAATCAAAATCTGAAAAATACTTCATGCAAATTAATAACACAAAGTGGGTAAGCTGTAATTGTTTGGGACGAGTTAATATATGGAGTGATGGGAAATGTGCTATTATGATGTCGTTTTGGTCCGTGACCGTTACACTTATAACGAGGTTCATAAACAAACATCGTTTCATCATTCGTTAGATTCGGACAAAAAGTGTTGGTCTATAATCATGATAAAACAGTCCGACCCATTTTTACTTGTTGTTATTACAACATTTAGCAAATTTCTAGCTACTCATTTATTGTCCAGAAATAATTTTTACACATATTCTTTATTTGATTTAAAATCAATAGAAATGATTTATAAGAAAATGCATGTAGAATAATTCACATATCACCATTACTCAAAATAGTCCATATTAGATTTTATATAGGATTGGTGTGAGATTCTAAGTTAAAAAATTAGACTAATTAATCTTTTAAAAAATAGCGACAGTTAAAAATACATCATTTTTATGCGGTCATATAAAAATAAATAGTCATTCATCAACTTGTTGTGTATTATTCAAGTGTAATTAATTCAATATTAGGAAATTTGAAACCAAATACCACATTGCGCCAAGAAGATAAATCCATCGCAAAACTTTGTGGTGATAAACATCATTTGGTTTGCAAGTCATACAAAAGTAATCCATGTTTCAAGCCACATGATTGATATTATATATATATTACGTTTGGGATTTCTTAATTAATACATTATGGTGATTATTAATCTTTCTAGCCAAACATTTTTAGACGAAGTTTTTTTCCTATAAATGAAAACCAAATATTTGTAGATTTGACAGGTCTATGATGTATGAACATACATAATAAATGAATGTCGATACATGAGAGAGAAAGAGTTTGATTGGGTAAGTATCTAGATGCATACATATATGCATATATAACAAAAGAATAAACATATAAAAAATTAGACGATCTTTTGCGTATGAGATCGAAGAAGCACTACAAAAAATTAAAATCCGAGGTGGGTTTGGTTTTTGTACATCTTTTGGGACCAATTTCGATGCAAAAATTAGGAGGATATAAATACTTTAATAATGAGTGTGAGAACTTGAAGAAGAAATAAATAAGAAATGACATGAATGTCTGTCTGAGAGAACTAAAGAAGTGGGTTAAGTAAATAAGAGAGTGACAAATGCCTGCCCGTTACTCCGTTTCAACTCTATTGCACTGAAAACCATGGCGTGTTTTCCCGTTGCATTTAATGTGCACTCAATTGCATTAAAAGTGACTATTTCTCTCTCTCTCTCTCGTTTTCATCATTTGTGCCAACACGCAGAGAGGTTTGCAGATTCTGCAGCTATGTTTGTCACAGAAAGAGAGGTGGAGAAAGATAAAGAGAGAGCATATTAGGCTTTCTCTATACCAATGGCCAAACACATGTGTGTAATATAAGGCATGTAGTATATGTATACATATGTTTGATGATGGTTTGTGTCACCAACTCGTGAACGTAAAACAATGTATGTAATAATGTCTAACCATATGTATAAAATGATGGAATTCATGTTATAATATTATAAATATGCACTTTTAACACGATTCTTTTTGTCAATAAATGCATATATATATATATATATATTTATATATATTTATATCTGTATAAATGCACATATATATATATATATTTATATCTGTATAAATGCATGGAATGAGCTACTTTAAGATTATAAATTGTAATTGCTTCAAACCAAAAGAACTAAATTATGTTATAAAAAAAAAGGAACTAAGTTATAATAGGTCGGATCATCTACATATAATACATAGTTGGTTTGGGAGTTGTAACGAATTAAAATAAAAAAGGAAGAACAGTGGAACGTGCAACATTTAGCTTTTTATCTTTTAGAATAGCATTTTTTTAAAAAAGCATTTGCATTTTTTTTTCTTTTCCCCCCCCCCCCCCCCCCCAAACTTTCAAATGCTCATGCCTTTCTCAACCTAAAGGAACTTTTGTTATTTTAGCCACTTATAATTTTTTTTCTTCTTCTCTTATCTTATTTTATTTTGCATGTGTTATTCCGAAGATTTTTCTAAGATTTAGTCGTTTGATTTTGTTTATAACGTATTTTATCGTCTATATGTCCATGGACCATGTACATAAATATATGACTCATCTTTCATGGATTATATATTGTCATTAGTAAAATGTTTAAATTTAATGATATGATAAAGAAATTTGTGGAGTAATATCATTAAATAATTAAAGATACCGGATATCGGTAGGTCGACCGGCGTACTAGTCGACCATCTAAAGAGGAGATTTTTCAAGATCACGAGTTCGAACAACGACAATGAAAAAAAAATTAAATTAACACACTATTACATATTTAGATCCGAATTTTTTTGGTTACAAAAATAAAATAAAAACAATAGCATATGATCAAAAAATACCAAAGAACACTACACAAACAAATCGTTTTTTCATCTAATAAAAGTATCTAAATTATCAATTAGAAGTTTCATATAAAAATAAAATCATTTATAGTCTCTTTTAAGCCAGAGATTTTTGTTTGTCAACAATATAAGGAAAAGCTATGCTACTTGTCAAAAATGTTGAAAAATAAACAAAGCTAATATATAATTACTGGATTTTAATAATAATGTACTTAGTTGTTGGATTTGGAAGTTGTTTAGCATGAAATTCTCTCATCACATGGGATTGCCTCATACTTCCCGCAAAGGAACAACCATATGCTTAACTTTTATGTCATGACAAAAATACCCCTCACTTCCTTGATGGGATGTATGCGTCGACAACCTTTACTCAATGAATATTTCCGTCTTCGCCTATTTATTTACTTACTACCATATTCTAAATTATTTTTTTTTTTGTTTTCGTATAAGGAAAAAGTCCAATTTCTTGTTTTAAATATATTAGAAAATCCGGACATTTTCGTTTTTGGTTAGCTTTAAATAGATCTGGGCATTCGGGTTCGGTTCAGATTTTTTGGATTTTAGGTTTCTCGGTTCTTGAGTTAAAGTCTCATTCGGATATTTTTCAAACTTTGGTTCGGGTTCGGGTTAATATTTTCGGATTCAAATCAGGTTCGGGTATTTAAATGAAGAACCGATAAATACCCAAATTTTTTCTATTCCACTTTGGTTCTAATACTTTATATTAAAAAAGTACTAAAAGTACTAAAAACCCAAAACATCCACAAAAAAAAATTCTGAGACTCTTGTTCTCAAAGTACTAAAAGTACTAAAAACCAAAACAAAGAAACCACACTTGTTCACGACCCTTCTCCACTCGTCCTTCCTTGATCTCATCAACAAAATCTCTAACGTACCTAATCATGCAAAGTGAGTGATTAATACTTTGTAAGCCCATGATGCCCATCCAGTATAGAAAATACAAGAAGAGATAAGGTAAGACATTATGAGAAAATGACTAACGCGTATACAAGAGTATGAATTATCAAAGTAAGAAATAAGAACCTTTTCAGAGCTTGATGAACGGAACTCTTCCCATAATCTCTTGAAGTCCAGTTCCAATTCATGGTTATCTCTGCTTTCGAGAGGAGTAAAGAGAGGATCAACAATTGTTTTACACCAACATCGATCAGTCAACAAAATTACATAATCTAATTCAAAGTGTAGCAGCTGACAACTTCTATGAATATATTTGCGTTTCAATTAAACATGTCAAAAATAAGTTTAGATAAAGGCATAAACTTTACCTTTAATTCTAGTTGATCTGAGGTTCAAACTCTGAAAAAAAGTTAACAAACAAAAATGTTAAAACGTTAAACTAAACATAATTATATTAATGGAGTATAAGATAAGAACTTACCTTTTTCAAGATTATCTAGTAATTCAACCTCAGCAAGTAGTTGTGCAGTTGTGATTGCTGTTTTATCACTTAACTGAATATCACACTTTAGCCACTGTCCTGTGCACATCAACACCTCCACCATATAATGGTTTAAACAATTTCTATGTGGCTCTAAGATACGCCCACAAGTGATAAAAGCACTTTCAGATGCAATAGAGGTCACTTGCATTGCAAGTACATCCTTTGCAATTTCTGATAAAATAGGAAACTTTTGAACATTGAGCTTCCACCAAGACAAGACATCCCACTCTGTACCATTCATAGTTTTTGGATTTTCCACTTTTTCTTTCAGATATAAATCCAACTCATTTTTTGCTTCATCAATGCCTGCTTCACAACCATCTCCTTATAATCAGAATCCATTCTTTGAAGCTACATATAATTTTCTTCTAAATCAGTTAGGAACATGAATATGATCTTTGCCACTAGAAAATGCTGACTTATTCGACTGAGATAATTGTGTAGAAGATACTTTTTTATAACGGCTGCTATACTCCTTGGACAGAATGTTCATAACATAATAAACTAAATCACACATCTCAATATCATCCAAAGAATATTTGCCTTAGAGTTTTTTGAAGCACATCTTAGCAAACTGCATTTTTTTCCTAGGATCAAAGACACTAGCAATAATCAAAAGTTTATTGATGTGCTTAATGCCATCCCAGTATTTTTCAAACTTAACTCTCATATCATCAGCCTTTGTCCTCAACTCTTTATCTAAACTCTTGCTCATTGTCATCAGATTCTTCTCTCTAGTCGCTATCTCACCATAACATTTGTAAGAGCAAAAAGAAGTAGACGCAGACACAATCATAGTGGCACTATAGAAGAGTGCAATCAACTTTACTAACCTCTCTATTGCCCTACAATCAGTTGAAGTAGGAGGCCCAATCCTTTTTTTACCATTATCTACTTCCATAAAATAGTCATTATACAATTTATCTTCAGCCTCCATTTTGTCAAATGCCATCATATACTTAATGGCTCTTGTTAACATTAAGTATGTGGAATTCCACCTTGTCTTGATATCGAAAGGCAAACTTCCTCTAATCATCTTCCCTGACATAACTTTTGTCTCAAATGAGTTACATCTTGAAAAAGAAGACCTCACATATTGCATTGTGTTGCGAATGGCTATCACATTTTCACCTATTTCATGCAAACCTTCATGGACAATCAAGTTGATGATGTGAGCAGCACACCTCATGTGCATATAATCTCCATCTAAGATCGATGAATCATTCCTCAAAAGCATAAATTGCCTTTAAAACTTCTTAATTGCTAAAGTATTAGCTGTTGCATTATCGACTGTGATGGTACATATCTTTTTTATGCCCTACTCAGCCAAGCACTGAAGAAGAACCGATGAAATGGGGGAACCGTTATGATCTGTGATGTACCTAAACCCTATGATTGGCTTCCTTAACTGCCAACTATCATCAATAAAAATGCGCTGTTATGACCATATAACTATTTCCTGTAGCTTGAGCAACCCATATGTCTGTTGTAGGAGACACTTTTTGTTGTCTAGAAGAAATCCAATTCTTCAGAGATGTTTTTTTTGCCACAAACATTTAAACTATATCTCTAGCAGCTGTCCTCCTTGAATGAGGCTTATACATATTGATTTTTTTACAGAAGTTTCTCTAAGCCATACTTTCAATAAACGCAAATGGTAATTCTCCCAACACAATCATTTCATTGGAAGCTTGTCTGAAAAGATCCTCAGAAATTTTTGCATCTTTCAGATTTCCCTCTTCATTAATAACAGACTATTTTTCTTGCCATGCAATGTAGTGCTTGCAGACCTTAAGATGCTTCCCCAAGTTTGAAGTTCCAAATTTTGATTCACACCAGAAAATCCTTTGACAATAATGACATTTGCATTTGTCATTATTCTCCTTTGTTCTCGAGAAAGATTCTCATACATCAAACCTTGGAGGCAATGTCTTCTTTTCCTTAGGCTTCTTAGCCTTAGTAGACTTTTCATAATTATCTCCACTACCTCGTGGAACATCTTTTCTCTTACCTCTACTATCATAAGTCGTAATCTCATATTCTCCTTGTGTGTTATCTTCTTGTGATTCTCCTTCTTTGTCAGGATTATTTTGAAATGATGAAGAATTCATCTGGAAAAAAAATACAAAGCAAACAAGTAAGTATATGACAATACTTAAACGCCTCAAATCCAAGCAGAAGCGTTACTATCTCAGGTAAACAGTCGGAGAGAAAGCAAAGAACATGGTCTTGTCCCCGTCCTGGGAGGATGTACGAGCCCGTAAGGGCTCCGCCCTCTTCGTTATAAAAAAAAAAAAAACGTTACTGTCTCAGGTCTATGTATTGTCTTCTTCCAAAAATCTCTCATATACTTCAACAAAAAAAGAAAAAGAAAAAAAACCATAAACATGTTCTCCTCTCTTTCTCCATAACAAATAAATATTCCAATATCTTCATCATATTTCTTTTCTTATTTTAATCTAAACATCATACACATGCAAATAAAAATTCTTCCTTTTTCTTTTTCGATTACTACTTATAAAATACTATATAGAGCCGAACAAAAAAAAAGTACTATATAGAAAGAAATGTGCAGATAGATGTAATTATCAACGAAGAAGCATCATCATCATTATCATTAAGCATCATCATCGTTATCATTAAATAGATAGGATCTGATTTAATCTGCTAGAATTATAGATCGAGAAACAGTTGAGGGAGAGATTAATCAAATCTGGTTTTAGAAAATGGGTTCCTCCAACAAAGATGACTTTAATTCTTATTTAATTCTCTTCTTCTTTCTTCACCAAAATCCACAGAGTATGTGGCACAGACATATCAATTAAAAAAAACCCTAAATTCTTGAAAACTAGAACACATATCTTCTCTGTTGAACAATCACGCGAAGAAGATGTTACAATCAATTACAATAAAAAGAAGATAAAAGACTTAGACATACCTGGGATCGAGTTCTTGATGCTTCTGAAGCCAGATTGAAAGAAAAAAGAATAATATAGTCGAGAAATAGAAGAAAGGGGAAAACTAGAAAAGGGAAGCTGAACCGGTATATTTAGGTTACAGAGAAAAAAACATATTAGTACTAGTACAGGTGGTTCAGGTATAATTAGTACTAGTTCGGGTATCGGGTATATCCGAATCCGAAGTATTTCATGACAAGATCCGTTCGGACATTTTTCAATAACGGGTTCGGGAGTTTCAGGTCGGATTCGGTTCAGATTTTCGAATTCGGGTATTTTGCATAGCCTAGCGTTAAATTATAAAATCAACTCTTTTCTTTTTTCAGTTATGATTAATTTTTGAATTAGAATTGACTTGAAATTTTCATAGCTATTGTTGAATAAAAGTCTGGTTTAGTTATTACAGATATAATAAGATAAACGTTGTAGATTTTGCTGGCTTGTATATTTAATTAATTATTATTGATGTAGCTGCTGAGGTTTGTCTTTATTTGCTTAAATATGTGTGAGATAATACTATTATTAAGTCTCGCTCAATTACATTGATGGACCCTCTTTGCTATATCTGTGTTTTGCACTGAAAGCCGAGGCATTTTAATTTCTTGTCTTTTTCAGTTTTGTTCTTATATTAGCTCTTAGTAAATTAATCTTTGGCATTTTCCTTTCTTATTTTATTCCAAATATATTTAAATCTTTCAGAAAACGTTCAACATCCTTTACGTATATAAGTGTACTTTGATAATGTTTGCCCATGACACAATTTGTTCTTTGTTATCTTCCATTTAGCCACTTTCCATTGTTTTCTCTAATAATTCAATCTCTTTTTTACTATGATTTTGTTTCAGATAAGACATGCAACATGCAACATGCAATACAATAGTATAAAGATAAACCATTTTAATCTAAAAATGATATCAAACTGATATGCTAGTTTTAACCGTTTATAATTATATTATTGGTATTATGATCATATTGAAAATGTAGTATTTGTTTGCTTTCATGTATTTCTTTACCCTTTTATACGATGTGACAATTCAACTGTACTGCTATTTATTTTCCAAAAATAAAGGTTTATATATTAAAATTTCCAAAACAAATTTTGGAAACAAATTAGGTTTATTAACACCAAAATTGTGTTTCCAACAGGAATGAAATAAGGCTGTGGAAAATTGTCAGACACCGGAAAGGAAACATGCATTGTGGCATTGTTAGCTAAAAGAAACAAAATTCGAATTGTGACAAAAAAAAAAAACATCGAATATTCTTGCGAGGATTTATATATATTTATATTTGATTACCGATCATATCATAGTTTTTTTGTAGAAAAAGTTGAAGAAAAGGACGATAAAAAGTTAAAAATTAACAGTAAAGAAAAAAGTAAAGTAAGACAAAATTATTTACATATTTTGATGTAAGAGAAGAAAGAGAAAAAACTATTTGAGTCGTGATTGCAGTATGGTTTGTTGCAGAGACAAATATACCCCGCGCCTGCAAAATCCTTTACTCAGTTTTGTGAATTTACAAATTTTACTACGCCTTAGGACCCACTCACTCCACTGGTCGAGATGTCTTGTCACACGTGAATTCTACTAAGATATTATTGTTTCTCTGCTCTCTCTAGTTTCACGTAAGATCTTATCTTATACAATTATACAGTATATATACTACACCCAAATATAGTTATAGATTTGCGCATTGTTCTTTTTTCTTTTACTGTAAGCATTGTTCAAATAATGAAGATGTGAGACCAGTTAACTTTGACACGTTCATAATTGTTGGTGTTGACTCTTCACATCAACAAATACGAATGGATTTACGTACTATTGCCACGTCCGGAGATTCTCTTGACATTTTTCGAAAAAGGTATTGCGGATGGAGTATAATGATCTCACGGTCTCAAATTTATGGTGTTTCGAAGATACGGCATTTTTCGGAAAAAGAAAATTTCCCATCTGAGTGAAGTAACACATTAAAAATATAACATATATATTTAGTTATACTCTCTTTTGTGGTCTCAAATTTCCCAGGAAAAATATAGTCTGCCCACGAATGTAGAAGCCTTATAGAGAGTTAGATCCTTATAGGCCTGAAAGAAAAAGAGTCATCATAGGCCTGATGCTTCTAAATGATTTTCTCTCTTTTAAAAAGGTTTTCTCTACGGCCCAAATATATATTTCGAAGCTTCAGTGGTGAACCCCAACGTGTATTTTTTTCTTCCAAAGCCAAACCGTGTGTGTGTATATATATATAATTTGAAACTTTATTTTCGAGCGTTTAATAAAAAAATGAAGAAGATTTTCACCAAATAAAACTCTGATTTTGATTATAATTCATGCAGTTATTTAGTAATGGAATAAAAGTTTAAATTACATTAACAAAGGTTTAATACAGAATGAAATTTTAATCATTGATTCACCACACGTACATTCTCACAGCAAAAAAAAAAAAAAAACAGATCTTCATGTCGTTACGAGCTGTTACTGCTATTTTCACTTCCACGAAGTTCTCTTAACGAAGCAACGACTTGTAACATATTAGGCCTCTTTGAGGGGAAATCGTCAACGCACCGTAACGCTATCTCCAAATACCTTAACATCTCTTTCACAATCACTCCTCCAAAACCTTCTTTTACATTCAGAGACTCTGAAGAACCTTCTTTTAGACTCAGAAGGTCTTCATCAATCACTTCCATATGTTTCCCTTCTCTTGCTTTCATCTTCGACCAACCAACTAAATTCGTATCACCAAACTCTTCTTTGTCCGTTGGTCTTTTCCCGCTCAATATCTCGAGCATCACTACTCCGATTGAGTATACGTCACCTTTTGCGGTACATCTGAAACTTTGGTAATATTCCGGTGGTACGTAACCTGGCGTGCCTGCCAAGGTACTTACACTCAAATGTGTGTCTAACGCGCTGATCAGCCTTGCCATTCCGAAATCTGAAACTCTAGCTTCCATGTCTTGATCGAGAAGCACGTTGCTAGATTTCATATCGCGGTGGATTATATGAGGAATACAATTGTGATGCAAGAAGCAAAGCCCTTTCGCTGCTCCTTTCGCAATCTTTTTCCGCTCTTCCCAGCTTAGAATCCTCCGTTTTTCACCCGTTCTTGGTCCGTGTAGCACCTCCTCGAGGCTACCATATTGCATAAACTCGTAAACTAGCAATCTTTCTTCCCCAATTTTACAGTATCCCAAGAGCGGTACGAGATTTCGGTGTTTGATCTTCCCTAGCGTTTCCATTTCCGCCATAAACTCTCGATCTCCTTGACAACTAAGCCTAATCAGTTTCTTGATCGCCACAGAAGACCCGTCTTTAAGCGTCGCCTTGAAAACCTCGCCGAATCCACCGTGTCCGATCATACTTGCGGCTGAGAATCCGTTTGTCGCTTCGATAAGCTGCGAAAACTTAAGCTTCCTCAACTGTCGCTGAAACGTTGCTACGTTAATACTCAACGGCTCTTTCTCCTTCTCAATCTTCCACGTCGTGGCTGAATTAACCGCCTGCAAACTGTGAAGCATCTTTGCATCTTCCGCGTCTCTCTTCCTCGCACGAACCGCAATAGCCCAAACGATCAAAATACAAACCGACGCAGCAGAAATTAACACTCCCAAAACAATGCTATTCGCCCAAGAAGCTGCCCTGCTTCCGTGTTTAGCACGTTTCCCTTCCTCTGGTCCCGCTGGAAGCTGATTGTTTCCGTTCTTACATTCCGGTAAAGGTACTCCGCAAAGTCCCGGATTATCTGCGTACTGGCTCGCCGGAAGCGTGCTAAGCTGACCTCTTTGAGGAATCGGACCGGTTAATTCGTTATTGGACAAATCAATCTGCACCAAGAAAGACAAATTCGAGAAAGATTCAGGGATTTGACCCTGCAACCGATTATCCGACGCATCGAACACACCGAGGTTCTTGAGCTGACCAATCGTAAACGGAATCTCGCCGGAGAGTTGATTATGCGAAAGCTCAAGAACTTGAAGAGCAATCATTTCTCCAATCTCATCTGGGATTTTGCCTCGAAGCTGATTATAAGAAAGATCAAGATACTCAATGGTTTGATATCTTGTGAAAAGACTCAGAATCGGACCTGAATACATTCTTGTGAAGTCACAGCTTTTAAGAGATGGAATCTGAAGAAGCCTCTCTGGTCTGATTCCTGCGAACTCAACCAAACCTCCGACACCTTTACATGAGTTTCCAACGTTTCTAACAAAAGCCATTGTGTTGCCTGAGAGTAAACCAGAAAGAGCTTTTGAACCGGGTTGACGACCTAACCGGGGAGGGATTTCACCAGTTAAGTGGTTTGTATTGAGATCAAGCCAAACCAGAGTTGTGCATTTTCCTAGCTCCGGTGGTATTTCTCCGGTGAAATTGTTGTTTCCGAGCTGAAGAACGGCTAACCGGGAAAGGATTCCGAAATCTTTAGGGACTTCTCCGGTTAATCTGTTGCTTGTGAAGGAGATCCATTCGATGTTACTGCAATTGAAGAACTCCGGTGGGATTTCTCCTGTGAGTTGATTGTTGTTGAGAATCAAATCTTTAAGGTTTTGTAACTTTCCTATCTCCGGTGGGATTTTTCCGGCGAGATTGTTGTACCATGCAATGAATTGCTCGAGTTTCTGGAGGTTTCCGATCTCCGGTGGGATTGTACCGTTGAGATAATTGAGACTGAGATCAATTGTTCGAAGCTCCGAGCATTGAGATATCGCCGGAGGAATCTCTCCGGTTACGAGATTATCCGGGATTCTTAACTCTTCTAAAGAAGCTGCTCCGGGACATAAATCCGGCGGAATCACGCCGGAGAATCGATTCGAGCTGAAATCAGCGATTCTCAAGCTTTTGCAAGCAGAGATCGAAGTCGGAAACTCACCGGAGATTAAGTTGTTGCTGAGAAGCAAGATTTGAAGTGATCCGAAACTTCGGAGGATAGTGTTCGGAAACGGACCGGAGATGTTGTTGTTGGAAAGGTCAAGACTTTGTAGCCAAGAACAAGAAGACAATGACTCAGGGATCACACCAGTGACATTGTTGTTAGAAAGACGGAGGTTTTGTAATGTTCGGCAAGTGTCTCCGATCTCCGGTGGGATCCAACCGGTGAGTCGATTATGCGAAAGGTCCAAACTTTGTAAGAGTTTTAGCTCACCGAAAGATTTTGGAATCTGCCCATCAAAGTTGTTGTAAGAAAGATTCAAGCTTTTGAGGCTGGTGCAGTTGATGAGTGAGTCAGGGATATAGCCGGAGATACTGTTACCGGAGAAATCGAGATAGGACAAGGAGACGCAAGAAGAGAGAGGAATGGTTAAACCGGAGATTGAACCGGTAATGTTGTTGTAAGAAAGATCAAGGGTTTGAAGTTTCTTGCTGCCTAAGAAAAGATCATTAGGTAACTTTCCGGTGAAGTTATTGTAAGAGAGAGTGATGGAGATAAGATTTGAGTATTTAGGGAAGAAATTTTCAGGGAGGATTCCGATTAAACCGGAGGAAGAGAGTTCGAGGTGAGTTAGGGTTAAGGGAAGAAGAAGAAGAGAGGTTGAGTTTAAAACGAAAAAGTTCTCAGAGAGTTTAAGAACAGAGAGAGAATCAAGAGAGGTGAAAGCATTGAAGGAGACGGTTCCGGAGAGGCCACTACCGGAGAGATTA
This sequence comes from Boechera divaricarpa, assembly GCA_026770425.1. Lineage (NCBI taxonomy): Eukaryota > Viridiplantae > Streptophyta > Magnoliopsida > Brassicales > Brassicaceae > Boechera > Boechera divaricarpa. The sequence goes on from CM049188.1 coordinate 17,175,333, forward strand.
ATCTCGGAGACTCTTCCTCCGAGACAAGTGACGCCGGAGAACTGACAAGGTGATTTACGAGGTGTCCAATTTGAGAGGATGTTGTTTGGATCGTCTTGGATCATAGTTTTGAAAGAGAGGAGAGACAATGAGTCGGTTTTGAGTGAAGGTTGGTCGTAGGAAGAAGATAAAGAAAAATATTGAGTAAGGAGGAAGACGAAGGAGATTTGGATCCGAGTCCGGATACGAACCCGGATTGGTGAAGTAGTCATTGGAGGGAGGTGTTTGGGGTTTGAATGGAGAAGGAGAGAAGTAAGTAAGTTGAAACATTCAGAAGATAAAGAGATTTTTTTCTCTTTTGAGGCGATGCTAAAGCCTAAAGCCTAAAGCAGAGGAAGGGGAAGCAAAAGGGCTTTTTTGAAGAAAAGAAAAAGCTTCTTTTTTTATTTATTATAGTATAGATGCTTATAATTTTATATCAATTGTGAGAGAGACTAACATCTTTATCGAATAATGTTTTTTTTTTACACATGATTTTTAGGTTTATTATCGATCTTAAGATTTTGTGGAATGGTGATCATGATTTTTATTAAACTAATTTGTACTAATGACATCGCTATATAACCATTTGATATCTAATAGAATACATGTTTATATCATGAGATCTTTTAACTATTGCCAATGAATAAAAAAAATGTTATATTATATACTAACATGTAGAAATTTAGCTAAGATAATGATTAAAAAAAAATAAATACTATATTAATATCAGTTTGAATATATAGTTTGTAATACGGTGAAAAAACTAATGAAGATGATCATATTAGAAATTTTAGTCTATATTCACATTAATTTTGAATTTTTGGGACATTTTTTTGTTTGTATTGTAATACTTTTTTCGACAAAGAAAAACCCTTTTACAAAAGAATTGCAATCGTTTTCGAAAAGGAATTTTGGGAGAAATCATTGCACACCGAAGTACTATATTTCATATGGTGAGGTGTGTGTGTTCAAAATAATTGGGACCCAATTTAGTCATAATATGCATCGCATACAAAATGGTTGTTTGATCCAATGTTCACGGTCGAGGCAGAGGCGTGGGGGAATGAACAGAAATGTGACTTTACAAATTACAATAGCCTACTTTATTGTGTAACCATAATGTTGCTCACTTCTTTTTACATTTTTATGTAATTATAATTAGTTTATAGTATCATATTAAATGCCATAGATGAGCCTTTATATCATGTTCCAAGTCACACACTCCATCCTTTTCATCATTACGCTTGCCCTCTCCCACCAAGTTTATGAGGAGATTTCTATCAATTAAGCAATATATTAGCTTGATTATTTCATCCAACAAAAAGAAAATGCTATTTTGCTAAGTTCATTGATAAATAGTCATATACACTTTAAAAATAAAGTCATATTTCTAAGTGTTTCAATTGGTTATACTTTAGCTTCTAGCTACCATTCAATTGCACAAGAGACTATTTCTTTAAGATCAATAGTTTCTAGCAAGAAATAATTATTCTTAGCACATTTTTCTATTACAAATAAATAATTAATATAGTGCCAACCTTATCACCTATAATAGTGTCATTGTGTGTTATAATATTTCACACTAGTGGTGACTATCGCGTATATTTTATTGATTCTATTTAATGTAAAAATAAACAAAAAGGACCGAATAGTGGAGAGTAACAGTGAAAAAGGCCCACAAAAGAAACAACATCAATTAGCTCGTGGTTTAGTGGCATGAGAGGTTATGATTCCTCTGCCCCCAATATTTTTTAAATACTTCTTTATTAAATTCTTCTTTTCACTACCACTAATTCTTATATATCTCTGTTTTATATGAATTTTGCTCAGTATTCTCTTCAACGTCAGTTTATTCAAACGTCAATAAGAAAATCAGACTAAATTCCAATTTAATATGAGTAGTGAGTACATCTGTACATATATACTATAAAGATCGACTTGTCCCCAATAAAGAATCAACATGAATATTTTGTTTTCTCCCTCTACAAGTTTTTTTTTTTTGGTTAGTTATTTCCAAATATTTTACTACATGTAATACAGTTTGGGGTTACCATAAAGTTTAAGAGATCTTAAGAGCAAGATTTTGCCTTTTTAAAGGGAGACAATCCAAGATAGGAACAATAGATGGTTGATTTTTTATTTTATTTATTATAATGAAATATATATATATATATATATAAATTGTACTTTAAATTTGTGGCTTCTCTTTTTTTCTATATATGTGATGTCTTATTTAGGTTCTCTAAGATATTAACGTCAAAATTTACAAACGCTACACAATTTTTTATGGATTTCTAATGAACAACAACGAGGTTAAAAACCCAAAAAGATAATTATGATAAGATGTGCATGATGCAGATGTACGGAGAGGATGATAAATCACATTCTATTTGAATGTTGCCGAACACATCAAACATGAGTTCTCTCAAACATTTTCTTGGCATTGCGATATTTTTTGGTAAGTTCGATTTAGTCGAATTATGAATACTTATTTTGGAGACAACATGAAGTCTTAAATACATAATCACTAAGAAACAAATTCTCTTTAGATTATATGGATTGTTTGAAAACTCCTAATGAAACGATATTTAAAGATCTAAAACGGAAATTACCATATATTTTAATGAATCCGGAAAGAGTGGTTTTAGACTTTTGCTGGCGTAGGTGTTGCAACTTTTTTTTTTTTTTTTTTTTGACAACCACTTAATTTTATAAATTAAGTTAAAAAGTTCACTGGACTACAAAGTAACAGTGCTGAAACAACTGAAATGGAAAACATAATGGCTCTTAAGCCTTGAATACAACTAGATGGACTTGCAAGCTTAGGATAAAACAAATTGGAGACGGGCCACAGAGACCCACTCGACAAATTGGCAGCATATGAAAGTTTTTGCAACATGGCTTCAAACGAGGCCCAACTTCCTGCAGAAATAAACTTTAGGGCCCAGAGCCCGTTAAGAAACAGAGATTGCCCTAGCTTCCTCGTGTCGGCGGCGCACATAGTCCTCATATGGCGGCGATACAACGGCGAGAAGGCGGGAGACTCATAGGGTTTTGCGGATCGAGATCCGGGAAGAGCAGTTGGCCGGGGCGCAGCTTCTTTGACGGTGTCACACCGTAAGGTTCTCCGACGCAAAGCGCCGGGAAGTTTGCGAATATACTCTAAGACAGAGAAATTATTAGTCGTTTTAAACAGATTCGTGAAAGAAACCTTCACCTGTGATCCAAAAGGCAAGAAGAGCACAGATCTACGGTCAGCGACCAAGATCTGAGCCTTCTCCGACACATGCAAATGGCAGGGATCTACAGAGATGAGATTGGAGCAACGACGGCACACAGCCGCGGAAAGAGGTGGGAATGGACAACGACGACTCCAAGCCACAGCTGCGGAATCACCCGAGCCGCGCGGAGAAGAGGAGAAAAGGCAGAGAAAGCAATCTTCTCCGGAAGATGAAAAAGACGAGCCATGGCCGAGGCCTTCCGGAGTGAATGGCCGAACGCAGAGCAGGGAAACAGAGCGAAAGACGAGCAACCAGAAGAAGAGGAGAACCAAAGGAGACCCGGGACGGTGACGGCGACGGCCGCCACCACCCAGATCTAGCGGATCAAGGGTTGCCCTCAGGTTTGCGTTTTGCCTCGTTAAACGCGCTTGGGAGAGTCTATCATAAAAGTATATTCATTATTACTTAGGTGTTGCAAGTCAAAATTGAAATTTCAAATTTTTAGTTAATTAAAGTTTTATTGTTGACAAAGAAACTAATACATATATGTAAATGTAAAGAAAATATTATTCATATACATTAATATTAATATATATATATATACATGTATCAATAGTTTTGTATACACACGACCAAAAGCAGTAATAACTCCTTAAAATATCATGTATTGACTATGGCTCCGAATGGTGACAACGGATCGGGCGGTGCGGGATAAGCGGATTGAGCGGTGCGGGTTAACTGCAGTTCGTGCGGAAGAAATGCATTAGGCGGAACAAGTGCGGTTATTGCGGAACAAGCGATGCAGAATAATGTATGAATGGTGAAAAAACCAACATGTGGTGTGGTACAAATGTTTGAATGGTAAAAATGCAATAAATGGTACGGAATATATATTTTATAAATAAAAATAGATTAATGATATTAGTATAACTATAAATTAAAATTGTTAATTTGGTGTTTAATTAATGATTAAACGTTTTTATATATTATTAACGAACCATAAATACAATAAATAAAAATAGATTAATGATATATGATTAAACATGAAATCCTGAATTCATAATCAGAACAAAAATTTCCTTTCAATATTTGGTTTGTTTGGAAAGCTCCTAATGAAACAATATTCAAAGATTTTAAACAAAAACCACTGAATTTAAAGAATGCTGAAATAGAGACTTTAGGCTTCTCTTTATAGAGATATTGCAATTTGAATTTGGATTTCCAAACCTTTCATATATTAAAATATATGTATATATATATATATGCATGTATTAATAATATTGTACACACACGACCAAAAGTACTAATTACTCTTTAAAAATATCCTATATTGACTATATGTTAACATGCGCATTTACACGGCAACCTATAATATATAAATGAAAGATGTGATATAATTGGTCTTTTTAAATCATTAAAAATATATAAACATGCTCTTATCTCGATGGTACAAATCATTAGTGTATTGTATAATCTTAAATCCTGGTAGCGTCACACATTTTTTGACATCTGATAACAAATATTGTTAACATAATGATAAAATTTAATAGGGCTGGTGGTTCTCACCTAAGGTCTTACCTAACCTTGCTACTTAGGCATAAATGGTTAATTTCCCAAATCAATTACGAGAAAGCCATTTCTTTTATAGTCTTTGTAGAAATTACGATTTTTCTTTTCTCCATCAATTATCTTCAACATTTATTTTCTTCTTTCTTCACAAATTTATATGTTTTGAAAAATATATGTATAAAGTTTTCAAAATATATATATATTAAAAACATATAAACTTGTCATGTATCTATAAAATATAATATTTATCAAATATTTATAAAATTACTGAATTTAACAAAATGAAGAAATGAAATCTTTAAAGTGAATATTGAAATGAATATCCAAAATTTTTTCTTAGTTAACTAAATAATAATATATTTTATCCGGTATGCTTGGGTTCTTTTGGATCTATGTTCTCTTAGAGCATAACGCTGATTATTAAGCACATGTTTTACCCATTCTGTTTGGGATTTTTGGTTCTATTTCTCTTTAGGGTTTAATGATGGTTATTGAGTGTGTATTTTATCCAGTTTGTTTGGGTTCCTTCGTTTTATTTTTCTTTAGAAAATAGTGTTAGTTATTAAATGCGTGTTGTATAAATATTTTATGGTATTTTATTTTTAATACTGTTAAAATTTATTTGTATTAGAATTGTTATACACCAGTTTATTATGATATGAATAAAACTTATATATAGAATTTGAACGTGAAAAGTATTGGATTATGTGACAAAAATAGAATACTAAAATAATGGGAATAACAAGACTCCATTTTGATCATACTTGTAATTTTCGGTTTTGTCTTCCTTCTTTGTCTAACTGTTAACGGACACCTTCATTGGTTGGATCCAAGAGTGTATATCTACTCCCTCCTTCTCCATTAACTTCAACGGTGATCTGACAGGTTACTTCCATGGAAGCAAGGGCCTTCGCCAGGGTGATCCTATTTCCTCCTACCTATTCGTCCTCGCTCTTGATGTTCTCTCCAAGCGTCACGATGCAGCTGTTGCCTCCGGCGATATTCTCCTTCACCCTTATTGCCAAAACCCGGTGATATCTCATATATCTTTTGCTGATGACATGTTAATCTTTTTTGATGGCTCTGAGCATTTTTTGCGTGGCATTTTATCTATTCTTGATGATTTCTACAGGATGTCTGGACTTGGTATCAATCTCCTCAAATCAACTCTTTTCCTCGAAGGCAACAATCACACCCTTCTCCATGATATGGCCTCCTCTTTTGGACTCTCCGAGGGTGTCTTTCCTGTCAAATATCTTGGAGTCCCTCTCCTTCCCACCAAGATGCGTCCCCAGGACTTCCAACCTCTTATAGATCGCCTCAACGCCAAATTCACGTCTTGGACAAATCGCCACCTCTCCTTCGCGGGTCGTCTTCAACTTATTCACTATGTCATCTACTCCGTCGTCAATTTTTGGGCCACTATATTCATGCTACCGAACTTCTGCCTCTTAACCATTGAGAAGCTCTTCAACGCTTTTCTTTGGTTCGGATCCACTCTTTCTGCGAAGAGTGCTAAGATCAGTTGGGACTCGGCTTGTTCTCCCAAGTGTTGTGGAGGACTTGGTCTTCGTCGCCTTGCTAAGTGGAATAATGTTCTCGGTCTCAAACTTATTTGGCTCCTTTACACCAATTCGGGGTCGTTATGGGTCTCCTGGGCCAAGTCTCACCTCATCGGTTCCACCTCCTTTTGGGATACCCCTTTCTCCTACTCTCATGGAAGTTGGATGTGGCGTCGCATCCTCAAGCTTAGTCACATAGCCCGGTCTTTTCTATTTTGTAGAATTGGCTTGGGCACCACTTGTTCCTTTTGGCAGGATAATTGGACAGGTTGGGGCCCTCTCTTCCTCTTACTTGGTGAGCATCCCATCAGGCTCACAGGCATCCCGGCTACTGCTACTGTCTCCCAGGCAATCCAGCATGGCCATTGGCTCATCTCCTCCAGAAGCCGTAATCCTCTGATATCCTTCATCCCTAGCATTCTCCCGCCAGCAGACACCCTTCTTCATTCTTCGAATAGAGACTCCTTTGTCTGGACTGCAGGGGTTCATGAGGCCGACCTCCGCTCTGCCCCAGCTCGTTTCTCCTCTTCGAAGACCTTCAAAACCCTCTATCCTCCCCCCCCAGAGGTCCCTTGGTCCAGATCTATTTGGTTCTCAGGCCGCATCCCCAAGCATGCTTTCACCTGTTGGGTTATAGTTCGCGATCGCCTCCCGACAAGAGACAAGATCAGGCACTTTTCTCCTCAAGTTCCCTCCACATATGTTTTTTGCAACTCTACTCCAGAGACAAGGGAGCATTTTCTCTTCACTTGTCCTTATTCACATTATCTCCTTACTACTTGTCTGCGCATGACTCTCCCTAATTTGGATTTTCCTTCTGTTTTGCAGTGGCTTTCTCATTCCTCTTCGGACCCCACTTTGAAGCTTATATATCATCTCCTCTTCTAAGCTATCGTTTATCTGATTTGGCGGGAGAAGAATGCCCGTATTCATACCGCGACCTCGAGGCCTCCCTCTCAACTCACCAAGGAGATTTTTACAACAGTTAAGACTAAGCTTCTAGCGCTATCTCACTCCACTCCTCCGCGTGACCCCTCATACCTTTAAGCTTGGTTCCGTCACCAGTCTCAATCCATCCCAACTTCCAGTATGGCCATTATTGTTTCCAATCCATCGATTTTCACCAATAGTCATACTCCTACGTAGTTGTACTCTTTTCCTTCGCTCGGTTTTGTCTCTCCCTGGGTTTTTCCGTAGCAAGGTTTTAACGAGGTAGCTACTCTTCTTTCTCTCTCTTTTTTCATTCTCTTCTTAATGTAATTCTCTTTTTTTCCCACTTGTAACTCTCTTTTTTGCCTTAATATTATTAACCCGTTAAGAAAAAAAAAAAAAAAAACGGTTAACGACCATGATAAGCTTATATGTATAGAATGTTTCAGCCTAAATTAAGTTGAGAAATAAATTTTTGAGAATTTGAACACTTGCCACTAAACCAAATCAACTCACATTTACTTGCAGTTAATTTAAATGTAGTGGAGAAATCATTTTTTCACAAATCTGTAAAAGTCAATGGTCAACCAAGCATGACTTGAAGTTCAAATGATTAAAAAACTATTTGAAGAATCATTGTCGTTTAAAATCATAGGTTCAGGTCGATAATAATTGGATATTTTTTTGTTAAAGTAATTGGATTATATTTTGAGAATGGAGACACAATGATAATATATATGATGTGCACTTATGCCAAAAATCAAAGAAAATGTTGTGTACCATTGGCTAAGCGTTCAAAGCTAATTACTCGAATATATTCAGCACCAAATATTACAGTTAAAGCACCAGATCTATAAAGATAAGAAGCAAAAATATGTATGCACCAAATATTATTCTGCATTATGCGTTAGATAATAATTTTTTAAAAAGAATATTGTGGCTATATTAGGTACTGTTTATAAAAAAGATAATAGTAATTAAATTAATTAAATATTTTAAATAATTAGTGACATGTTTATGTTATCCAAAAAAAATTATCAGTTAGTTCGATGATAATAATACTGTAAAATTTATTAGAAAATTCCAATATACACCAAATAAGTAGAACATGACTTTATGCATAAAATATAATTAACTTTGATATCGGCTTTCAATTATTAAAATCATCCCAAAAAAATAGTCAATCTGATTAAGATAGTTTGAGTAATTATATGTCATGCGCAAGTTTAAATTTTGAAAAATTATGTAATATCATAAATTAATCAATTCTCTGTTATTAATATGTATGAATCAACAATAATCATTAATTTAACCCGATAATCACGATTATTTACCATCATCTGATAACATCTTGCACATTTAACCACACAAACATATCGCACAAGATTATAGGTGAAAGATGCAAAAAAAAAAAAACACGTGGAAATGTACGCATGTGATGTGATAAAATAGGTGTCTGTTATTTATTTTTTATTTTTTTAAAAATTTTAATTTATTCGTTAAAAAGTGTTTTGACGGGAGGCTCGAGAGAGGAGGGACCGAAGATGTCGTGAATGGCACGCGTTTCTTTATCCACTTTTTCTTTTTTACTGTGTTCAAATGATTGGTGTGTACTCTGTTTTTGTTTTCTGTCAATTCTTTGTCAAAACATTCAGCTTTTTAACTTTTTACTGAAAACAGTAAACAATATCTCTTTCTTTTTGCACACGTGGCATAGATATTACCATGCAATCGATTTTATTTTGAAATATGAACTTTACATAGATATTATGATCCCAGTTTATATATATTTTTATCAAATTAGAACCTTTGTTTGTGTTAAGAATTGACCAAGTGTGAAAAGTACTTTAGATGTTGGCCCGTCAAAAGCTATATCATAATTATTACCATCGATCCCAAAGATGTGAATTTTTTAAAAAATAGAATCAAACTTAAAATGAGTTGGAGAAATGATGATTTCGATCATCCCTTTAAAACACAAGCACGCCTGTAGGCCTATCAAGCAGACTAGATCCATCCCGCATAGCCCGCCCTACAGTGAATTTTGCTCAAATATGAATAGTCTGCACCCATCCCGCATAAACATAAACATAAAACTCAAAATCCGCGACAGCCCCGCATATGCCTGTAGACCCCGTGGGCAACTCGCAAAACCCGTAAAATCAAAAAAAAATCTATAAAATATGAAACAAACCCGTAAAAAAACCTGCAAAAATTCGCAAAAGCCTGCATAATCCGTAAACCGGTATAAAAATTATTCGGTTTAGTCTCTTGTGCGGATACCCACAAGCCGCAGGGCCCGCCCGCATAACCCGCAACAAAACGAACCCCGCCCCGCAAGACCCGCTTTTTTGCGGTTTCTAAATTTTTGACCCGCACCCGCCCCGCAGCGGATTAATGGGGCGGGGTCCGCGGGCTTTTGCCCAAATTGACAAGGCTGCACGCTTGTCTTTTGTTAGTCTTCTAGCTCTGACATGACGTCAGATTGTTGTTTAATGGGTTTTAAGGCCAATTACGATTCAACCCAAATCAACGAACAAAATTAGAGAATCGGAATAATTGGGCTGGTTGACACGTGATCTAATTTTTGCAAACTTGTTATTTTTCAAACTTGAAAGGACAGATTATATCACATGCCCTTTTGAGTCCCATACTTCTTTCAAACTTTGATAACTTGTTGGAAGACAAAACTAAGCAAGAAGTTAAGTGTTCACTACTTACTATGTCTTGGTTTGGGCGCAACTCCAGTCAATTAGTCCGACTTAATCATAGTCCAAAGATAATTCCAATAGTATTGTAGAGTCTCCGGTCTAAACAATACGACGGTCAATACGGACTTTCGTGGAGGGTAAACTCTAAGAGTGGTCTAAGTCATGGCTCGATAAGTGTTAGCGCCTACGTATACTCGTCTTACCTGAGATGATCTTTCATGTCTTTCCAACACGGCTTTGTCAATACGTTTAGATATGTGAAACTCTCATACTTGACTTAAATCTGTGAGATCCTCTTGGCTATCTCTATCTATTTAGTATCAGAGCCCAGAATTTGTGTATGTTTGGAAGAATCATTGTTTATGTTGATTGTTCGAGTTTCTGGAAAACTTCATTCTCATCATCATGTCCGATCTTCAAGTTATTCTTTCCCTTTTTCAAATTTTTACCTTACCCCGAAATTAAAAAAACAAGCATCTGCGTCTAAAATAGATTCGCTTTATGAGGTTGAATATGTTCCGGGAGATTGTCACCCAAAACTACTATTCTTCTTATAAATCCTTATGAATTCTTTGCTAAAAAACCTGGACTTTTCTCTATCTAAGGAGTTACACAAATTATCCGACCATCTTCCACCAAAAAAGTCAAGGAATACGTTTAAGTCAACAAATTCTCTTCTTTCCAAGTTCCAGCGACCGAAGAATAGCAGTTCATATCACTTGAAATCCCACTGCATCTTCCACGGCTCTGGCAACAACAAGGATTCACACACCTACACTTTAGTGTTATGCGGATCGATCTCACCTTACATGCTCGAAAAGGATTACTGGGCACGGCATAAATTGCTTTAGTCGATTCTAGACTAAAGACATATCAACAAGCATGTATTGACACCGTTCAAACTACCCTAAACGCATGAACAGTTTTTGTAATACTGTTCCCTAGTTTTAATGTCTCTTTGAAAGATCCTAATCTTTTAAGGCACTTAAAATTCAGTTACAAATTGTTGGCGCACCTATGCGAGAAACAAGTATGATAGCTACGCTTCATCACCAAATTGTTTATCGGGTCCAAGATCATGCTCTTGATCTAGTCATTCCTTCATCAGAAGAAGCACAGTTTCTTAAAAGTCACATTAGCTTCTCAAGCTCCAAATACCATCCAAATTCCTCGTCATGGGTAACCAGTTATGAAAAGCTCCATCAAGCACCACAAGGACCTATCCAAATGACTGAAGCAATATTCCAGTCAAAAAATGATGGAACCACAGAAATCAAGTTCAAAAAACCAAGAACATCCTCTTTCCGAAGATCACCGTTGTTCACGCAGTTCAAATTGATGAACGAGAACTCCAAGGGCATTACAAAGAGCAATATCCAAAACCAAACTTTTTAGAGAAAGATGGATCATTCGTATATCCATTCAAAGATGAAAATGGACATTGTTTCTTCGACGTCTGCAATTGTACATCTTGTGAAGAAGCTGCTTATGAATCTGACAATGAAAAAAGAAGACGAATGAGAGCGAAGAAAGATCCCCTTTACAAACGATATCTAGAAGGAGATCCAATAGTAGGTCCACTTGGAGAAGATAATTCCCGATATAAATTTATTGTGGAATACTCATCTCAGAAGAAAAAGCAAGAACTCCCCGAAGTCATGATGTTCAATCCAAACAATTTCCCACCATCCGAAGAATTCACTAAGGGTGATATTGAACATAGTCCAAAGATAGTTCCAAATACTATCAACTCCTCTGGCCCTATTCAAATTATTCAAGCAGAAAAAGTTCTCAATTAGCAAACGGAAAATGATGTAGTTCAAAATCAATTCCTTCATACGATCAATCAAAAAATGGATTAAATGGCGAACAACTACATCAAAAGATTCAACGGCTTACAGATCTCCATAACATAAATTCATGAACGTTTGGACCAGCTGTATCTAAAAATGATGACTATGGCAAAAAACATGCTAGTCAACACTTCAAGTTTTTGAAGCAAAGAAGCTGAGATTTCAAGCCTCAAAAATATATTAAAAGATCTTCAAAAATGCCTTGAAAGTATGAAGCAGAACAGAAGATCGAAAGGTGCATTTTTCCTTCTATTCGGGAATATACATACAGAACCTTCGTATCAAACATCTTACTCTCCAGGATTCCTTTCACAAGGCAGTACAAGACCAGTCACATTTTCAGCAGGTTTCCTGTCATCTGATGAAGTGTTCACATCCCGTTATGCTATGCCTTCTTCACCAACTTTCAAGCCAATATATCGGAAGAAAACAAGGAGATACAAAGAAAAAAGAAACGCCAGCCCAACCATTTAAAAAATTAATTTTCTCTTCCTCACCGGCAAGCCACGACTCTTTTGAAGAACAAAAAAGAGGAGAAGACAAAGGAAAGGGCAAGGCTGAAGAAATTGGTATCATTGAGTTCTCAATGAACAATCTACTCAACTCGCTAGCAGAACAAGTACATATACCAGCCAAAGAAGAAGATCGAAAGCCAGAAGCTTATTCTTCTCAAACAAAAGAAGCCAATCATCCTCCAATGATCAGTCATTTATCTGATACATCTGAAGAAGACATAACTACAGAAGATGATGAATCCCTTCCAAGATAATTCACCATAGGTGAAGAAATCCACACTCCTAAGGAGAAACCTGACCTAGATAAAGTATATTCAGATAAAGAAATGCTTGAATATCGCCAGTTCCATGGAGAAAATGGGCAACTAAGATAATTTGCCTCAAAAGTCATCATATTCACATTTGCATGGATGATAGAATGATCGTCTTGATGAATATATGCATGGATGACTTCTGAAGCCCTTACTTCACCAACACATATCGTCATTCAACAATTCATTGCTCGTCTTTCTGGAGCATTAAAGGAATGGTGGAACTCTTTTGGAGATTACAGACAAATGCAAGTCCATCAAACTACCATTCCGCTATTGTTAGGAGAAATTCATAGAGAATTCATCGGCACTCTCAATCATATCAAAGATTAGTTACAAGAAGAATATTTCACGGCAAAATGTTGTTCTCTCCAGAAGAAATATCTTGCAAAACACTTTGAAAGACAGACGAAAAGATATTATGCTCTTGATGGTCTTAACAACCCAAGTTTGAAGCACGTATATCTTTCATCCATTTCCAACTATCTCAGCCAACAAACAAAGCTCTATATCAGAGATCAAAACCAGACGATTGAAGAAATCTCATTGGCCTAATCCAACAATACGTCTTTAGAACACTTGACAAACTCTGTAAACAAAAAGAGTTTTGGACGGAATTCATGGACAACTCAAAGCATATAACGAAGATATGTTCGAAATCTAACTTATCCATCAAGTGTTCCAAAAAGAAATCGTGCTCGTGTAGCAACCGCAAGAATTTTCATAAGTCCAAGAAGTTCTCAAGAAAACCTCTATTCAGACGCAAAAGATTCTTTAGACGGAAAAGAAGTTTCAAGAAAACAACAAAATGTTTTCTCCGTCGCAGAGAAGGACACTTTGCAAAAAATTGTCCAAACAAATCCAAGAAGAAGAGGCAATATCTCGTCAATTCCATATCCAGTATAGTGCCAGAACTTGATCTCGATCACCATGATCTTGAGTCAATTTTATCTTATGACAGCGATGAAAATGATGTGATATGCGGATATTCAGACCCAGAAGAAGAAAAAATATCATCTGAAGAAGAAGGATGCTACAAGATTACAAAATTGCCAAGACAAGAAGAAGAACACACAATACCACATCTTCCTATCATGGTTTTCGATCTAGACAAGAAAATACGACCAGTCCACATAATTGCATTCATCGACACAGGAGCCCACACATCAATCATGAATCCAAATGTGCTTCTACCAGCAATGTTGTTACCGTATCAGCAAGAATTCAGAATAGCAAATGCAGGCTCCCTCAAAGTTAAACTCAAGTCTAAGCCAATAATCATTGAAGTCTTTCCAAGATGTCAAATTACAATACAAGTTCTTGGATCAACTGAACCATGGGAGAAATACGAATGCCCTGATGATCATTATGGATGATGTGATGAACACATGTTAGAATTCGAAATGAACCAGAGAAGCCCATAAAAAAAAGCTTAACAAGAAGCCCAGAAATCCAACAAGAAGCCTAATAAGAAGCCCAGTGAGAAGTTATAACTATAAAATAAATAATGTGTGAAAAATAAATAAGATTTCTAGAGTATATCTAAAATAATATCTAGAGTGTGCTCAAAGTAATGTATAAGGTGTGTATGAAGTAAAGTATGTGTGATGGATGAGGTAAGTGCATATGCAAGCAACTTAATCCTCTCTTATAAATCAGTGTGTACCCCCTATGTAAGATATAACTTTCATTCTAAAAAAATATTTTCTCTCTCTAAACTCTCATGTCTCTCTAAATTCTCTCTAAGTTTTCTAGATCTCAACATCTTCATAAGCTTTGTTTATTCCTCTCATCACAAATTAGGGATCCGATGTTTCTTAGGTCTAGGTAAGCAAAGTAGAGTCTCCGATTTATGAAAGTATTGTAGAGTCTCCGGTCTAAACAACACGACGACCAATACGGATTTTCGTGGAGGGTAATCTCTAAGAGTGGTTTGAGTCATGGCTGGATAAGTGTTAGCGCCTACGTATACTCGCTTTACCTGAGATGATCCTCCATGTCTGTCCAACACGACTTTGTCAATACGTTTAGATCTGTGAAACTCTCATACTTAACTTAAATCTGTGAGACCCACGTGCCTATCTCTATCTATTTGGGTAAAATATAGGAGTGGAGCAACTCGTCATATTACTTCTGAATTTTTGTTCTTTGTTACTTAGAAATATCAAATTTCTTTAATTTCTTTTGCTCTACTTTTGGATGAATTTTCCGCGTGCCAATATTTGATTGCATAAGTAACTCTTATAAATGATATGTTTTTTTTTTTTTTTTGATAAATACTCGTGTAACGGATTTGATCATACGAAAATCAAATATGTCCTTGAACCTCCAATAATATTGAGATAAAATTTAGTTAGATTTAGATAATGATGTATATAGCCTAGTACTTATCTGACAATTCATAACTCAGACTAAATATGACATAAGAACCTGAGCGTTCCAGTAAATATGACATAAGAACCTCAGTTTTACTTTGTGGCAACAACTACTCCAAATGGACACCAAAGCTCTTGAATTCGCTAGAAGCGAAACCAAAACTAGCTTTCATAAACGAAACTTTTGCTAAACCTGCAGCAGATCCAGATCTCTCCCTATGGCTATCTACTAACTCAATAATCGTTGGATGGATCCGCACATCCAACGATCCAAAGTTAATTCAACGGTGTTACCTCGTCCACATTTTTAAAGATCTTATGTCCAAAGTGGGTGTTCGAAATCTCACACTTCCAACTTGAGGGAGTATTGAGATAAATCCTAGTTATAATGACGGTATGCTACGAAATACCACAAAAAAATGTGTGGGTACCTGGACCCACAAAGATATTAGTGGCAGTTCGTGGGTATTTCTTCATACCCACTATATAAATTGTGGTAAATCGTGGGAAGTATATAGTTTAAAAAAATATATTTATTATGTCTCTAACTATAAGATAGCTTATAAGACAACTAATAAATAAGTATAAGATAGTTTTATAACTATAAAATTATGATAGACTATTAGTAATATATTTATTATTCAGTAAACTACATACAATAAAACATATTTTATTACAAAATATTTTTCAAATAAGATAGAAAAAGCGATACATTACAAGATATAATATATTATTCAGAGACATATTGTAATAAATTCCATAAGTTTTTTCTTTCTCTTATTACTTCCGATATCAAAACTTTTAATTTTGAAAACAAAAATAATATAATGATATTATTATAAATACAAAATTTTGATTAAAATTATACACTTATTTTTTTTTTAATATATACTGTTTAACTTTTGATTTAATTTTTTACTATTATTTTATATTAAGTTATTTTTAATTTTACATATAACTTACGTTTTCGATTTTGTCCTAACTTTTAAATCATTTTGTTTATAGGCACCGGGTATTTATTACTCTGCGAGCTAATTAACATTACACAATAGTAGATTATTTAAAAAAAATTATAAAATACAATTTTTAAAAACTATAATTAGTACAATACGTTACTATAACACATATAGAATTATACTAAAAGACACACATTTATTCAATATAACAACCCACATTATTCATTATAGATTATTTAAGAAAAACTTAAAATTACTTATAAGTAATTAAAAATTAGATATACCCACATTATAAATTATTTAATAAAAACTTAAAACCATTTACATATATAATTTACATAAAATTAAAACTATTTACTTATAAATTTTTAAATCTAGTAATTTTTTTAACCGTTAATCTAATACCTGGAAAATTTTAGGTACACATATATATTTGATGTGTAGAGAGTTAACCAAATATTGATGTAGTGTAGTGGTTATCATATGTTTACTTTATATGTTGAGGTATAGGGTTCGAGTCTTACTAGATGAAGATTTTCGTGAATTAATTCAGATCGTTGCTTGCCATCATCCGCTGCTGCCGCCGCCACGCGCCCGCCGGTCTCCGCCGCCATTGCTATCATCGACTATGAGATAGATATATTTTTTTAATTTATTCGGATTACGTGGTATTTACCACGAAAACCCACGAATGTTGTGAACAAATATCCACGAATTTTTTGTGGGTATAGCGCTTTTTTCTAGTAGTGAAATCAGAACAATGGTTAAGATTGAACAAAGTCAAGGAGGTTTGCAAATTAGTAGTCACCCTTATTCATATATCTTGAAATAAGAAGTTTGTTATGTTCGAATCTGTATGCTTCTGGTTATTCTACAATCTAATTGCATATTTCACAATAATTTCTATTTTGTACATCTTAATATTTGATTTTACACTTAAATTTTAAAATATGATGTAGGTCTTGAATGGTAGTAGTCTTTAAAAGAATAGTTGTTGGTTTTTGTTTTCCAAAAACTCTTTTAATTTATCCAATCAAGATTTTAGTTGAAAAATTACAAATACATACTTTAATTGGTTTTAATATTTGGAGCGGTGATATGCAAGGCTTAATATTTGTAAACTCGAATAAGATATGATGAAAAAAAAAAACCTTTATGTATATGTTATATATAAAAAAAGGTCATAATCTTTTGTTGTTGTTGTTTAGACTGGATGCTGCATGCGGCCAGGGAAATGCAAACTAGAGACGGTCAATCAACATTGTGGCTTACAAGATATCGTGAAGGACCAACGTTAGAAACGGCAGTGATCTACGGTCGTTACGGTGGCAATACAGACATAAAGAATTATTACGATATGTGGAGGCACGAGTTGGGGGTGTTGTACTATGATTGTATGACATGTCAGGTCAGGATCATTAAGTCTCCACGGCTTCGCAAATGGTGGCACCTCGGTGTTTTCTTATCCTCCCTCATCTCTTTGTTTAAATAGATCACAAATTCATAATTCTCGGAAGATTTTGATCGAATAGATTATAGCTTTTGAGTCATGATGAGGATTATCTTTATCAGAGAGTTGTTATTTTTTCTAGTTTGTTGTGGGAAAAATAGTATATTTCTAACTTCTTTGTGATTTGTGTTTAGTCTATTGTGACATATCAGTGAAGCGCACAACAAACTAGCGATATCAGAATGTAGCTTCAGAATTCAGATCCAAGAAAAAGGAAAAAAGAATTAGAGTAATCGGGTATTTTCGTCTTTAGAATATATAATAGAAAAAAAGTATACAAAGTAATTAATTAATTACCAAAAAAGAAGATAACTCCCTAAAGAAGTAGAGAAGACAATGCGTCACCTAAACAACATAGTTTTGTCCAAGTCCATATGACAGAAAACAAACACCACAAAATATTATATAGAAAAGAACTTGAGCACTTTCCGTAAATTACCCTAAGAAAATCAGACCATAAAGCCATTTGATATTCGGTGTCTGGCTTTGAAGAAACCTCCTTCTTTATCTACCTAAGGACGGGTTTATCTTCTTTGTTCTACCAAAAATCGTAAGGGGAGGTGATTGGCAGGAACAATTTTACTCGCATTTAATCGACCGGTAAATGTGGCGGACAAAGATGAGAGCAGCGCGGAAGCCAACGGCTCCAAGCATGAGGAAGAAACCGTAACAAATGCAAGCCATGTAGCCGAAGAAGAAGGAGGTTTGCATGAAACCGGACATGTCTGATCTTGCGTAGTAATAGTATAAGCAGTATGCGTAGATGAACAGACCAGTCGATCCACCGCAAAGGAATGATCTGCAATAAAAAAAATTTGAGAGCATTATAGCAATGTAGCTTTATTATCACCAATCCAAATTTGATTCGAATTTAAAATCTATCGAAGGATTTAGTAGATGTGCCTAATCAGGTTTAGTCGATTCAAACCAAATCGAAATCCTACCAAAGAAACCAGTCTGAAACAAAAGAAATCGATTCGGTAACTGAAGGGAATATAATGAAAAAACCGATTCTGAACCTAAACACAAACCATAGCAAACCTAAGTGAATTGTATTCCATATATCAAGCATTACAATGAAAACCAGATTGGGTGGAAACAGATAATTTACCTCCACCACCATTCGTGATCTTCAGCAGCGAGTTGGAAGTAAGTAAGGGCAACTGTGATAAAAGCAGTGACGATCAAGAGGATGATGAAGACGATGAAGAGGATGCTGTAAATGGTGTAGATACGATGGCCCCAAACACTGGCAAAGATGTAATATAGCTCAATGTAGATGGCACTGAAAGGAAGAAAACCAGCCATGGCCATCTGAGGTATAGCACTCCTGTACCATGGGAGTGGCGGGATCTCCCGAGGATACTTAGTGGTGCGGCATGGAGCTTGGAACTCCGCTTTGCTGTTTTTACCGGCAATACCACCCAACACAAGTAAAGGCGAAGTGACTAGTGTCCATATGAGGACGATCACTACAATTGTTCCAAAGGGAAGAGCGGCAGTTGCACTGTAGGCGATTGCAACAGTGTTTAGGAAGCAGAAGGTGAGGAATAGTGGGCCACAGAAGAGACCTCCAGTGAGTAGCAAATTTCTCACCTGAGAAAAAGAAATGAGAAGTTTTATTGCTTTCTGTTAAAAAGAGTTCTTTGAGGAAAGGGGTCCAGGGTTTACATACCCAGTTCTTTCCTTCGAGTTGACAGTAGAAAGAGGAGGCGGTGTATCCGGCAATTCCAGATGTGAGAGCGTAGATAACGACCAAAGCGGTGAAGAGTGCTCCGCGGTTGTATGGATAGAACACTCCAACAAGTGAAAGCATGAAAATGAAGATGGTGCTGATGACATATGAGGGAAATTACCGTTAGTAATGGCAAAGAAGAAATAAATCTATGCGAAGGAAGCATGTCAGGAACTGAAAAGAGACTTACAGAGTGAACAATTGGGTACCGCTACCGAGAGATGCAGCAAAGAGAGATTTGTGCTTAGGGAACCGGAAGACATCCCCGTGAATGTATTTCCATCCAGTCTCCTCTTGATCATCAGCTGCTTCCTCATCTTGAGCATACCTATGAAAGTTGGGGAAAAATTTTACATCTGGAAAAAGAAATGTGCATTGTTGAGTCGAGCATGAAGAGTAGCAAGTCAGGATTCAAAACTTACTTCATGAAATCATTCTTGAGGACCCGCATCAAGATAGTTGCAAGGAAACCAGTCAAAAGGAGGACAGTGACGCATGAGTTAATAATGGAGAACCAGTGGATTTCCAAGTGATGCGGTAGAGAAGAGGACATGGCATACTTGTCCATTCTTTTCTCAAAAGGAGTCTCGGTTTCTTTCCACTTCACAGTGTACATAAACTCAGCATCGACTTCCTTATCCTCAGTGAGATCCACAAGCGAATGAGGATCCATTCTAGCATTGATTTCAATCACTCTGTCCTTGTTGTACAAAATCTCAAACTGAATGTGCTTGTAGAGGAAATATTTGAACTCGCTCGGATCCGATTTGCTTTCTTTGTCAACCTTTCCAATGAATCCCCAGATAGGCAAATCATCATAGTACATCTGAAAGTAATAATCTTTTTCAACAGCCCTTCGAAACTGTTCGACTTCTTCTCTGCTAAGCTTCTTTTTGCAGTAAACCTCTGAGTCTTTTTCCTCTCTAAAGTTAAGCTTGTATGGAGCACTAACAAGCCTATCCCCATTCAAAACCTCACCAAGAGCTTCCTTCTTATCTTTCACACCCTCTGCACAAACCAAAAGCAAATGCATATGACCAAAATACACAAATCTGAAAGAAAAAAAGTGAAAACCTCACATAACAGAGGCAACATTGAGCTTATTTCTCATGCCATCAACTCCAATTTATCACTAAACATATGAAATTTGGTTTTTTAGTGACAGATTCACAACGAAGGCATAAATTGAGTACCTGGAATACAGAAGGGCAGATCGAAATACCGATACGTCTCACTGCGAAAATCATCAAACACAAGTAAAATCAGACATAAGAAGATGAAATCTAAGATAGACGAAGATCTATAGCAACATTTCCTGAGATCAGATTACACATTCTAAAGGATGAATCAAATTTTCGAGGTCAGATACAAATTCGATACAATCGCAGCTTTTACAGCAACCACGACGATCAATTTATTACTCGTCCAAGAGAATCTCAGATCGAAATTAAGATCTGAACAAAAATTTGAAAACCTACCGACACGCAAGTAAAATAGATTACCTGGGATTGTGAAACGGACCGACCTTGTTGGCGTAGAGAGGAACGGAGTCGCCGTCCTTATAACGGTGGTCGGAGGCATCGGATCTGACATATCCGGCGCCGGAGAAGATGAGAGCTCCGATAAAGAGGAGCAGCGTCGTCGATAATCTCATGATGGTGTTTATGTGAGTAAAAAAAATCGTGAGATCTGAGTTTGCTTTATATTTTGCGAGCACTTATGATGGCCAAAGGACGCTAATATTTTTATTTAAGTTATTTCTCTCTTTTTTTTCTACAAAATAACTTTTATGTAGACGAAAATATTGCGACAAAGAAGCATTATGTAAGAAAATAAAATTCAACATTTATATGAACTTTTGATATTTGTTTATATACTGATTAATATATATCATGTTAGAGTTTTCTTTTGGCTATTTTTTACATTTTTAGAAAATTGTATTAGGTATATAAACGATTTAATTATAGATGTTCTACATTACGAAAGAAACTTGTAAAATGTGAATGCCAGATGAAAGGTTGGGAGATAACCTGAAGCAATAAAACTTTCTATAATTGTTTTTTTTTTTTTGGTTACAATGTCGTTATATTTATTTTCCTAAAGTATTAACAAATTTAGGAAAATCATGATGACGACATTGGTAGGGTGATTTCCGTTTTTGTGCATTCTTTAGAGACACTCATATTCTACTCTTTACAGGGTTTTATGGCATTTCATGTGACTATAACAATCATTTGTAATGTTCTTTTTACTCTTTAACAAAATCATGATGACGACAAAAGAAAATTCAATAGTGTCTCTATAGGAAATTGAACAAAGCAAAACGAATCAAACTAAAATTCATGAACCTTATTTTATTATATAACATGAATGATGTAGTAATTTATATATCGAACTATTTAAATTAAATTCAAACTTTTTACATCCAAACCAAATAAACCGAACACTAGAAATTAAGATGTTAATTAAATATATAGAAAAAATTATTCAAATATACTGAAAATGTATAACATTTTTTTAAAAAAAATTATTGTGATTTTTTCATCTAAAATCTAACCGAATCCGAACCTAACTGAATTACCAAACAATAAACATCCACCCTAATCTCGTTAATTATTTCAATTTTCAAATCCAACGTTGCCACATATTATTATGTACATGTCATATAAAATTACTATACTCCATTTATAGGGTTTTTTATTTTATTTTTGTCAGCAATAGGATTTCATTAAAGAAACTAAGTACCCAAAAGGGTTACAATTAAGCCAACTAAAGGGGTGGATGATAGATGGCACATAGGTCCGTTACTCGTTGTTTGCCAGGATCGATAGAGAAAGGATTGGACTACAAAGGGCCATCCGAGAATTATAGAGATTAACATTTTCGGCCCAAGACCTAAAGAGATCGAAAGAGTTCGCCCTAGAATCTTCCAGCGGTCGACGGCGGCGGCGACCCCTCGACAGCGACAGCGAGGGCTCGGAGACGGGACGGCGCGGATGGTTCTGGGTAGGTTCTCAACGATGAAGATCTTTGGAAAATGAGAGGTAAAAACGGGAACAAGTCCCGACAGAGACTCTTGAAGTAGTACGGAGGCACTTCGCCGTTTGATGGCGGTGGTGTCCGAAGATGCAAATAGGTTAGGGATATGGTGGCTCCGGAGCGTCACCTTTCCCGGTGGTTCTTCACGGCCCTTACTCGAGAGCTTTGGAGAGTTCTCAGCGACCGGAGTGATTCCATCATTTTTGTTGGGAGGTAATTTTATCATCGCAGAAATATACGAATCATGGAGTAACACGATCGAGGTACTCTATCTATAATTATCACGGCAATATATAATATATAAAACTTCCCATTTTTCCACGAAACTCTTTGAACAACCTTCTACTCTTTTCATAAGCTCGTGAAGTCTATATCGTTGGCTGGTGGCTCGTACGTCGATACAATATCATTTGATGTTGGCTAGTACGCATAGTCACAACACGTTACATAAATTTCCACGTAAAGGAAATTTTGACATATCTTACTGTTCCCGATAGACCGACGCGGTGCATCCGTGCATAATAACTTATTTTTGCAAAAGCTTTTCTAAAACACTCGTCACTATCAAAAGGTTTCAAAGGCTGATAAATTATTAAATTATGGATTGCTAGCTTCGAACCTAGAGACTTAACTAATTGCATATTTTTCGTTTTCCATTCTAATCCTTTAATTAGTTCTTCTTTTCTATTTGAGTGTCGGAAGACAATATATATAACACTAAACAATGTTTTCATGCATCGGTCAAACTTGTCTCCACAAAACCTGTATTTATACATTGACAAGCGAACGTACTAGGAGATTTTAAATTGGACACGACTGATCTTCTTACATGTATCTGTGGTATCTATCTAAAACATACAATTACAATTGCGTTCTAAATAGTTTTTAATATTATTTGTTTTGGCCGGTAAGTAAACTGAAACATATATATGTCCAAATTATTGCAAACTTCGTTCAGATAACGCAATTATATATATATTGTAATCTTCTGTTATAATTATGCTTAGTTGTATAACTCGGCCAAAAAATGACAAGTTCAGATGCATAATGTTTTGGACATACTTGATTGGATCTAATTGGTTAGATCCATTTGACTTATCTAACTTATAACTCTTATCTTAGAAACAAAAATATTATTAATTAAATTACTGATGTAAGGTGATAGCTACTTGAAACAACAATTCGATCAGGATTTGACTAACTAGGTTTCAATATTAATTTATTATAATATAATCTATATTTCACAATTGGGATCAAAGGTTTGGTTACCACTTACCAATCTATATTTCGTTCAAGAGATAATAATATAAAAGATTGAAACTTTTTATCTTCTTCACTTCTCTGTTTTATTTTGAGGTTTCCTACAGGAGGAAGTTTTTTCACATATTTCAAACCATAAACATGTCAAACTCCACAAAGTAAAAACACACACACATCAAAAACTCCATAGACTGCAATGAATGTCTTTGTAGACTAGTAGTAGTCTAATTTTAAATAGCAAATTGAATTTGTGATCATTTTGAAAAAGAAAAAAAAGAATACAAACGTTGTCAACTTTTAATCAAGTAAGAGGTCTTATCAAATTAAATGAATCAAAAATATCACTAAAAACCATAACTATGAATCTTTTAGCCTTGTATGACCAAACCAGTTTTTGGAATATAATTTATTGTCTGGCTAAAGCTTAGGAATAAACTCAAGTCTAATAAATTCTTGTGCACAAAGTAGTACCAGAATGATAGAGTCACTTCTATATGACATATAAAAAATATACAAAATCTGAAATAAACTTTATAATTAATTCCATTATATATTATAATATCGGTTATAAGAACTTCTGATCAGAAAAATATATTTTAGATTAGAAGATCTGGTCGGCTGAAATTTGTGAAAGTATACTGCAGAAAAAACGTAATGATGTGTTGACAAGTTATCAATTCGAGATGAAACAGTAATAATAATATTCTAATTTAACATGATTAATCACATGATCAATAGTGAATCATTCTATATTAATTAAAAATCATTTTAATAAAATAACTTTATGTTTATATACAATATTACAATACTAAATTAATTACATAATATGTCATTAGATCAATTATATATAATAATCTGCTTTTATTTTATCTTACCAAAATTATATTTATTTATTTATGAAAAATCAATTAAATAAATATTATATAAAATTAAAACTGATTTTTTTTTAAACTAAATTATAGATTTGACATAGTTATACAATAATATACTATTAAAATATTTTAAAATAATTATTTATTTTTTTAAAAAATATTATAAATATCTTATAAATATATTATAAACCGGAGCCAACAATCACATAATCATAAACTTTCTTTAATTCAAATATATATATATATATATATATGTGTATACATAGGTCTGTACTTCATTCTCAGCTCTTTTAAGGAGCTTTCAACAGTTCTTCTTTTTCCTCTTCGCTCTCGTTGTTGTTGTTGTTTCTTCTATAATCGAAGAAATGGCGACTGTAATCGACGCTTCGATTCCGTACAGACTTATGGAGGAGGAGGCCGACTCGTTATCCAAAGAAGAAACTAGCCCTGTCGATGCTGTTCTCTTCGTCGGAATGTCTCTGGTGCTCGGTATAGCTTCTAGGCATTTGCTTCGAGGAACCAGGGTTCCGTACACCGTCGCTCTCCTCGTTATCGGAATTGCTCTTGGATCTATCGGTTCGATTTCGATGATACTTATGTTTAATTTCAATTTCAGCTGTTATATTTCAGTACTGATGTTTAAATGTTTCAGAATACGGAACTCATCATAACCTTGGGAAGGTCGGCCATGGAATTCGTATTTGTAAGTTCTTAGTTTTAAACAAATATAGCAAGCTTTTGGTTGTTTCAATTTGGGATTTTACAATCTTTTTATGTTATTATTGTGTAGGGAATGATATCGATCCAGAGCTTCTTTTGGCTGTGTTTCTTCCGGCTCTTCTTTTTGAAAGTTCTTTTTCGATGGAAGTTCACCAGATCAAGGTTTGCTTTTTCTCCAAACTCACTTACACTTTTCAAGATCGTTGACTTCCTCTGGCTCAACTTCTAGTTAAAGATGATAAATTCTCTGGTCCTTTAGAGGTGTCTGGGACAAATGGTGCTACTTGCTGGGCCTGGAGTTCTCATTTCAACCTTTTGTCTCGGATCGCTTGTTCAGGTATGCAGTAGTCTAGTATTTAGTAGTATTCGAAAAACAAACTAAGGTAGTTAAAGTATACGATAATGCTATTTGTAGTTCACGTTTCCATATGACTGGGACTGGAAAACGTCGTTGTTGCTTGGGGGACTTTTAAGTGCTACAGATCCTGTTGCTGTTGTTGCTTTGCTAAAGGAGCTTGGTGCTAGTAAAAAGCTAAGCACTATTATTGAAGGGGAATCCCTGATGAATGATGGGTAATGGTGTTAACCTTTTCTAATCTTCTGTCATAATCTGCTTAATTTGTGCTCATAATTTTTTTATTTAAAAAATAAAATTCCAGGACTGCAATTGTGGTTTTCCAGTTATTCTTAAAGATGGTTCTGGGGCATAGTTCTGACTGGAGTTCTATAATCAAATTTCTGGTTAAAGTGGCACTTGGAGCGTATGTCTTGATCTTTTCCTCTTTTAGTGATATCGAGTTGTTGTGTTCTTTGCATCGTAAATTTATAACGTATGATTCTGTCTGTTTAGTGTAGGCATTGGTCTGGCTTTTGGCATTGCCTCAGTTCTTTGGCTCAAGTTCATATTTAATGACACCATAATAGAGATTACTCTTACAATTGCAGTGAGCTACTTCGCATATTACACTGTACGTCTTTTCTGTAGACTTTGAGCTCCTGTGCCAAGATCTTATTTTTGTATACAAATGAGAGTTAGCTACTGTGTGACAGGCTCAAGAGTGGGCTGAAGCTTCTGGTGTTTTGACGGTGATGACTTTGGGCATGTAAATTTCAGCGATCTCATTATTTTCTTTCTTTTGTTATCATGTAAGAAGCCACTTCTTATAATAAGAACTGTAATAGGTTCTATGCTGCATTTGCAAGGACAGCATTTAAAGGTGACAGTCAAAAAAGTTTGCTTCACTTCTGGTATTTCTCAAACTTGTGGAATTGGAATTGTTTTGTATAGCTTAACTCTATGAAAAAGGTTGGTCTATGTATGACAGTTTTTTCCGGTAACTTGTGCAGGGAAATGGTCGCATATATTGCAAATACTTTAATTTTTATCCTAAGGTAAGGGTATAATCATATAGACTCACCCCATGCTTGGGCCATGCCAACCCAAAGAAATAAGCTCATGGGTAGCAAAAAGCTATTTTATTGCAGTCTACTCTTTAGCCGGTACAACAATAATTAAGTTGCTTCTCATTTTATTTTTGCAGTGGTGTTGTCATTGCTGAAGGCATTCTCGACAGCGATAAGATTGCCTACCAAGGTGTCATTGTTTGTTTTAAGTTTGCTGAATATTTTCTAGCTATAAGTTATATCTAATCAGATTATATGAACATAGTTTCCATCTAAATTTTCTACAGCCAATTGCTTATTGAATTTGAGTCCCTGGTCATTGCATTTTTCCAGCTATTATGATAGCTTGCTATACCGTGAACAGACCTCTGTATTCGTGATATCTGGTTCTCGCCGGGTCAATTGTTCCTTAGTGTGAATTAGTTAAAAAAAAGTAAAAACCTGGCATCATTGGTTTGAGGAAATGATGAAATATCCTCTGTGCTTGGACTGAAATAATGTGTACTTTCACCAATCAGTTAATTATTAAGTAGCTTCTAGAGATATACTGTCCTGGATTTATCTTTTTTTTTTCTCTGGAACCATACCCGCATAAGGCACACAATATCATTGACCTTACCTTAATAATATATTGTGGTTAACAACTCTCGGTGACCCATGTTTTTTACAGGGAATTCATGGGGATTCCTTTTTCTACTATACTTTTACATCCAACTATCGCGTTGCGTTGTTGTTGGAGTTCTATATCCATTGTTATGTCGTGTTGGCTATGGCTTGGATTGGAAAGAAGCTATTATACTCGTATGGTCTGGTTTGAGGGGTGCAGTGGCGCTCGCACTTTCTTTATCTGTGAAGGTTAGTTTTCAAGAACATTGTCAATATTGTTCTTTTCTCTCT
This sequence comes from Boechera divaricarpa, assembly GCA_026770425.1. Taxonomy (NCBI): domain Eukaryota; kingdom Viridiplantae; phylum Streptophyta; class Magnoliopsida; order Brassicales; family Brassicaceae; genus Boechera; species Boechera divaricarpa. Next base: position 17,202,794 of record CM049188.1, read on the forward strand.
TGAATTTATGCACATCGCTTATTCAGCCACATTGATTCAGTGTTGACCTACCTTATTCTCAATCATTTGATTTAGCAATCAAGCGGAAATTCATTTCTCAGCACGGAGACGGGAACATTGGTAAGTTCTGGAAATAGTATGCAAGGTGTTATTGACAGCCTAAATGAATTATGGAAGAGTATCATCTCGGTCTCTTGATATTCTCAGTTGTTTTGCAGTTTATTTTCTTCACAGGTGGAATTGTATTCCTAACTCTGATTGTTAATGGATCCACTACCCAATTTGTTCTACGCCTTCTTCGTATGGATGGTTTACCAGCCACAAAGGTCAAAATCTTTTCACAGACTTCATTTTCACTTTAGTATGCAATTCATGAATCATGATACTGTCATTGGGGTACGAGGGAAATCTGTGGTTAAGCTCGTGTCAGTCAGTAGTAGCTAGATCATGATTGGCTCCAACAGAACCTGCAACTCTTATCTCGAAATGCTCAACCCCTTAATTTATTTGAAATTCTCCACTTTTCTTGTTGACAGAAACGAATATTGGAATATACAAAGTACGAAATGCTGAACAAGGCCTTGAAAGCGTTTCAAGATCTAGGAGACGATGAGGAGCTAGGACCTGCTGACTGGTCTACAGTTCAAAATTATATTTCAAGCCTAAAAGATTCAGAAGGGGAACTAGTTCATCCTCACAATGGTTCTAAAACTGAAAATCTTGACCCTAAGAGTGTAAAGGACATACGTATACGGTTCTTAAATGGTAGTTATGATCATGTACCTTCCAATATTCTTTATTAATTGGCAGATTATTGACACTTTGAAAGTTGGATGAATCAGGTGTCCAGGCAGCTTACTGGGAGATGCTTGATGAGGGCAGGATATCTGAAAATACTGCTAATATTTTGATGCAGTCAGTGGATGAGGCATTGGATCGGGTGTCTACAGAGTCTTTATGTGACTGGAAAGGTCTAAAACCGCATGTTAAGTTCCCGAGTTACTACAACTTTCTTCATTCTAAAATTATCCCACGCAAGTTGGTCACATACTTTGCTGTCGAAAGACTGGAATCTGCTTGCTACATCTCCGCTGCATTTCTTCGCGCACATACAATTGCACGGCATCAAGTGTATGACTTTTTAGGTATGTGCAATTCAGATTCTGGATCACACTTTGGAAACTATGAATAGAAGAAAATTATATGACTGGACCATCTTTGTTGATCTATTAGAGTTTTTGTTTGCAAGTACCTCAACTTAGTAAGAACAATACTTTCATCCAACCCGCTTTTGTCTCTTAGTTATATATTTTCTCTATCCAGGGGAGAGTAATATTGGTTCCACTGTAATCAATGAAAGTGAAAGGGAAGGAGAGGCAGCGAAAGAGTTCTTGGAAAAAGTCCGATCTTCACTTCCTCAGGTTGAGAGTCGTGTCACTTCTTGTGGGTGATCTATCTTTCTCGCGATGAATCACATATAATCTCTGATTTGGTTTTTAGGTTCTCCGTGTTGTGAAAACAAAACAAGTAACACATTCAGTGCTGAATCATTTACTCGATTACATTCAAAACCTTGAGAAGATTGGCTTGTTGGAGGAAAAAGAAATCGCTCATCTTCATGATGCTGTCCAGGTACCAAAGGAATCCAATTCCTTCAACAAATGGTCCTTTCTCTTTTGTCTAATGTTATTTTTTTTTCTCTCTCTCTCTCTCTCTGTGCAGACTGGCTTGAAGAAGCTTTTGAGAAACCCTCCGATAATAAAACTTCCAAAATTGAGCGACATGATCGCCTCACATCCGTTATCGGTTGCTCTTCCATCTGCAATATGTGAAACTCTAAAACACTCGAAAAAGAAACCAATGAAGCTGCGTGGTGTCACGCTTTATAAAGAAGGCTCAAAGCCAAATGGAGTCTGGCTTATTTTCAATGGCATTGTTAAGGTAACCCAAAACTTAGTTTTACTTTTAAGTAATAACTTTAAAGATCTATTACATTCTTCATCACTGAATGTGTTATTATAATCCTACAGTGGAAAAGCAAAAGCTTAAGCAACAATCACTCGCTGCATCCAACTTTTTCTCATGGTAGTACGTTGGGACTCTATGAAGTCCTCACCGGGAAGCCATATATGTGCGACATGATTACAGATTCTATGGTTCTTTGCGTTTTTATCGATAAAGAAAAAATTCTCTCGATTCTACAAACAGATTCTACTATCGATGATTTCCTTTGGCAGGTATGTCTTTATTGGAATCTATCGAAGAAGAGACTACTCTCTTGATTGTTGATAGCATCAACTTCTTTCACTTTTTTGCAGGAAAGTGCATTGGTTCTTCTCAAACTCTTGCGTCCTCAGATATTCGAAAAAGTGGCAATGCAAGAATTACGAGCACTTGTTTCTGCTGAAAGCTCGAAACTGACAACATATGTATCTGGAGAATCAATCGAAATAAATTATAACAACATTGGTTTGTTACTAGAAGGATTCATAAAACCAGTTGGTATCCAAGAAGAGCTTATAGCATTTCCCGCTGCATTATTACCTTCTAACGGGAATCAAAGCTTCCATAATTCATCGGAAGCTTCAGGTAATTAATTGCATAGTACAGAAGAATCAAACCCCTTTTAAAAGTCAGCAAATCATTATATCGAATTAAATCAAAACTGTGTTTTGGTTTTTGGACCACAGGTATCATGAGAGTGAGTTTCTCACAACAAGCAACACAATACAGTGTAGAAACGAGGGCAAGAGCAATCATCTTCAACATTGGAGCATTTGGAGCTGATAGGACTCTACATCGAAGACCATCTTCGTTAACACCACCACGTAGCTCAAGCTCTGATCAGCTTCAGAGATCATTTCGTAAAGAACACAAAGGTCTCATGAGCTGGCCTGAAAGTATTTACAAAGCCAAAAAACAAGAAGAGATCAACAGAACGGCATTAAGTTTATCTGAAAGAGCAATGCAACTCAGCATTTTTGGCAGCATGGTGAGAAAAAGATCACAGCTTGAGATTCTTGTAAGATTGTTATCGATGACCTTCTAGACTAACCCGAAGCTGTTCATCTTTGGATATTCTCAATTAGGTCAATCTGTACAGAAGGAGTGCAAGTTTCGGTGGGATCTATAATAAGTCACAAGATAACTTATCGTACAAGAAGCTTCCTTTAAACTCAGCTCAAGGTCTCGTTTCAGCCAAATCAGAAAGTTCAATTGTGACCAAGAAGCAGCTTGAAACCCGTAAATATCCGTGTCAGCTTCCTCTGAAAGCGGAAAGCAGCACAAGGCGAACAATGATGGTTGAATCAAGCGATGATGAAGATGAAGGAATCGTTGTGAGAATCGATTCTCCGAGTAAAATCGTTTTCAGGAACGATCTGTAAGTGTTGAGATGTTTGTAACATAAATGAAACAAAAAATATTTACTTACTCAGTCTTGTGCAAAAGCAATAGAATAAAAAACAAAGAAAACCAAAGCAATTTGATAAACGTTGAGAAAATCAGTCCAAAAGTTAATACAACATATCCATAGATACAATTTTTCTTATATTTCCCAGTTATTCACTCAACAAATCAAGGTTTTTTTTGGCCTGTCTATCACGCTTTTGTTAAAACAATATTTGCCAATGAACCAAGTGGTAGTGTTTTGGTTTTTATTTAAATAAAAGTTGTCATGTAAGTCTAAGCTAGTAATCGATTTTTCTCAAATCGAAATTTACTAAATCACTATATTTGATCAGTCAAAATTGTATCATGCATCCCCTATATATTATGGTATGATGCATCCCCTATATATTATTTAGAGAGTATATTTATAAATAAACATTAAAAAGTGTAAATATTTACATCATATTACTATTACATCAAATAACAAATTTTAATCTCTCATTAAGAGTATTTTAGTCATTAGTTATTATGTGATCATTTAATTAAAATCAAAGATTATTTAAAGAAATTAAATCAAATATATCGAGATTTACCTAAATATATTTCCTTAAATACTTATTACTTATTTACCTAAACCATTTACTAAATCTTCTATAATTATTATCAAGATTTTAGGGGAAAAAATCACTTCTAATAAATAACATGTAGTGCATAAATTTTTAAATATCTTTCAGTTTTTTGCTTTTAAAATTAATCAAAATCTTTCTACAAAAAATATATATATATTATAATCGATAATGTAAATAAACATGTAAATATTGTCAAAGATTTTATTTTGCAAAACCTAAAATCTACATTCCATGTTTGTCTTTTAAAAAACCAAAAAAAACCTAAAACACACGATTTTAAATTATAACCACTAACAAAAAAAACTAGATAACGATTTTGTTCATTTATTGATTTATAGATCACTAGTATAAATCTTATATGTCATCAATATTTTTTATACTCTAGATTACGATTACTTAATCTTAACAAAAGAATATATTCTCCATTATAGTAAATTCTTAACGAAAATTCATCTTAGCGTAAAAGATTTCAGAATAAATATAAATATAAATTTATAATTCCGAATTAAAAAAAATATATTAATATCTGTTGTAACACGGGACTAATTCTAGTTAGTTTTATTATAAAATCCGGTGAGGGGACTACTTGATAGCTATACTCACCCTATAAGATTAGTCGTGTGGTAAAAAACAGATCACCCCTAATTAAAAAAAAAAATTGAATTTTCCTAAATTTCAGAAGTAAAACTTGGTGAAATCTTTTATAATGTTTATGGTGACCCTTAACTTATGTTCTAAGCATCAATTGACCATTTAATTCAATTTTTTTTTACCTCTTACGTGTGATCCTGTGGTTACACACTTTATTCATGACACTAAAATATGGTAATTAAATCTTCTTACCCTTGTACAATTATTTTCTATCTCTGCCATTGACTACTAGCCATAACATAAATGAGCATAGAAATTTCTATCTCAATGTTAAATATACATTTAATATGGTTCATCTAATAATTGAGTTAAAAACATGTAAATATATATATATATATATATATATATATATAGACGTAGTTTTATAAAACGTATATGTTGCCCAAAAAAAAAAATATTGTAAATAGAATGACAAAGGTGTCACATATTTTACTACATGTATTTACTATAATTTTATTGCAAAATAGCCACAACTCATAATCGTTGAATATTTCTTGCAAATTTTGCAAAACATTTTTGCATATCATAAAAAAGTTGCTAATTTGTAACCGAAAATCGCAATAAAAACTTTTGTCATTATTTTGCAATAAACTTATAATAAAATTGTAATGTCCATTCATCATTGCAAAATAAGGCAAATGTTGTTATAAAATTTTAATGAATACGGTCGTTGCAAAAATTATGTTGTAATATCACTATTTTCTTGTAGTTATATAGGAATTAATTAGCTAATGTGAACATTTCAAATTATTAACATATAGTAATGAATATTATTATCAAGTTAACGTCAAATTATAAACATATATAGTAATGAACATTTCAAGTTGAATATTATTTTGTCTATTCAACTCATCTGAGACCAAATACAGAAACGAAACCACTTAATTTAAAGTAAAAGTATAGTTAACCACCAGTATATAATTAATAAAGAACCGGATTTAAGTCATCAAACTATTGTTATAGGCTACTAATTATATACAAAAATATCACAAATCTTAAACAAATCAACGATGAGCCACATGCATGCACTATCTTAGAGCTCATGCCGACATAAGCATTACGTACGTTATTGTATGTATACCTAAGCTTAAATCGCCATCGTTTATCTCCATCGGATACATAGAGAAACGGCGGTGATCTAAAGCTGATATCATTGCCATATACTATTGGACTGAATGACATGGGCTTGTTATTGCCTACTATACAATAAATTTTTTTTTTTTTTTTGTTATTTTGCCTACCATACAATGAACTTTTATTTTAAAATTATTTTTTCCAATTAATGTCATAGATATCTTCTTTCTTTCTGTTCTCTTGTACATGTTGTATTATCATGAGTGGATTACAGAGTAGATTATTAATTCTGTGTATAAAATTTTTAGACTGGTATCAAACTAGCAAATAATAAATTGTTGACAAACAAAAATAACAATTTAATAAATTTCATTTTCTTTATCTTTTTTACTTTTACCCTTTACTTATTAAAATTGCATCTCCTCCTTTTCTTTTTATTTATTGGTTCTTTATTTTCTTTATTCTCATTGTTTTTTTCTTTATTCTTGTTTACCCATCGTACTTTTATAGCTTGTGAATATTTTCTTAATAAATAACAAAATGCTTTGCTAATTGAACAAAGTATAAAGAGTAAAAAGCTCAAACTGCGAAATCCAAGAAATTCAAAATAAGATAATATAACTATTCTCATTAGAATAATCCACCGGATATTGTACAACATTTTCAAAATTTACCTCGCCTAACTTTCTATACAAAAGTTGAAAGTTTATCTCAAAGCCAATGATCACTTTGGCTTTCTAAAACCTCATTTATATTACACATAACGGCCCCAACTAATTACCGATACTACATAGTTTAACCCTTAGTTCTGATGATAGTAATTGTACCCCTCCCTTGTGTTTGGATCTTAGTAAGAGCCACCACAGATTTTCCGGAAAGGCCCGGTCCACGGCCAGAGACGCATGGTCGAGAGACAAAGTCTCCTACCGGATGTCGAACCGGTCGAGACGGAGCCATCAAAATTCTCTCGTTGATATCATTTAGGGTTACATCATTTTCTCGACCACCTGGTTTCACCAATCCAAATGGGTACACTAGTTTCGTGATTAGTCTTTTGTTCTTATTACCATAATTGGATGAGGATGGTTCGGTTGGAGATTTTTCTAGGACAGAAATTTTGCCGGAAGAAACAGAAGTGTCGGGAGACTCGTAAACGGTCGATATCGGCTCCTCAAAGTAGCTGACTCCACTTTTACGTTCATCTGTATATTAGAAAAATTATTAATTAAAAGCCTTTTAGCTTACTAGGTTATTGTAACAAAATCAAATTTATTAAGGGTGAAAATAGAATCAACGTACGTATGGCTTAAAAATCTAGTTACTTCAAGAAAATGTATTGCTATGTGGACGCAAGACCGTCTCAAACTATTTAGAAGTTTTGGGATCATAAATAATAAATATGTTTTAAAACATTGATGTTTGGCCGAAATGATTACAAAAAAAGCCAGATTTGTTAAAAAGTGCTATGCTATTTCACTTCTTTTTAAGACAGAGAAAAAAATATAGTGCTTTCATATTCCAAATAAAGAAAACGTTGGTCAGCTGAATTTAAACTACTTCTATCCGATAATTAATTTTTCTCTTATGTTGTACAATTTGAATTCTAAGAGCATCCTCATCAGTGATACTCTTTATGGGTGTCTTAATAATTAATTAATATTATATTTAATAATATTTTAATTTAAGATCCACTACTTAATATTTTAATTAATATTATGGGTGTCCTAAGGTGTCTATGAGTGTCTTTGCAAAGACACTTAAGACACTATTCTACTTAAGTGTCTTCACTATTCTGCTTTTTTTTTAATAATTTTTCAACTTAGGACAATCATCATTTTTGTCCGATGGACTTGCTCTAAACGACTAATATCTTTAATATTATTAACAGTAAAACAAAAGTAGATCTCACCTGTGTTAACATGTGGAGTGACAAACTGACTATTCAAACAGCTATAACTCTCATGCAGGCCCCAATCATTCTGCATATTCAACAATCAACAATTTTCAAATTAAATATTTATATCTATATTGTTACCAAATCATTTGGAAATGATAATTGAAGAGTATTTGCAAAACAATTCCAAAAATTACACAAACCTGCGGATCGCTATCGTTAAAAGATTTTGACGGTTCCTCGAACAAGAGACGTCTCCTTTTGCTTCTCTCCCCGGACTCGATAAGTGCGTCTTCGAGGTAACCTGTGGAAACGTCGGAGTAATCAATCTCCGGTGATCGGAAAATTTGTTCCGGCGATCCATTCATGAAACCACATGTATCTGCAAACACACATTACACTTTTATACTTCTTATTATATAAAACCATTTTTCATTTCATTAACATCTTTTATAAAAAAAGTTCTCGAATAGCTTGTAAATAAATACATGCGCGTCGATACAAATATCTATTTACATTACATATGCGTATATGTATCATATTTACGATTGAAAAAGACAATATATATATATAATTATGTATATATACCAAGATTGAAGTCAGGCTTGAAGAGTACTGATCCAAAGTTATGGAGATCCCAAGTGGGGAGAGAGTACAGAAGCTCACTCATCTTTTTTTTTTTGGGTGTCTTTCTCTTTGAATTATTTGCTGATTGTTTTGTATAACAAAAACTTATATGGCTGCCTATTTATCTTGGTGGATTATGTGTCTAAAGTGAATGTAACTCAGAATAAACAATAAAATTGGAAAAGAAAGTTAAGTAAAAAAAAGAAGTGGAGAGGTTTAGAAGATGAGGACGAATTTGTACTCGATACAGTCAACGGAAAAAGAAATAAAGCAAAAGAAAAATTGTTGGATGGATACTGTTTTTTCTCTTTATTAAGAGCAAACATTATGCAAATTTGAATTCTCGGATGGTTATACAACTGACCCCGAAATTGATACAAAATCATTAGATTACATATTATAATCATGTATATATATATATATGTATATATTGTGAAGTTAGTTATATTTTTGCCATATAACATATAGTCTCAATTATATAAATCTACACAATATGTTTTCCCTATAATTCCGCAACTTAAATGATTTTAATAATATAGAAAGAAAAAACAATTTTTCGGGTGGTCTATGTTACCTAACTTCGTAAATTAGAAAAACAAATGTAACAATATTGTTATTTCAACGTTAATATTAGAGATGTTCCCATCTAACTCCGTTCAAGTGTTTGAATGTTGTTAGGGTTTGGTTAGATGGGGGACCTTATACTGGTTAAAGGTAATGATAACACATCATGCTGTTATTTTTATGTTCCGCTTTAAGCAAATTTAGTAAACAATCTTATAAATTGACTCACTCACTAAGTATATACTAGAATAAGAAAAAAAATCACATGCGAATAGTATAAACTGTCGGCAATTTAAAACGTAATTGATATAATGGTTGATTACATGCATGATTAAAATGTTATTTTACAAAATAGTAAGTTTTATTAAACTATACAGGATTATTAAATTTAATAATATGCATATATTCACAATTTGTGAAATTTATTTATTTTAAAATATTATGTAAGCCATTTTTCGTTTTTAGTTTTTTTAGTTTTTTTGCCAATTTTCGCAATCATGTGTGTAGTAATGAATATGTTTTCTTTGTGCAAATAGTTAGACATGTTTGTTGCAAATTTCCGATCATCATTAATAGAAGATCAATTTTCAAATTATAATTGTTACAAAATGATCAAAATAGGATATAGGACACGTTCACTTCACTGTTTCTGAGTAATGACGATGACGTTGTGTTTGTTTTATTAACGTTAGTTCAGTGGAAAAATATTGGTGATAAAAAAATAACAAGAAGAATTTTAACTTTTACTGTTATAATGATTAATGTTAATTTTACTATTTATCTTTGATATCAACATCAGTGAAGAGAACATATCTATGGTCAATCAAGATTAACAACAATATTCGTCGTAATTGGATTGTTAAGTCATAAAATTTCGACATTTTTCAAAAAATGATGTATTGCACAGTTCATTAAACCATTATGCTCAGTTCAAACGTCAATAATGAGCTATGCAATATTAATATCAACTTCTTTTACCTTTTTCTTTAGTTGAACCAAAAAGTAGAGATCAATTTTTTTTTTTTTTTTCGACGTATAAGAAATTATGTTTATGTTTAATTTTAAAAGTCTTCTATTTTGCTTCTGATTTGGTGAACAACCGTTCTTCTTTTGTATGCTTTTCTGAGTTTTTTCTACATTCTTCACAATGGTGGGGTCGTGTCATGTCCTTTCACGTTTACCTTCTTCCATTATTACATCCCTTTTATTTCAATTTATTTTATTTTATTTTATTTGACTTGATCTGATTTGATTTGATAGGATGATGAAATCGTTTGGAATGGTTGCATCTAAGCCGGGGCACGAATCCCCATTATCCACCATGTATCCGTTATATGTTCTGTATCCGCTTCGGAAAACCAAGTATTCCTGTTGAACAAGTCGGTAACAAGCTGGCTGATATTAGTATTTACAAGTACCATGACAAGTACAAGGTGATTTTTTTTTTGCACTATTTGTTCCGTTATTCGTTTTCGTAATTACCTATATATTAACCGCAATTATCTGCAAGTACTTGCAAGTATTCGTAAGTATCCGCAAGTACCTGCAAGTTCAAGCCAAGTAACAAAGTAAAAAGTTTGGACGGATACTTGTTTCGACCGAGACCTGTTTGGGTGGATGCAAGTAAAAAGCCGAAAATTCTATTACTCGTTTAAAAAAATCAAATACCAAGTCGGTAAAAAAAAAGGGGTATCCATCCCATGACCAAGCCTAGGACTTGCAACTAACTTGCAACTGTTAAAGCAACGTAATCACTATAGAATAAGTTTGGTCGTGTTCGTGTAGTGTATTAGAACCCTCGTGGTGGTACAGTTTAGACGATGAATTTATCATATGATATATATAGTAATGATTTAGTTTGAGTTGAATATTGTCAGAATAATCATAGTGATTTTATAATAAACTGCTTTTCAGTTCTTTTCGTTTCATGTTTATTTTGTAAGGCAATTCCAATTTTGATCGGAACACAAAATTAACAAAAGAAAATGTTAGAAGAAACTGCTGTTGTAATCACGGCACAGTTAACTATTTCAAACTATACACATAGTGATGTAACAATAGTGTGTTTCATGTGATTGAGTGTATAATCATAATGTCAATTTTAAACCAGTATATATGTTTGTAAATTTAATTGCATATATATATATATATATATATATATATCTTTCTAAAACTACATTACACTATTCATTTGTAATGTTTCCTCCATTTTTTTTTTTTTTGCCAATGTATGTATTACTTTCCTGGAATTATTAGTTTTTCTTCTAGACATGTTCCCACGAGTACGAACTTTTTTTCAATGGGCCAAAATGTAGGCACGCTTGTGGGGCCCATGTAGAAAAGACGAAAAAATTGCGCCGGTATTATTCGTGGGACACACACCTTTAATCGGTCGACTCTAATTTTTTTTTTAATGTAATTTTGCAACGTTAAAAAAAAAAAAAAAAAAACTAATTTTGTCGAAAGAGAAAGAAAAAAAAAATCTGTTTTAAAACGTCTATTTGTTATTATCATTTCGAATCAAATTTTTACAAAGTTACCGAAAAACCATTTATATACAAACCATATATAATCAACAAAACTAAGAAACGATACAACGTAAACTCCTTATCCAGAAGTTTCTTATTCGCTAACAGATAATTAAATCTGTTATTTTCTTTCTCCATGCTCGAACCTAAATCGTTGCGATTCTTGGCTATCATCCGTCTATGAGAATACCAAATTAACTTCGCAATCTTTAAAACAACAAACACCAAATCCTGAGGACTCAACTCCACATTCAATGGTTGCCTCCGTAGTAATTTGTATCATTCGCCCGATCAACACTATATGTTTTAGAATCCCATATTCAGTCATCACCAAGGCTTTAACAAATCAACAGAGAACCCGACATAACTATCGTATGTAGATTATATTTTTGACCCGACATAACCCGACATCATCTCCTAATTTTTATTTTGTTCTTAAATGTTGATTATATCAATTTTTGACTTCTCTAGTGTTTCTACTGTCATTGGTATAGTTGGGCTTTTTCTATATAAATAACCTTTTTCGGCTCAAAAGTATTTTGGATACAAATTTGGCCCATGTTTTATTGAAATTAACTCAATTTTCCATATTGCATCCTTAATCCCTCGAATCAACAAAACAAAACCCTAAAATTTCTCCAATTAAATAAAATGTTTCAGTTTAATGTTTCAACATATAGAGATTTTAGAGATTTATTTTTGTCTCAAAATATAAAATTTTCTCAACTTTCTATACCTAATAAATTTTGTGCATAATAATGATCTCTCTCAAACTAGATGAGAGATAGAAAATTTTAACTAAAAGTTAAAGTGACTATTAATATTCTTGTAATAAATTATGTTTTTATAATTAAAAAAATTGTAAATTTTTTTTTTTTTTAATATGTATGTTTTTTTCTAAAACCCCTATATTTTGCAACAGAGGGAAGTAAAACATTTCTGTTTTGTTTCGCTATTGTCTCTCTTCTCTGGTCTCTCTTAATTCCTTCAATCTTTGAATTTACGAAACTTTACGAAACTAGAAACTCTGATCGTCGTACTCTGTTTTCACGATTTCGTCCTCTCAAGCATCCCTAATCATGTTACACTGATCTTGTTTTTGTATGAAACGTATATTGTCGGATTTGACCGTTGTTTTATCTGAATCTCTGCTTGGTCTTTTTGCGTAATTCGTAGTTTGAATCGGAGAAGCAGATCTTCACTGAGAAGGAACTCGAACGGAAGAACAAAATTGAAGACAAGGTTTGACTTCTTCTTCTTCTTTTTTTCCCGCCAGAATCTGAATTAAGAGTTTCATGTAGAATCTGATTCATTCATTCATGAATGCGTTATATAGTTTAGAGAAAAGGAACTAAGGAAACAAAAAGCTTTGGAGAAGCTAAGTTAGCAGAAGAACTTAAGGTCACTAAGTGGTTTCTTTGTTTTTACGTTTTGGAATTATAGATTGTATTGTTTTCAGATTATTGTTGTTGTAGGCAAAACAAGAACAAGATGGAACAGGGAATTGAATCAATCCGTAAACCCTCTTGTTTAATGTGATTGAGTGTATAAAAATATTTTTATTTTTATATTGAACAGGGAATTGAATCAATCCGTAAATCGGTTTTATCGGTTAATTAATTAGTATTCTGCCAACAGTTTAGTTTATCGATGAACTAGGATTCATAACAATTTAATACTTGTAGATTGTTTATGTCTCGAATAAACAAACACATGCAATTTTAATAGTGTTATTTTCATTTTCTATAACACAATTAAAATAATATAGTTTCTTGTATGTTCACATGCAATAAATAAGGTTATTCTTTTGGAATATAATTGACGATAAAAAGTGATCGGAGAATTTCTTAAAGCTATATATCATTTTCACGTTGGGGTATATAAATATTTCAAATTTATGTTATGGGAGTCGATTGAAAATCAGAACCCAATAAAGTTCTGTTGACGATATCTTGCTTTCTAAGATTACAGATTATTAACAATTACAGAAAAGATTCGGTCGGCAAATTTTTTTATAGGAGCGGTCAAATAATCAAATTGAATCGATTCATAGAAAAATATAAATTAACTTATTTGATGTTATTACCATATGAAAGAACTGAAATGAAACTAGAGTTTTCGCTTCTGCAAATATTTATTTCAAAGAAGAAAATCAAAACCATGCTGATAAATAGTTGAATTGGAATGATTTTTCATTATGATTTTTTTTTTTCTTTTAAATCTCAAACATACTTAACAATTTCATAACCGAATAGCAAAAATGATTGGTGAGTACTACAATCGAAAAATCAAAATAGCATGACAACAAACATTAAAAGAGTTTCCTTTTTTTTTTGGCTAAGTAACCGTCAAAATGGTTTGCCTCTCTACCCACAAATTTAAATTTTGGTTTGTGGTGTCTCCTTGATGTTCCAATAGTTTCACTTTTGATACCTTAAAGCTTTGGCCACTCTTGAGGTTCCTCATGAACAAGTTTTGTCTGTAACTTTATTACTACAATTTTGAAGCAATTATCAACTCATTGATTAACAATTTAACATTCACACTAGATCATCTTACCCATAAAAATATAAAATTTTATTTCGTTCAAATACATTTTAAATCACCATCAAACAATAATCTCAAATCTCAAATCACAAAACAAAAAAAAAAAAACAAAAAATATTGAAAGCAGCATGAAAGGAAAAGGTGCAAATGGAGCTTAATTAAGGATAAAACAAATAATATACTTATTAGCAAATTTTATTCTTGTTAGTCTTTTTAGTCTCCACTAACTTCTTCCAGTAGGATGTGACTTCTCTCTGCGTCTCCTCTGGCGTCTTCTTAACGCCATTAACATATCCGTTACCATTAGCCATTTTGGCGTGAATCCTTGCCGGAAGCGTATCGAGCTCGTGAAGAACCTTCTCAAAGTCGGCGACAAGTCTCAGCGCTAAGGTTCGAGAGAAATCTTCTCGGATCACAACTCGGAGCACGGTGACGTGTTCCGCATCAGCGGGCATCGTGTAGGCAGGAACGATCCAGCCGAAGCGGCGAAGCGTTTCTGCCACCTCGAATTCATCATGGCGGCTACTATCTTTGAGAGAGAACGCCACTAACGGAACGCCGTTTTCTTTGGAGACGATTTTAAAACGTCCCGTTTTCTCTAATCCTTCTCTTAAGACCATCATGTTTTCTCTGCAATTATCCATCACGTTGCGATATCCCTAAACCATAAAAAATGAAACATTATTAATTGTTCAATTATACCAAAACTATTATATTTAAGAACGTTCAAATCAAATTTCATTTCGATTTTGGTAAAATTATTTGGTTTATGAACTTCCTTAGAAAGTCTATATAGACTTTTTTTTGTCTCGTTTCAGCTGGTAAATGTGGTTACTTTGAGGAATTATTATTACTAACCTCAAATCCAAGACGAATCAGCTGGTAGTACTGAGCAATCACTTGACTTGAACCTGGTTTATATTTACAAGCATTAAGAATATACATGAACACTTCCAAACCATGCATATAATTCTATATATCTCAAAACTAAAAATTGTATATAAATATGGGAATATGTATACCTTTGGAGAAGTTAAGTGTGAAGGTGGGTTGATCGGCGCCAAGATAATTGATATGGAAGATAAGTTCATCAGGCAAATCGGATTTGGTTCTCCATACAACCCAACCGATACCGGCGTAAACCAAACCGTATTTGTGACCACTCACATTTATGCTCTTAACCAACGGTAACCGGAAATCCCACTCCAGCTCTGGGTACAAGAAAGGAGCAATAAACCCACCACTCGCTGCGTCCACGTGAATCGGTGTGTCCCATCTGCAAATTGCGTTTTAACCGTTAAACCGGTCTCAAGCCGTTAAATTAATTATCAAGCCTATTTTGTTTATCGGTTTGGTTTAATTACCCGGTTTGCTTGTTCTTCTCGACTAGGAGGTCGTTGAGGAGCTTAACGTCTTCGAATTCACCGGTTAGCGTCGAACCAAGGATGGCCGCGACACAGATTGTGTTTTCGTCAACCATTTCGACCGCCTTTTCAGGGTCCATCACGTAATAATCTTCACTTAGCTTTACTTCCTTAAGCTCCACTTCAAAATACCTTGCGAATTTCTCCCAGCAAACCTGTTTTGAACCGGAGGTTGAGTAAAACATAGACCTAAAAACCGGTTTTATATTTCACCAAATTTATTTTGGTTTACCTGAACATTAGCTCCGGTTACGATATTGGGCTTATCATAAGGAAGCCCTTGGGCCTTACGCTTATTTTGCCACTGTCTCTTAAAGGCCAATCCGGCCAACATAATCGCCTCCGACGATCCCACGGTGCCGACACCAACGGCTGCTTCACCATCACCAAGCGGTGCGTTGAAGAGACGCGCGATCATGTTAACACATCGGTTCTGAAGCTCAGTGGTGACAGGGTACTCGTCCATGTCGACGTAGTTCTTGTTGATGGACTCCATCATGAGCTTGTCACACTCTGGCTCCATCCATGTGGTCACAAAGGAGGCCAGGTTTAGCCTCGGGTTACCGTCGAGCATTAGCTCGTCGTTGATGATTTGGTACGCTGCTTCCTTTGGGATTGAGTTCTCAGGCATCTCAAATCTGATAATGATACATTAAGTTAAAACTACGAAAATACCCCTTAATAGTATAACACACAAAATTCTACTATAACATTAACCAAACCCGAAAAAATAGATTCAAGGTTAAATGTTACTATTGTAACATGAAAACATCAGACAAAAAGAAAAAAAATAGTGTTTCAACTTGTTACCGTGGAAGAGAGTTGCGGACATAACGAGAAGCAAAAGTTGAATGGATTGAGACATCCGATTCCGAAGCTGTCTTAGACAAAACCATCTTCTTTGAATTCACTCAAATTCTTAGAACTTTGATTTTTGGGTTTGAAATGAACAAGAGGAAATAATGTGTCGTATTTTTGTTTGTAGTTGAAGAATGTTGTGTGAAATTAGAAGAAGGGGAGCAAATGGTATATATAGTGGCGAGAATGTGTCTCTTCGTTTCGTGTTTGCAACGTGAAAGGAAGCATCGCTGGTCTTTGTTTATGGGCTCCTTTTCTAACGTTTTCCTACCAATGACTTTTCATATTATAATAGTAAGACCAATGAATTAATACTTTTAACAATTAATTAATTTAAATGTACCTTTTCTTTCTAAACAAAAAAAAAAACTTTTTAACAATTAATACTTTTATAATACGAATACTTTTACAAAACAAATACAGTTTTATATCGTCTACAAATTCCAACTGTCATTTTTGTATTGGAATATTTATTAGTTATCGTAAATGAGTTTCTTTAAAACTCTTGCGATGAGTTTGTATTCCTACCTAACGTTAGTTAACATAGTCCTTGGCTTTTGGTAATTGGTATTATGAGTAAATAATCACGTGATTTGATCAATTTTTCACTTTTAGTTATGTGAATATTATCAACGCGTAAAATATAAATAGATACCAGATGATATACTTTTCGTGATTCTTTTTTTGCTGTCAATGCAATTTAGACCGTAAATAAGTTAGTTAGAAACCAAATTCGAACATATATTGATATCAACAGACAACAGTAAAGAACATTGACTTTTTGTTGTAAGATCTCGTATTACCATCACTAAAGTATAAAAATTCAAATAAATATCAAACCCCTGGTCTGACCTAAACAAATAAAGTTAGGGGATTAATCAAACCTCCCACATGTTTAGACTAGCTTTAGAATACCCCTAGCTTGGTTAATTATGTTGAAAACTAGAATCGACTATCCCTAGCTTGTTTTAATTATGTTGAATACTACAACCTAAAGCATTGGTTCTAGATTACCTTGTATCATATAGTTTTATTTAAACTATTTTAAATTTTAATTTCAAATCAATGGTAGAGTTTCCACTTTTAAAAAATCCGTACACTATTTCCCCTTTGGCCATGAAAATCATATACCGGTTTTTTTCAACAAACATGCAATTATCTTTTGAAAATTTTATATATTTTGTGAAAAAATAATAATAAAGAATTGTACATATGATTTAACATAAGTATATTTTTAAATGAATACAGGAAACAAGAATCCTTCATCATACATACATGTTTATATCTAATAAATCAATTTTAATAGACAATTCTATTTTGACTATTCAGAATATTAACATACAATTTTCCTTTTTTTTTATTTTTTTTTTTTTTTTTTTTTTTTTTTTTTTCAAAACTGAAGGAATATTATAATTGTCAGTAATAAAACAAACAGTTTGTTATATATATATTTTTGTGTCTTCCAGTTGATTTTTTAGAAGGAAAAACAATATTTATGAGTGGCAGTCATACGTAATTGAGAGGCAGTGAATGGGCATAAATGGCAGATAAATAAAAACAGAAAAAGTCGACCCATCAAGTCACTCTCAAACAGTCAAACGCGTTTGGTCAATGGGAACCGGCTAATGGAGACGCCATTCGACGAATAAGGTTATACCGGCAATTACGCGTTGTTACCGCCACCGGTTTACTTCTCTAAAGTTCTGATTTTCTTTAATCAGTGCAACACGAATTTTGAAATGGCCAATTTAAACTTGCTCTGTTCGTTTTTGTAGTAGTCTACAATTAGCGACCGAATCGTATTTATTTTGTAGTCAATAGTTCAACGAAAATGATACATTTTGGCGATCAAAACCATTCCTTTCATAGTCAATAATGCGTGAGGGAGTTGTCATAGCGACCAAAGATGACATCTAACGAAAGAGCAATAAACTTCAATCCAACTTTTTCAAACTACTTAGAATTAGTCACCATAACATGTGACGTTGAAAACATATTAGTTCAAATAATATCAAACAACAAAATATATTATTGGTTTTACAATTCAAAACATATTATTTCAAGTTTTCACAATTCATTTGTTCATTATTTTTGGGGGGTTCTTTTCCTTCTTGTAAATAGTTTTTTTTGGTTGATCAATATATTTAACATTTCAATAAACAAATATATATTATTGGTTATTTTTATTGATGGCAATAATTGGTCGCAGTCTTCAAATTTTTTTTGCATTTGTTGCTATAAAAAAAATTGCATTTGCTTATTTCATAACAAAATCTTATATAATATTCGGAGTTTTGGAGGTTTTAGATTGGCCTAACAAGACAATTAATAAACCAAATAATATTTAAGCCCAATAGATCAAATCACACCCAATAGAATCACAATTGCTAATAATTAAAACGCATTCATAAAAACAAATTGTTTATTTGGTTTTATATTCCTTTTATAATAAACTACTAAGAATGTGGTTCTGTGGTGACTGGCACTGACCACTCACACCACAACTTGGTTAGTGCGAGAATCATTTTTTAGTGGAAAAGCTTAAATCAGCTTGCGTGAAGATTGTCATGTTCAAGCAGAGTAAAAGATGGGTGCCATTGATGAAGAAATGTCATTGCTAGAAGTTGAAGAATCTCTTATACAGGTTCAACCTCAAGGGTCTATGTAATTTTGATTATCTATTTACGTAATGCTAGATGTGACCGTTTCTTAATTTTTCAGTTGAAATAATTCATAGAATTATATAATATTCTCTAGATATATCGTTTATGTTTGCTCGAATTGATAATATCTCTTCATGAATTCCAACTTTTTCTTAGTCCCTTGAAATGCTTCAAATTGAAGTTAAAGTAAGCTTTGATATATCTCTTGTCTCTGATTCTATTTGTTCATGCCAAAGTATGTTTGAGATAAGTCTCTGAGGAACCATGTCTGATTTTTCTTTTTTTGCTTTTACAGGAAGAATTGAAATTGTATGCTGAAGATGATTCAATAGATATTAATGGAAACCCACCATTGAAGCAGAAAACAGGAAACTGGAAAGCTTGTCCATTCATTTTTGGTAAAAACTTTGTTTATTTCACTTGTAATACTTCTTGTATTCTCTCATGTTCTGTCTTTAATCTCCAAAAAGTGGTATTTATGGTTTGGTGCAGCCAATGAATGCTGCGAACGGTTGGCTTATTATGGCATTGCCAAGAATCTAATCACTTACTTCACAAATGAATTGCATGAGACCAATGTTGCTGCGGCTAGACACGTCATGACATGGCAAGGAACATGTTACATCACTCCTCTTATTGGAGCTTTAATAGCTGATGCTTATTGGGGAAGATATTGGACTATTGCTTGTTTCTCTGCCATTTATTTCACCGTAAGCATTATCTTGCAAAAAACCTTTGCTTTCAACAGCTAAGGCTTTGGGATCAAGTTTTGTGATAAGCTTTAGCTATAGGTTTACTATTAGCTTTTAACATTTATTAGGAGTCTCTCTCACTAATCAAGTCTTTCTGGTTATGTTCTTTGCTTGATGTTCTGTATTTTGACTTGGTTTTTAGGGAATGGTTGCATTGACACTCTCAGCTTCAGTTCTAGGTCTGCAGCCAGCGGAATGCATTGGCTCTCTTTGCCCACCAGCAACAATGGTTCAGTCTACGGTTTTCTTTTCAGGGCTTTACCTTATCGCTCTTGGGACTGGAGGAATCAAACCATGTGTCTCATCCTTTGGTGCTGATCAGTTTGATAAGACTGATCCAAGCGAACGAGTCAGAAAAGCTTCTTTCTTTAACTGGTTTTACTTCTCCATCAACATTGGTGCGTTTGTTTCATCTACTGTTCTAGTTTGGGTTCAAGAAAATTGTGGATGGGAATTGGGATTCTTGATACCTACTGTGTTCATGGGACTTGCTACCATAAGTTTCTTCTTTGGCACGCGGCTTTATAGATTTCAGAAACCGAGAGGCAGCCCGATTACTAGAGTTTGCCAAGTTCTTGTAGCCGCATACCGTAAATTGAATCTCAAGGTCTGTGAAGAAAACTATACACATTTGTTCGAAACATGGAATAAGAACTCTTCAATTGCTGGAAACTGCAAGATAGAGCACACGGACGGTTACAAGAAAATCTTTTTCCCTCTCATTTCTTTATATTTGAATTGAGCATTAGACTATTCTTTGGTTAAATAAACTGTTTTTCATATCAATGTGCAGGTTTCTTGACAAAGCCGCAATTATGTCAGAAGGAGACGCGGAATCCGAACCTTTTCCCCATCCATGGAAGCTCTGTACCGTGACTCAAGTTGAAGAAGTAAAGATTTTATTGCGTTTGGTCCCCATTTGGGCCTCAGGCATCATCTTCTCAGTCCTACATTCACAGATTTACACGCTGTTTGTTCAACAAGGACGGTCCATGAGACGAACCATCGGCTCATTCGAAATCCCTCCCGCTACTCTCGGGATGTTCGACACTGCAAGTGTCCTTATATCTGTCCCAATCTATGACCGCCTCATTGTTCCCTTTGTGAGACGGTTCACAGGCTTAGCAAAGGGATTCACCGATCTACAACGAATGGGGATTGGACTTTTTGTCTCTGTCTTGAGCTTGACAGTCGCAGCTATCGTTGAGACTGTTCGGTTACAGTTAGCCCGAGATCTTGATCTAGTGGGAAGTGGAGACACTGTTCCATTAATCATCTTTTGGCAAATCCCTCAGTACTTTTTTATGGGCACTGCTGGAGTTTTCTTTTTCGTTGGTCGGATCGAGTTTTTCTATGAGCAATCTCCAGATTCAATGAGAAGCTTGTGTAGTGCTTGGGCTCTTCTCACTACCACACTAGGAAACTACTTGAGCTCGATGATCATTACCCTTGTGGCGTATTTGAGTGGCAAAGATTGTTGGATTCCTTCAGACAACATTAACAATGGCCATCTTGACTACTTCTTCTGGCTTTTGGTCTGTCTTGGATGTGTTAACATACCGGTCTTTGTCTTCTTCTCTGTGAAATACACTAACAAGAAGGTTTGATCTCTTCTTTTCTGCTGCTGATATCTATTGTCTGGCATTGATTTAATGCCAAGGAGGCTCTTGTGTGTACTTTTAAAAAAATTGTGAAGCACACAATATTGTGGGCCTTTTGGTTACAAATTGAAAGTTTTCTTTGTAACTATTAACAATTGAAAGTTATAAGTTATGGCCCTTTGTTTGAGCGTTGGGATAAATTTTCCTTAAATTACATATTTACATAATTCCAATTAGAGATTTGTTTTTGGTTCTGACTCCTACAATTTGAGCCATGGACAACTCAATCTATTGTTTACTATATAGTTCCATCTTTCCTTCATTAGAAAAAAGAATTTCAAGCTGGAGACATGAAAAACTCTAAACCGGAAAGAGAGGTGTCTATTTTGTTTGATATATTGTTATTTCAATTTTATTCTTTTTAGTTACTCATTAAAAATAAAAATTCTAAAAGTTATTGTATGGTGTCTATTTTGTTTGATATATTGCTATTTCAATACCATCATTAATTATAGGGATGCATGAAATCAAAGATTTAAAACTGTAAATAAGTTATCCGATCGAGAAGCTCACCGTAAGCTCGAAAAATTTGGAATATGGGATTTGTAAGCTTGGAGAATTTGCAATATGTGATTCGTTAACCGTTGAAATGGTAGTTTTTCCGAGCTTGCGCACACTCGACATCAACCATTCATTTTCCTCAAAGCTCCTAATGGGAAAATTATTTTGAAACTATAGCCAAACAAAATTGATATATTATAGATATAGATATAATTTTAGAAGACTAACTCGTCGTGTTGATCTCTCTTTAAAAAAGTTTTGCAGTTTTCTTGATATGCGTGAGTCTCGTACAAAATTTAATGTATAAGAATGCAAAAACTTTGAATATTCCGTATGGAGAATAATAACTGATAACATGATCGTTAGTATAAGAAAAACACTTGTTTTATCCATAAATTCCCATACTGATTAAAGTTATTTTGAAAATCATTACCAATGATTAAGGTTATCTCGGCAAATTGGAATGTTAACTACTTTGAAAATCAATACCAACTAGAATTAGTCCCGTACTACAGCACGGATTAATGTATCTTTTAAAATTCAGAATTATAAATTTATATTTATATTTATTCTGAAATCTTATACACGCTAAGATAAGTTTTCGATAAGATTTTATTATGATGAGAGAATATATTCTTTTGTTAAGATTAAGTAATTGTAATCTAAAGTATAAACAATATTGATGACATATACGGTTTATACTCGTGATCTATAAATCAATAAATGAACAAAATCGTAATGTAATTTTTTTTATTAGTGGTTAGAATTAAAATCGTGTGTTTTAGATTTTATTTTAGTTTTTTTTTTTAAAGATAGACATGTAATGTAGGTTTTAGGTTTTGCAAAATAAAATCTTTGACAATATTTACATGTTTATTGACATTATCAATTATAATATCTTTTTTTGTAGAAAGATTTTGATTAATTTTAAAAACAAAAACATAAAGATATTTAAATTTATGCACTACATGTTATTTGAAATTTGTTATTTATTAGAAGTGATTTTTTCTCCTAAAATCTTGATAATAATTATAAAATATTCAGTAAGTGGTTTAGGTAAATAAGTAATGTGATATTTAAAGATATTTAGGTAAATATTAACACTTTTTAATATTTATTTATAAGTGTATTTCCCAAATAATATATAGGAGATATATTTTGACATGTCAGCTAAGTTAGAAAGTATTTAGGGAGCAGGAGCCCAAAGCTTAAAATTGGTATTTTATTTGATTATTTTTTCATATTAACGGTAAACTAACAAAGCCTATATTAGATAATGATAGTAAGATAACAAAGTGTTATAGGAATTCCATTATCCATATATTCTAATTGTCAAAATCTAATATGGCTATGATGGTAAGCATATGAGACAACTAAATAGTATTGTGCTTAGGTTTGTAAAGGCCTAAGGCGATTCAAAAATATCTTTCTTGTTATAATTATTTTAAAAAATAATCATAACTTTGGCTCTAAACAAAATAATGTAATGAAAACAAGAAATATAAGAATTTCAAAGCACCATTTTTTTCTACCTAAAATATTCACTTAAGCTTCTAAATTTTGTTTTTAATATTTTATTTTTTGCCTTATTGTATGCTATATATAATAAGGAGTATTATTTTTATTTGAGAATATTAAAGAAATCACGTTGTTTCAAACTATGTAAATTGATGAGTGTAACTTTTTTGAAATGTGGTCTTTAATCTATTAAAAAAAAAATTGTGACCTTGGGCATTTGCCCTCTTTCCTATTAAGGAGGCACGACTCTGCATCTAATTAGATTTTTTAACTTCTCAGCAAAAGATAAAAGGAATATTTCTAATAAATTGAAATCTAAGAAATTCCAAATCTAAATGGTTTTCTTGCGGTTAAATGCGTGACAAACCTCGGTTACATGAAGGTAATTTTTGAAACTGATTCAGCAAACATTATTCAGGCGATCAATCTTCATTAATTTTGGCCGAGTTTGCAAAACTGTACCACAAATATCATAGGGATGAGTATGGACAATAGTAATTTTAGTTTTAAGTTTTCTAACCGATCTTATAATTTTTGTGTGGATGTGATTGTAAAAACGGTTGCTTCTGAATGTGTGTATTTTGCAATTTTACTTGTAATGCCGCCGTTGTGGCTACGAGATTGTTTTTGTGCACAAAAAAATAAAAATTGGTTTTCTTGCAGTTTTTTAAAAAACTTTTTGCCTGGCAAATAAGTTACTTAAAAGCACCGTTGTCGTGTGTTTTATATCCAGTTTTTTTATATAAAATTAACATCTTAAAAACACCCATAATGTATATTTTGTAATTTATTGCACCAATTTGTTTTTTTGTAATAAAGCTTTTTTAGTTTGTAACGGTTATATAAACAATTATTTTTTCTTGATTAGAGTGATATCAACAACTTGAGACATGGACAAGTCGATCCACAATTATATCTTACGTCATAATAATAATAGACAAATCGTAAGAGATGAGTTTAGTTAATTACTTCTCTTATTATTATCAAGTTTTGATTTATATTTTCCAAAAAAGTCGCCGGGAAAAGTAAAATAAAAGCTGTCACGTCTTCCCATAAACAATAGAGTATAGATAGCTTCAACGTAAGGAATCTAAATTGGTTTAGCTCATAGCGAAAACGAGATGGGTTCCATTGAAGAAGAACAAAGACCTCTCATCGAAGAAGGTTTAGTATTACAGGTTTGTTCAATTTCGATTTTGGATTCCGTTAATCAATTAAGTTAGCAAATTTTTGATTTCGCATCTTTAGGGTTTTGCTGAATTCCAAAATTTTGACTTTAGATTGATCTTATGCATTTTCTTTCTGGGTTTATTGAGATAGTTTCTGGGTAATCACTGTTTATCTGAATGTTCTTGATCGTTTTCTATCTAGGTGATGATTCCAATTTCCAATATTTTGAATTTTGGGAGTTGTGATCAATTGATCAAATTTAGCTTCTCAAAGGACATATATATATATATATATATATTTCTTGATTTTCACAAATTTTCTATCTTTGATATAGTTATGATTTAGTTAGCTAATTAAAGCTCGAATTTATTGTTCACTGCATTGTTTATGTGATTTTATTTTAACTAGGAAGCAAAATTGTATGCTGAAGATGGTTCGGTGGACTCTAATGGAAACCCACCATTGAAGGAGAAAACAGGAAACTGGAAAGCTTGTCCTTTCATTCTTGGTAATGAATGCTGTGAGAGGCTAGCTTACTATGGTATTGCTGGGAATCTAATCACTTACCTCACCACTAAACTACACCAAGGAAACGTTTCCGCTGCTAGAAACGTTACCACATGGCAAGGGACTTGTTACCTCACTCCTCTCATTGGAGCTGTCTTAGCAGATGCTTACTGGGGAAGATACTGGACCATCGCTTGTTTCTCCGGGATTTATTTCATCGTAAGCATTTTTCTTACAAAATATCTGTTTACAACAATGGCTTTGCTCTACTTATGACTTGGTGGTAAGCCGATACATAGTTTGTCAACTCTTAGCTATAGGTCTACTATGACCACCCTAGGACTGATTTGAGCATATTATAGCTCTGTATGTTTCTTAGAGAGCAGTTAGTAAGCATGTATTAAAATCCTACTTTAATTGTTTCACAATCGATTTAAAGTCTGATGTTTGGTTTTTTGCTCTGTTTACTGATTGGTTTTGTTTTCATATAGGGGATGTCGGCACTTACTCTTTCAGCTTCAGTTCCAGCATTGAAGCCAGCGGAATGCATTGGCGGTTTTTGTCCCTCAGCAACGCCAGCTCAGTACGCGATGTTCTTTAGCGGGCTTTACCTGATTGCCCTCGGCACTGGAGGTATCAAACCGTGTGTCTCATCCTTTGGTGCTGATCAGTTTGATGACACGGACTCGCGCGAACGAGTTAGAAAAGCTTCGTTCTTCAACTGGTTTTACTTCTCCATCAATATTGGAGCACTCGTGTCATCTAGTCTTCTAGTTTGGATTCAAGAGAATCGCGGGTGGGGTTTAGGGTTTGGGATACCAACCGTGTTCATGGGACTCGCCATTGCAAGTTTCTTCTTTGGCACACCGCTTTATAGGTTTCAGAAGCCTGGAGGAAGCCCTATAACTCGGATTTCCCAAGTCGTCGTTGCTTCATTCCGGAAATCATCTGTCAAAGTCCCTGAAGACCCCACGCTTCTGTATGAAACACAAGACAAGAACTCTGCTATTGCCGGAAGTAGAAAAATCGAGCATACCGATGATAGCAAGTATAAATTTTTAATCCGCTTCATTTACTATCCAGGAACGTATAGCTTTGCATGGTTTGACAAGGTAACCGGTATTATGCAGGTATCTTGACAAAGCTGCTGTTATCTCAGAAGAAGAATCAAAATCTGGAGATTTTTCCAACTCGTGGAGACTATGCACGGTTACGCAAGTTGAAGAACTTAAGATTCTGATTCGGATGTTCCCTATCTGGGCTTCCGGGATCATTTTCTCAGCTGTATACGCACAAATGTCAACAATGTTTGTTCAACAAGGCCGTGCCATGAACTGCAAAATCGGATCGTTCCAGCTTCCTCCAGCAGCACTTGGGACATTCGACACCGCTAGTGTTATCATTTGGGTCCCGCTCTATGACCGGTTCATCGTTCCTTTAGCAAGACGGTTCACAAGAGTAGGCAAAGGATTCACCGAGATACAACGAATGGGAATCGGTTTATTTGTCTCTGTTCTCTGTATGGCGGCTGCAGCCATCGTCGAGATCATCCGTCTCCATATGGCCAACGACCTTGGATTAGTCGAGTCCGGAGCACCAGTTCCCATATCCGTCTTATGGCAGATTCCGCAGTATTTCATTCTCGGTGCAGCGGAAGTTTTCTACTTCATCGGTCAGCTCGAATTCTTCTACGACCAATCTCCAGATGCAATGAGAAGCTTGTGCAGTGCCTTGTCTCTTTTGACCACTGCTCTTGGGAACTACTTGAGCTCGTTAATCCTCACGCTCGTGACTTATTTCACAACGATGAATGGCCAACAAGGTTGGATTTCGGATAATCTCAATTCAAGTCATCTGGATTACTTCTTCTGGCTTTTGGCTGGTCTTAGCCTTGTGAACATGGCGGTTTACTACTTCTCTGCTGCTAGGTATAAGCAGAAGAAGGCTTCGTAGTAATGTTGTTTTTTTCTCTCCTTTTCATTACATACAAAGTTTCTTTCTTTCAACTGTAACTGTCTGTATCTGTTCTGTGATACTGTCCGAAATTTACCAGAACATTGCTGTGTACTTTTTCTTTCAATTTCGGAAGTGTAAGTCGCATTTGCAAATTTTATACACAATTCAGGGTCGGAATACTAAATTGAGAGAAATTATACAAAGGCTTTTCGAACTTAGTAAAACAAATGGCCATTAGTTTTGGGCTTTTTAAATCAAATGAGCCCATAATAAACGGGCACAATATGACCCGGAAACGAAGAATCTGACTATGTCCGGGTCAAGCAAATCGGAGAAGTGAAAAGGGGAAAAAAAGAAGGAAGAAGAAGAGAGTATTGTTGAGGTTTGGGGATCGCGAAAAAATGGAGGTTCCAGGTTCATCGAAGAAGATGATTGCAACGCAGGAAGAGATGTCTGCAGCTAAAATACCGCTGGGTTCCAGAGATCAGTGCGCTCATCTCTTGATTCCTCTCAACAAGTGTCGTCAGGCTGAGTTTTTCCTTCCATGGAAATGCGAAGACGAGCGTCACGTTTACGAGAAGTGCGAATACGAGCTTGTTATGGAGAGAATGCTCGCGATGAAGAAGATCCGTGAAGAAGAAGCTTTGGCTAAACAGAATAAAGTACAAGGGAACGGTGTTCCTCTTATCCCTAAAACTGCTAATGCCTAGCCTCCTTCGATTCGTTCTCCGAGTTGCCGATTCCAGATTTCCGGTGAGTCTATAGCGTTCGATTAATTTTGATTTTAAGGTTTCGATCCAGATTTCTTGTTTTCTATGATATACGGTTCTGGGTGATTTGATTGAATTGGTTTGTTTCCTCTGCAAGAGATCAGATTTTTCGATTTAGGGTTTCGTTGCGAATAAGTGAGATTGTTTATTACTGATTGTGTCCAATATTATATCTCTTCTTAGCAATTTCAATCTCGTGTGAACATTGACCACATCTGGATTCAATTACAATAGTTCTGTGTCAACCCTTTTAGAGAATGTCTGCATTTTTACTTATTGTTGTAAACCATCTCCATGACATCTGAAGTTTGGATAAGCATAATTCCACCATCATTGATTGGATTTTCAAGCATAGTCACAGAATTGTTAAGGATTTAAGTGTGTTTCACTGATTAACAGGAGACACAGTTCAATTCGTTAGACTATATCTTTTACGTTTACCACTTCTTTTACTTGTTCTATGTTCTATGAACTTGTAAATTGTGTCTCAGATATCATGGTAGCAATTGTTACAGTCACTTTGTGTTACAGACCCGTAAAAGGATACAACAGTGTTTCACTGATTAACTAGACATAACTCAATTCGTTAGACTATATTTTTTTTTTTATGTTTGATTTATGTTCTTATACTTCTAGGCTTTGAACTTCTTATGCTTGATCTAATCTTTTGTGAACTTGTAAATTGTGTCTCAGAATATTCATGGCTAAGAATTGGTACAGTCACTTTTTTTTTTTTTTTTTTTTTTTGAAATCCTTAAGAAGCATTGCAGAACTACAGCACCTACATATCTGTGTCTGAACATCTTCTGCATTATTGATTCTGCAAGAGATACACTTTTTGATTTGGTGGATTTTATATACAGATATTTATGTCACAACAGCTACAGAAAGATTCTCTTGATGTCTCTCACCTTCTCGTTCTCACTTGCCATTGAGTATTCTTGCATGCTTTGCGTGATTCTTTCCTTTTTCATATCGTTCTTATGTGCTCACTACTTGTTCTTTGTATATGCCACTATGATTTGACACCAATGAGTGTTTCTCTGTTATAAAGACAGACCCCTAAATGTTTTGTCTAAGATTCTCAACATTTCAATGATTTTGTTTCTCCTGATTTGATTCTTTATTCATTCTTCTGAGTCCTAATTCACACTCTGAAAATTTGGACAGGGATTCTCTGGAACTGTGAAGAAGTTGGGGCTCTGCTTTTCAATATTTTCTTCTTGTTAGTGATGAAAAATTGTTGCTACATTTTCAGATGTGAATGTTCAAGATTCTCTATCTTTTTGTTTTTCTCTTGTTAACTCTGAGGGGTTTCCCAAAAAAAATAAGATGCAAAACTCATCTTTTTGTTTGGTTTTCCAATCTTTAATCTTAGAAAGAAGAAAACTTATGAGATGGAAAGGATTCTTTTGTCAAATAAAAATGCTCAACAAATCACTTACATTGCTTACAGAACCAAATCATAGACAATGGAAGACCCATCTACTCAATATGTACACATACACACGTGGAATAAGAATAGAAGAGGTTATGTTAAGAAAACATATCAAATCTAATTCCAATCCTTAAGGATGAAAAGTCAAGAGTTGT
This sequence comes from Boechera divaricarpa, assembly GCA_026770425.1. Lineage (NCBI taxonomy): Eukaryota > Viridiplantae > Streptophyta > Magnoliopsida > Brassicales > Brassicaceae > Boechera > Boechera divaricarpa. The sequence goes on from CM049188.1 coordinate 17,232,071, forward strand.
TTGGTCCTACTTCCAATAATTATGCACTCACTACTCTAAACCTTTTCACATAACCATGCAACGTCTATATCTATCAATGTGTATATTGTTGTATATTATATTTCTTTGTCTTGTAATTATATATTAGTTGTGTAATTTTTTTTTGTGGCCCAACCTCCAAATCACACTTTTAAACAACTCTCTTTCACTTTTGTTTTGTGTTATTCTAGGTGTGAACGGCTAATTCTTCTCTGTTCTCTCTAGGTGTTTCATGGATTACACCTTTTATATTAGTTTTTTTAATCATCTTGGAATTTGCCTTGTTCTTGCATGTGCTTAGCACATTGTGCTATGATTGAATGCAATCAATGGGTGAAGAGAAAATTGACCCAATAGAAAAATAATAATATTAACAATCGTCAAATCTATATATATGGTTTGGTGAGATTTCCAAATTTTCCACACAAAAGAAAAAGAATGTTATGGTTTTAGAGTCCAAAATCCAGTTGGGTTACATTATCTTACATATATGTACAAAGTTTTATAATAATAATAAAAAACCAAACAAAGAGAATTATTGAATGTTTTGATTGTGGTAAAAGCCATGAATCATGGACCTCCACAGTCAATTACTCATTCAATTTCTCTTGGAGCTATTTGTCTCTGCCAGACTCATTTAATGTATTATTTTCATTTGCTTCCATTTTTTCCCTCGTTTATTTATCACCGAATAATTTATCCATCCATGAACTTTTTGTTTAAATAGCAGTTTTTACAATTGATGACCGATTTGAAATATCAAACTAATAGGTTATATCACAATAAATCTAGAGAAAAATAATTTAGTGTTTAATTAAGCGAAGGAAGAATTTTTGCAAGTAAATAAAAATGGGTATAACTAAAAATGACAACTTTAAAAGGGATATTATCGTTAAAAAACTTTATTAGAAATATTAGGATATAAATTGACCAGTTTTAAGCAAACGTTTGTAGTTCAATGGTGGTATTTTTATATATTTAAATTCGATTGTCGAAAACTCGATCAATGATCATTAATAGGATAATAGAACCCCATTTTCACTAGTAAAATAAAAATTTACCAGATGACCAGAAAAAATATGTACCAATTGTTTCACTAATAAAACTCTTTTATCGAAATTGTGTACAATTTCCTCTATTTGCGTCATCGATTGTATTGGAATTGTTTTACTATTTTGTAAAACTTTTTTATAATATAATATATTTGATTTGCTGAAAAAAAAGAAAAGGAATGTGTTTACTTGATTATTTTGATCAATGATATAACCTAGTTACCTAGGTAGCTTTTTGTATTATTCGTCTAGTCAATATATAATATACGCAACTCGTGTGTCTTTGACAAGCTAGTGATTGAATATTATATTTTAGTTACCGTCTAATCGAACACTAAACTTTGTCTTATACCATTGTTTAAATTCTCTTAAATCATTAAAGCGAATTTTGGCATATATGTAGAGAATTCAACATTTTTATAATAATATAGAGAATGTGCATGAATGAGAAGAAAAGGCAAAGCATAGATAGTAGTCTACATTAAAGGTCTATATATATATATATTTGTTATGTCTGATTTATATTTTTTCTTTGGGTATATAAATGTCTGATTTCTGTGGACTAAAGACAACGACTTTGTTAAATCTATATATATATATATACTAATAAAAGTAAGGTTTAAAGGCTTAACATAACATCCATATCAGCAAAAATGAAAACTTCTAAAAATGACACATCAAAAACTAATTAAAATAAATAAATTAAATAATCACAAATCAAAATATAAATTCATCATAATAAATCTATACTAATAAAAGTAATGTTTAGAGGCTCAACATAGCATCCACATCAGCAAAAATGAAAATTTCTAAAAATGACACATCAGAAACTAATTAAAATAAATAAATTAAATAATCACAAATCAAAATAATTAAATTCATCATAATAAATCTATACTAATAAAAGTAATGTTTAGAGGCTCAACATAGCATCCACATCAGCAAAATGAAAACTTCTAAAAATGACACATCAGCAACTAATTAAAATAAATAAATTAAATAATCACAAATCAAAATAATTAAATTCATCATAAATCAAATCAATAAAATAATTAATCGTATATATATTCATATCTCATTATTAGGCTTTACTTATAATCAAAACTTTTTTCACCTTCATACGGAAGAAATAAAACAATGTTTGCCAAGAAAATAATATATACTTCAATAATAATAGGTTCAAATAAATTATCTTTAAAAAAATGTAAAAAAATCCCAATAATTTTTTTTTTGTCTGATACAGAATTTCAATAATCAGTATTATTTAATTATGTAATACAGAAAAATATGGTCGAAATCATTTTATTTGTCATTTTTTATGAAACTAACTTCTATCGATGGAAAAAAATAAAACTAAAATTCTACCAAAACATATATATATATAAGAATTTTTAGATGTTTTATTATATTGAAATTGTAAAATTAAATATACTGTTTTGCATACCAAAAATGACTTATTTAAGTTTTGATGAAACTATATAGAGATATATAGATATATAACACATTTTTTAGTTTCATAAATAATGACAAATAAAATGATGTCGACCATATTTTTCTCCATATTTGCGACCTCTACCAAAAGATTTAATATGAAAGCACAAAATTTTAAAAATAAATAAATAATAGACAATAATTATACCAATAATTAACCTTCTATATTATCATATATATATAATAAGTATTTTCATATTCCTACAAAACAAGCATCACTCTATCTCAAACTCATACTTCACATAAACATGGCAACACATATTACAAAGACATATTTTTAATCAAACGTTGCCAAACTTTTGACAGTTTTGAAGGAAATTTTACAATGATGAAGTCGTAGTAAGACTAAATCATTTATGGGAAGCTCGGTAATTACTCATGGGAATGAAGCTGCTTTTTATGGACACCAATATGCATTGAGTTTACTAAATAAAAATATGCATATTATAATCTATAATATATAACGCTAATTTAAAATATGCAAACAATTGGCACGTAGTGCGGACCAGTTTATTTAAAAACAATATTTGATGTTTAATATAAGTAGTTAATTGTAGAATAGCTGATAAAATAACATGATTTTGAAAAGGAAAAATACTACTCGTATAAATCTGTCCACAATAATATATATATATATATATAAAATTGGAGAAATCAGTAATTATTGTCGGCTACCATATATAGGGGAAATGATGGTTTTGATTCGACCTTGATGTACACGAAAGCAACAATGAAAAATAAGAAGAAAAAGTGTTAGACCCAGAGCCAGAGTATGGGGACAATTTTTATAATTTGAGGAAAATAAATAATTATTATTATACATTTTAATAGGGAAGAGAAAAAGAATAGAATAAGAAGAAAAATGAATGGGAAATGGGAGAAAATATAAGGGAATTAGGGAAATGAAGTCAAAACGGTGGTCCAAACGACATAACGAAGGACCATTGTTAATTTGTGATTTATTGAATCAGAAAGTTAAACACGAAACCCTGAAAAAACAAAAATGAGAAAAATAGGACAATAACTATGCTATGGTCAAAGCTAAGCAGTTGGGCTATTTTAATTTAAATTTATTTAATTTTGGCTAAATCCTATGGTGAAAAAGGGAGAAATAAAGTCTGAGGTGTAGAGGAAACTTCTTCGTTTGGATAAATTCCAAATCTCCCTATAAGGTAAATAAATTATAGAAAATTTGATTATTTTTATGAGGAATATACAGATAAGTTTATCTTTTTGCAGTTAACAAAGGTATGTTCTAAATAATTTGATTGTTTTGTGGTAAGAGACTAATATATATTCGGATCTAAAAACAAACTATGTTTTTTTTTTCATGCAAGTTGTATATATAAAGCCTTGTGTAGATCTCTGGTACGTTGTTGATATGCAATGATTCTCTTTAAAACTATTTAAATATTTAGGATAATTATGAATGAATGGGGTCAAGAGTCAAGACTAATGTAACCAAAGTCAAATGGATTTTAGTATGATTCCCACTTTTGTAGATTATATATCCTTTGTAGGTCAAAAATACATGTCCCCTCTGATATTTTGAATAAACAAAATTTATAAAGTAACAACATTCCAGCTTGTAGATTTATTCTTTTTTATTTGCTAGTCTAATTGTCTAAATAAGTGACTACCCAACCATGCATAAACCATATCAGATTATGAAAATTTGACTTTACGATATTTACGTATCATCAAACCGTCACGTATGTCATGGAAAAGGTTTTCTTGTTATTCATTTAAGAGGTACTAAGACCTATATTTATACAAGAGTATCATTTAACCTAAGCTAGAAACACAGGGCAAAGTAAAAGACCAAAATATAGAAAGAGAATATTAACATCTTTAACATAGAATATATCGTAATACATAAGCAAAAGAATTATAATTGTTTCTTCTAATGTAGTTTTTACATCATTAACCAAAACCGTACGAAACTATTATATCTGATTAAAATATAACTAAACTCAGATTGATATATTTAGTTAGCTAATTTCACTTAGATTATTGTAATTCTAAAACCAAACTATCAAACAAAATCAATTTAAATCAGAATTTAACACAAACTAAAGTGGAATATCCGGAAAACAAAACTGAATGACGACTTTTCTAAAGTTTTAATAATTATAATTTTTGGAATTTTGCAAAATATATGTATAGAGAGATTATAAGTATGAGTGAATCCAAAAGAGACAAAGAGAATAGATGGAAAAAGAGACAGTCATCTTTTAGAAAGCTCCAAAAACAAATCAGAAAAACAAAAACTTACTCTTTTAATCCCAACCCACACCCTTCAAATCCTCTCTTCTCCTTTAGGGCTCTTCGTTTTTCTCTTTCTTCACAGAACCAAAAAAAAAAAAAAAAAAGCTTTTTTCTTGGGTCTAAGGAAAAATCGAATCTTGTTTCGGTTTTTAGGGTTCTTGGGACTGATTTAAGAGAAAATGGGTAGATGTGGTGGGAGAAACGGTAACGGTAGCTTTACCGGCGTTGGATTTAACGGTAACGGTGGCGGCGGTGTTAGGCCTTACGTACGGTCTCCGGTTCCACGGCTTAGATGGACGCCGGACCTTCACCGTTGTTTCGTTAACGCCGTTGAGATTCTCGGTGGTCAACACAGTAAGTTTATTATACTTGTTGTCTACTCAAATCTTTTGAGAAAAAATCAAACTTTTCTGTCTTTATTTGATTGAAATATCTTAAAGTTATGATTTTGGTTTGGATAGTTCTAAAAAAGATTGAACTTTTCTCATTTTTTTTGTCTCAATATCATCATCATCATCGTAAAGAATCAGTTTTTGAAGCAAGTCTTCACACTTTTGCTACTTTTGTTTCATTCTTATCCTAAAGTTTTGATTTCGTTTTTTGGATTATTGTAATAAAAGTTTGAAATTTTTTCTCATTGTTTATCTTCATCATCGTCAAGTTTTTGAGCCAACACGCTTTTGCTTTTTTGTTTCATTCAGATATATTAAAGTTTGGATTTTTTTTTTTTTTCATGAAAAGTCATCATAAAGAATCATCATAGTTATCTTTTTTATTTTTGTTGGGTTTGATGAAACAGGAGCAACTCCAAAACTTGTTCTTAAGATGATGGATGTGAAGGGACTCACCATTTCACATGTCAAAAGCCATCTTCAGGTACTAATAAATTTACCAAACATCAAGTTTTTTTTTTTTTTTTTTTTAAACTTATTCATGCTTCATTCATAATACCTTGAATATTAAATCAATTTTATATATTGTTTTGATCATATATTACAGATGTATAGAGGATCTAAGCTCACTTTGGGGAAACCAGGTATTTTTTTTCTTACAAAAAAAAAAAATTGTGAAGTCATAATTTTGGAAAAGAAGGGGACCGTTGATTTTAATGTGAACTGTTAACATCAAACACATAATAATAGATGGAATTTAATTATTATACTGTATCTGTTTGTAGTATGTACTATTGGTCTAGTGTCATGATTCATAAGACAATTGTCATAAATACATATATTTTGCTTTTAAAGAATAGATAAAAAAATGTCTACCTCTATATTTCATAAAAGAATATTCATTATCGTCATTAACTAATTTAAAATTTTTATTTTCTTGGGTGACACAGAAGAAAGCTCATCATCTTCAATAAGAAGAAGACAAGAAAGTGAAGAAGATCATCTTCATGACAACTTGTCTTTATACACAAGGAATGATTGTCTTTTGGGTTTTCACTCTTTTCCTCTTTCTTCACATTCTTCTCTTAGGTATATATATATATATTTTTTTTTTATCTTTTATATTTATTATTGTTTTCTGACAAGTTTTTAATTTGATTTCAGAAAAGAAAAAAGCTTATACTTTTTGTTTGTCTGTATTTGAATTGTCCTTTTTGATATATTTTTCACTTTGGTGCAGAGGAGGAAGAAGAAAAGAGCAGCAGACTTCAGAGTCTGGCTATGATGATGATGATGACTTTCTACACATCATGAACATGAAGAAGACTACAGATACGACGACGTTTCAATCACATCATTTCCCCAAGGTATTTATATTTTTTTGTCAACCGGTATTTTTATTTACTCATAAAATATTTTAAAATATGGACATTTCGGAATTCGGATTATATTTTGGAGTCTTAACCGGGGTCAAGGCCAAACCAAATCTAGTCCGTTTTGGAGTCCTAACCGGTCTAATTGAGACTTTGTCCAAACACAACCCGAATTGAGTCCGGTTTAAGCACTATTTATCTCTGTAACTTAGGCTCATTAGAATTCAATATCTTTATTATCCAATATAAGTGGCATTTAAGGTTTGTTTTTTTGACTCCAAACTAATTTGGGGGTAAAACCCAAACTGAATCTAGCCCGGTTTAGTAACTAATTTTATCTTTTGGTTCTTTAGAAAACACAGGAGTGGCGGGAACAAGAACACGAAGAAGAAGAAGATTTATCGTTGTCTCTGTCGTTAAATCATAACCACTGGAGAAGCAACGGATCATCGATGAGCGAAACGAGTGAAGCAGCAGTCTCAACTTGTTCTGCACCATTCGTCTCCAAAGATTGCTTTGGTTCTTCAAAGATTGATCTTAATCTTAATCTCTCAATTTCTCTCCTCGGTAGCTAAAATAAGTAAGCAAAATCTTTGTTCTTAGATTAGGTTCAGTGAAACATTCGGATGTGTTTTAAAACTATGTTTTCCGAGATTCAAAGTTAGTAGAAATCTTGAAAATATATTATGAATCCGAACCGAAAATGAAACAAACAGAGCCAAACGCAGCGGTTTCATCTTTAAATGAAAAAACCCGAAAACGCAGCGTTTTTATTTCGGAGGATAAATTCTTTAAACGCAGCGTTGTATTATCAAGATCCGACGGTAAAGAATATTTTCTTTCATAAATTCTAGGGGAAAACCGACGCTTCCCCCTCCCCCGCTAACTTAGTTGATTTGGCTTAAACTACATGAATTATTCAAATGCAATTAAAACCTATAAATCGATAAACGTTGTTATTTAACCGTTAATTGTTGCTGATTAGGATGCCATTTATATAGACTAAACTACTGCGTTTTAACCCTGTTTTAAATCCTACGGTAAATATTTTAAACGACCATGTATGCAGAATATTTTGTTTCATCAATCCTACGGTAAAAATAATTTCGAAAGATTTATTATTCTGTCAGTAGTTTAATTTTTCTTCGAATTAAAGTTGTAACCGTTTCTCTTCACAAAATCGTAGAAATTTAAAAAAAAAAAAAAAAAAAAAATTGAAACTACCTTATAACCGCCCAGACGATGACCAACGTCGTCAACGTCGGCGAAGATGTGTCTATCGAACCGTTTTGGCTCGAAGTCCGAGACGGCTCAACCCAACGATTCTTCTTCCGACGAGAATCGTTCTTCCTCCGCCGCCACTGCAACTTCCATCGTAGTGCTACCGTGCTCCGTCAATGTATTCCGAGCTGTTCTTTTACTTCTCATCATCTTCTCCTGCTTAGTCCTCTACAGAACGGCTGGTTCTCTCAATATCGTCCATGGCTCTTCCTCGATGCTCTCTCGCATTTTCCCGTCTTTCAATGATTATTCTTCGTCTCCGGTGAGTGTTCAATCTTCGACGTAAGTAGAGTTCGATTTAGGGATTTGATTTGGTTCTTCCATGAAAGTGGAATCGATTTTGTGATGATTTCGTTGAAAGATTACGAAATCGTGTTCTTCGTAGTCGCATTTGAAGATTTTGATTTGGCTGTTCTGCATTCTAATTCTGGCTCAAGTGTTTCTTGATTTGACTGTGTTCTGTATTCTGATTCTGGTTTTGGTTTATTAGGAAGAAATTGAGGAACCTAAGCTGGAAGAGGTTTTGCGTAGAGCTGCAACTAAAGATGGTACAGTGATTTTGACAACTTTGAATGAAGCTTGGGCAGCTCCAGGATCTGTAATCGATCTCTTCTTTGAGAGTTTTAGAATTGGTAAAGGAACAAGAAAGCTTTTGAAACACTTGGTGATCATTGCTTTGGATGCTAAAGCCTATTCACGTTGCAAAGAAATGCATAAGCATTGTTTCAGACTTGAAACAGAAGGTGTTGATTTCTCTGGCGGTGAGGCTTATTTCATGACACGTTCTTACTTGAAAATGATGTGGAGAAGAATCGATTTCCTTCGGACTGTTCTTGAAATGGGTTACAACTTTGTTTTCACGGTATGTTTCTTGCACTCTTGGCAACTGAAAGCAAGAACTTGGTTGGTTCTTCTATTGAGTGATTCATTGTCTTCCTTTTTTGGTCTCCAGGATGCTGATGTGATGTGGTTCAGGAACCCTTTTCCGTGGTTTTACAGAGACGGTGATTTCCAGATTGCTTGTGACCATTACATAGGAAGGTCGAACGATTTTCGGAATAGACCAAATGGAGGATTTACCTTTGTGAGATCCAATAACCGAACTATACGCTTCTACAAGTTCTGGTATGAGTCACGGATCAAGTACCCCAAATATCACGACCAGGATGTTCTGAATTTCATCAAGACAGATCCTTTCATGTGGAAAATCAGGCTTAAGATTAGGTTCTTGAACACAGTGTATTTCGGTGGATTCTGTGAACCAAGCAAAGATTTGAATCTTGTTTGTACAATGCATGCAAATTGCTGCTTCGGTTTGGATAGTAAGCTTCATGATCTTAGAATCATGCTTCAAGACTGGAGAGATTTCATGTCTTTACCACTTCATCTGAACCAATCCTCTGGTTTCACCTGGACCGTCCCACGTAATTGCAGGTTTCTCTTTAAAAAAAAAACTTAAATTATCTTCTTTTGTCATTTTCTCTATCTTTGTGATTGTTGAGAAGGATTAATAAAACGTTTTCGTTTTTGCAGTCTTGATTCACTTCGGCGGTTTGATTCTAAGGATGAAAAAGAGAGCGAAACACCAGGAGAAACTAAACACTGAAGGGTGTGTGTTACAATGTATATAGAGAAACTGTTTTGAGATTTTTTTTTCATTCGAAGAAATAGAAATATAGAAGATAAGATCTGTAAAATCATCAATCATTCTCAAAGAGAAATACATAATACAAATGGTTTGTTCATTGTCCCAAAGAACTCTTTTTTTCTCTCTAATTTTGGCGTCGAAAATAGTTTCGTGAACTTACAAAGAAGAGTTTTAAAAAAAAGACATACTTTTAAATAATTAATAGCAATCTTTTCTAGCCACTTTCGATATTTATGTGTTCATATTGTAATCTCTAAATGCGAAACCAGGACATTGTAATACCTTATATTTTGAATAAAGTAGTGCATGTAAAGAGAATATATTTAGCATGTGCACGTAAACAGATTTATGAAATAAGAAATTCTAGAATAAGCAATTTATTGGAAATTGTTATAAGAAAAAAATGATCTATCGGAAATTGTTTCAAAATACGTGATGGCAAATTATATGAACTAATTTTTGGTGTGTAAATTAAAATCAGTTGGAAAAATTTATGAATTTCTTACGAACATATTATGAAACGTGAATGATATTGATTTTAACAATTAAAAGAACAAAAAGAAAAAAAAAACGTGAACGATATTGACAGACAAATAATAGACTGAATAACTAGAAATCCACGTACCAATAAATAGACAAAAGAGATGTTATGCACATATATACCACTATTTATCTGGGTTTCATTGAAGCATTAAATTAATCCAGAACTAAGCACGCTTCTTGGTAAAGCACCTACACATATAACGTCCAATCTGGAAGGACCGGAATGCAGAATCCACAGACCTCCTTAGTCCATATTTTTTGATATTAAGTTGCAGGTTAAGGCAAAAATCCTTGGTTATCTAATGGATTTTTCTAATCGTATGGCTAATGGTGGTGATTCTCTTCTCTCGCTGTGCTTCCAACATTTTGACACCTAAATGCTTGATGATCTGGGTTGTATATTCTTCAGTTGCAGGTTGACATGACTCTTTTTTGGGTTTCTATCTTGGTTTTTGTGCAGTGTGATATCCCGTTATCCTTTTCAGGTCCTTAGCAATCAGGTCGGCGGCTGCTGCATCGCGAGAAATCGTGATCCTCTTGAGATCTATTCATTTCCTCTAGGAGCTGTTGTCCATATCAATGCATGGGAACTGCTTGGCGCTTTCCCCTGTTCTCAAGCTTGTTTGCCATCTTCCGTCCCTGTCGGTTGTACTCTTTTTCTCTAAATCTGTTTTGTCGCAATTAGATTTTCGGATCTAAGGTTTTAACGAGACTCCTGTTTTATCCGTCCTCGTTTCTTTGGATCAAATTTTCAGATAGTCTTATACCAATTTATCTTCAATTCGGTATATTTAGTATAAGAACTAGTACAACTAGGATACTAGTTCTGCTAGTAATACCAGTTATACTGCGCTTCTCTCCATTCGAACCCAGGACGCCCGCCACAATAATTTCGGGTCTAAACCATCTGAGCTGCTGTGTTTTGTTGGTATTACTCTCATATAAAACTATATAATCCCATTTGGTCGAATTTCAAACTTCATTAAGGGTAAAACAGTAAATTTGTAATTTTTATTAAAAAAAAAAGAATATTATTTGAGAATAAACATTTAGATTTAAAACTATACGAGCATTTGATCCTGTTTCTTCATGTTTGGTTTCACTTTTGGTACTTAGTTTTGACATTCTCTTGTTTTCTCTCCTGTATTTTTTGCCTTATTTTGTATTTATTTTTATTTTTTGTAGGACTTTGTAACTTTGTCTTTTATTAATTAAAGTACTCATTATCAAAACAAAAAAAAAAAAAAAAAATTGTGGCTATAGCCTTGTAAAAATTCAAGGATTTGTGGCAATACTTTGAAATTTTACGAATTATCACAATATGATTTGTGGGTTGTCACGTAACTGTATTTTGCCACGAACAGCCATTAAAGATTATATAAAATTTACCACAGGTCCACATATTGTAACGTACCTTAAAATATCTAATGCATTTTACGTACCTTTTCTTAACAGGAGTTTCAAACATTGCCATCATAGTATCCGTGAAAATTTTCCCACATATTGGCATGCTAAATTCTTGACAGAAGTGTCACGGATTGCCATTTAAAAAAAAAAAAAACACAATTGCCACGAATTGAAGGATATATATTTTTCAGTTTTATTTAAAGCTTATGATTTTTGAAGTAAACTTCAAATTATATATATAATTATTCAAAAATATTAAAATTTGGAAAAGGTAAAACATACACAAAAAGAAATGTAGTCGTCTAATTATCTTGATTCCCGAAGAACCCATGTTGTCTAGGTGAGTCTACGAAGTTGTTTGTGGTGTGTGTTGGGCTGCGCGGTGGTGGATGTAGATTCCTCGGATTGTGTGGTAGAAGGCGGTATACATTAACATTGACTTGAGAGTAATATGATCTATGCCGTTAATCATAGCACGTTTGTGGTTCGTTTCAGACCGGTCATGGTTGTCGGTCATCCCCATATCTAAGTCCAGATTTTATGCTAGAAACGAAGCTATTGATTTGTTCGAATTGATGCTTTTGTTATTGGATCAATTGAATACCATATATATGCTTTTTGTTAACCATAACTGTCTAAAAATAAAAATAAAATGATCTTAAAAATTATATATATAAAAGAAAAATTATATATAATAGTAACAAATATAAACATAAAAAGAAAGTAAAAAAGAATTAATGGTTGATAGCACAATATTACTCGATCTTCTCCTTTCCAAATTAAATAACACGCATCTATCCTCGCACACATCAATTTATGACAAGGTAACCCTAGCAACTCATCAGATTGTTTTCTGTTAATTAATACGATTATATATGAGCTTTGTTAGGCGACAAAAAAAATTCTTTACGCGATTAAGATATTTCATCTAAGCATGCCACTAACATATTGTAACTAATCTTCGATCTAGTTCTTCACTTGCTATACGTAAGATACAATTGAGAAATCCTAGCAGCATACTCCTCGTCAAGCAGTCCATTTGCTGCTTATAATGCTTGGAAAATGCAATCATGGCATATCTATTCGTAAATTGGTTTCGAGTTATTCGAAACCATGTATACATATGCATATGGATCATGATATAGATTGAACGATACTTGAATATTAGAATAATCATCCTGTGATTTTTTTTTTCAACCGCGCAATGACTTTCAATGCTTCTTCTTCGTCATAGGAATTTGTTTCATGAGGCATCTAGATGATTAGATCTAAACATAATAATTTACCGTAATTTCCTTCACGTATAGGTGATCAGGAACAATATATGCACCAAAGCGGGCACATTAAGTCTCCTCGTTCCATATAAAACACTTGATTAGGAGCGAAACACAAAATATGTACCCCATCTACAAACTTATATGACACAATTTTTTCAATCTAGATCTATTCGTATATACATATATTCTCTCGATTTGAAAAGCACTTTTTTTTTTGTATGGATTGAATTTTTTATTTGTGTGTCAAGAATATTTTTGAGTTGGATCAATATAATTCTTTTACCACCAAATGCCACATATACTTCCGGTGAATTTTAAAAATATATTCTATTTAGACTTTGATATGACTATACTATTTTGCATAAACATATTTTTGCAATCATTGCCAAGGAATCGTCCATTAAATTTTAAAAATTATCAAACATTTGATTTATTTGATTTAATTTCACTTCGTACTTTGAATCTTTGCTTTGTTAGCTTATCTTATAAGAATAGTTTGTCGACGAAAAATATATAATTTTTACAGATAATCACAACATAATATATGGAAATTTGCCACATATTAGACTGTTGTTTTGCCACGAAAAATTTCTGACCAATATGTGTCTAAAATAGTCACGAATGTGATCGTTGCAATCTGTAACTATTTCTTCATATTTAAATTTCAGATTAGCTAGTAACTGCCAGATATTTTTTTTAAACAATGGAAAATATTTTGTGGCAATTCACAGTTTTTTTTTAGTAGTTTAATCAAAATACATAAGATCATAATGGTTCGCTCGATACATTGGTGGTGAGGATTTGTAGTATAATAAGTTTCTGGGGGTTTTAATGTGTTTTTTTTTTTTTTTTGCTAAGGTATGATTTATATATTAAAAAGAAAATCAATATTTTCAAAAGGAGATAATTTTTTTTTAAAAGCCTAACCTAGATTTAGAGTCAAATGTCGAGTTATGGATTATGTTATGTACTACTGGACTATTGGGTTGATAGCTTTACATGTCAACTCTGTTCTCTTGTGCTTGTTAGAATCTAGAATACATTTGATTTGACATGTAAAGTTGAGGCTTTGAAAACAAAGTTGTAACCCATTTCAAGAATAGACCGAAGAAAATCGATTCTTCTCCACATTCAACATCATTAAGAACGAGTCATGAAATAAGCCTCGCCACCGAAGAAATCAACACCTTCTGTTTCAAGTCTGAAACAATGCTTATGCATTTCTTTGCAACGTGAATACGCTTTACCATCCAAAGTTGAGGATGTGGTTGGTGGATCAATTGTGGTTATTGTTCTAAAATATATTTGAGTTGAAAAAAAAAAATATATATATATATATATATATCTCTTAAGTGTTTAAAAAGAAAATAAGAAATGGTTTGAGATGCTTGTAGGGTTAAAAGAGAAATATTATGGATTTTAACCCTTTAAGAAGTGAGGATTGGGATGGGAAATACTAGATGTCAAAAGCTTGTAGATTCCGTATAATATTGGAGGTTGAACTTTGTATGCATAAATTGTTCCCCTTTTTAGATAATTTTTACGTAATGTCTAAAATTTCGTTTGATTAATTTGAGAGAAACCCACCAAAATGCATAAAACAGCTTCATTAATTTAGCCTTTTTCATCAAACCAATTGAGAACGATTGACATCCCTTTAGTGAGACCGCACTTGAATATATTTAATGAATGTTAAATAGTTGTTTTGGGATTGATTGTGAGAGTTTGCTTATGTCTCGGGATTTATAGTAGAAAGATGATTAGAAATAATTATGGTGAAGTAAAAAAAAGTAAAAAATTTGTTTATGCATCGGTTAACTATCTTTGAGGAATTGCGTTTAATCCTTTGTTTGAGGCTTTGTGGTTATGAATCCTTTGTTTAAACCTTTTTCTTGAACTATTTTTTGTTGTTTGATTGTGGACAAACAAATGATAAGTTTGGGGGAATTGATAAGTTGTGTTTTAATGATTTTATTTTTTTGTTTTCCTTCGTTCCATTCATTATTACTTTGCATTTTGACTTATTTAGGATGGATTTGCGTCGCATTTTGTCTTTATTAGGTTCCATGAAGTGAATCATGGAGATTGGAGGTTCATGGAGTATTTTGATCTAAAAGGAGATAAGATGGAGTAAAGGAGTAAATGAGAGATAAAGCGGAGACCAAGAGAGTATGAAGTATTTCATGGACACAAAGAAGAGGATGTGAACAAACTCACGGTCGATTAAGAGCTCGATTAAACGTAAACATGCTACATATATGGACCAAATCGACCTGATGATCGACCGATCAAGATTAAAACCTCAGAAAAGTTTGATCGATCGAACGGTCGATCATGAGATCGATAAAAGGCAAAGTAAAGATGATTCTGCAATCGACCTTATAATCGATCGATCAAAACTCCATTCTGATCTATCACACTGTCAATTACACGATAGATCATGAGGCTGTTTTATCTTGTTATTTGCCGGATTTGACCCGGTTTGTCTCCGGTTAACCCGGTTTGCATCCTTTCTCTATAAATACAATCTAGACCTAATTTTTATGTATATTATGCTTATTTTAAACTTCATTTTTCCTCTTTAAGGTTTCTTTCAATATATGTATGAGATCTTGAGTTTATTGCAATCAATATGATTTTCCTTTTAGATTTACTTTACTATCTCAAATACATTATGATTATTCAAAGATCATTGAAAGTGTTTTTTGTGTTTTCATGATGTCTAGTGAGTAGTCTTTTAAGAGCTTGATGGTTAGGTAGATTTGGGTGATTAGGGGTTGATATATGATGATTAGGGATTAGATCTCCAAAAGCTAGATTAACCTAGGCCAAGCTAGTCCAGATCATAAGTGGTTTTGTTATCCGCAAGGTGTTCGATAAAATGTCTGAGAAAACTTAGTAAGTGCTTAACATTTCTATCTAATAAAAATTGATGATTAGGATGTTAGATGGTTAGTTAGACTTGAAATTAATGCCTACTTAACTAGTGATTACGAATAAGAGTTTTTGTTAATAGCTTGATTAGTATAGGATAAGCCATGGAACTGGATTAGTTTACATTAATGTTCTAAAACTAAAAGATTAGCATTGATGGTTTATTAAGCATCATAGGTTAGCTACTAATCACCTGAATCAATTGCCTTAACCCCGAGAGCTCGTTTGTTTATCATTGCTCAAAACCGTTTAATTTAAATCTTGTTTCCGTCTTATTTACATTTGAATTTTGTTAGTCTTTTGCATAATGTCTTCTTATGCTTAGCTTTACTTAGTTTGTTGGTAGTTAATTTGTTTTAATCATTTCACTTTGAAAAACCCAAAACAAATCTTGTATTGCTTAGATTAAATAACTTCATGCATTCTTAGTGAGATAGTTTTTGTTCTTTGAGGATTCGACACTCTAATATTCGATGACAAGCCATATGCTTGTAATAGAGAGTGAATAGAGTTGTAAAACTTTATCTTTATCATTGGCGTATATAGTTTTGGTAGTTCTCTATATTTTGAAGAACCCTTGAATTTGTGAATAAACGAACTCCTCAAGGGGGTTATTCAAACTTCATACTCACGTGCTTGTGTATTACATCCATATAATACTATGTTGGAACTTGCGTCATTTGTATTCTGAAAACGCCTTCTGCTTTATGCATTTTTTCCTTCAAAATTGCATACTAAATATATCGACTTTTGGCTCGATGAATAAAAAAAGAATCGGGTTAGTATATTTTACCTTCCACGGAGAAATCCCATGGTTGCCTCTTTTAGTTGCATTGGGTACTTGTCAAAGATGGCTCAAGAATTTTTAAATATTTTACCATGGCATGAGAATAATGTGCTAGGGGATCGTGGATTCATTGATTTGGGAATAAAATCAGATGCAATGGTCGCATAAGCTATTGTATCTCACAGGCGTAGAAAGCATTGGGTGGAGTTATTATATTAAATTGTAGAGGAACTTGATATGCTACGTACGGGATCGTGAAAGTTATTTAGAAGCAGATGTGACTTTGTGGAGAGGTAAAGATGATAAGATCAAGCCAAAGTTTTCAACAAAAGACACTTGGAATACATGAGTCAATTCCACATGCCTGTCTTGTCAAGATCCAATGGAGTATCGGGACCAATTGTTTTTTCCTTGTAACTTCTCGTTTCAAGTTTGGGAGAAGCTAACTCGCGGGATTTTCCAACATCGATATACATTTAAACTACAGCGACATTCTCTCGGTTATATCAGTTCAGCATTCAGTCGTATTCCTCGATTCATCCTGAGGTACGTCTATCAAGTCTTGGTTCATTCTAAATGGCGAGAAAGGAATCGGCGAAGGCATGGAAAAATTGCAACCTCACCAACGAATTCACCCAAGTCATTGACCACATAATTCGAAATCGTCTCTCAACTCTAAAAGAACCGGGTTCAAACAAACTGGAAGACAGTTTGCGTGTATGGTTTTTTGGATCAAGAAGTTCGTAGCCATTTGCTCAGTTTCAATTTTTTTTTTTTTTCAATTAATCTTTGATTGGGGGTTGACTATAGTGTAAAAACGGATTTTTTGATTACATTCATTTAAAAAAAAAAAAAAAAAGATGGCTCAAGAATTTTGTTTTGGGATAAATTGAGAATTTTTTTAAAATTTATTAGAGTATTGTTCTTACAAGATAGCGGGTCATTTGCAATATGTTGATACTGTCCAGACTATTGTTAATGGCTTAGGTCACTCATAATGCACATAAAATGTTAATACGATATACAACTTTTGATTTTAAAACTTCTTGGTGTAGATGCTCTAAAATTCAATTAATAACATAAATTTCTAATATCGTTGTAGATTATACTTAATTTGACAGTCGATTTGTTACTTCGAAAATTTCTCCATGTTTTGTTTTCACTGTTATAAGATACTAAAAATCACCTTTTAATAGGTAATTCATGATTATATTGGTCTATGTCAAACATGTTATAGAGTTCTCTATATAAATACTTTAGGAAAATAAGTGCTCTTTGAAGATATAAATAAGTACTCTTCTTTCATGCACTCTCAATATTACAGAATCAAATATAACATATATACAAATCCTTATATATAAAGAATAACATATGTAGTACTTTCATTATTTGGTTTAATTAACCACTAATCCAACATATTTTCACAATTCATATAAAAGTCAAAATTTGGTGCGAAAAACGGAAAATCTCAAGCTATTAATGTAACGTTCATGGCATTAATGTGTTCAAGCTAAGTATGTATAAAATAGATATAAGAGATTTATGGCTTTTTCATGACTTACACGCGAACAAATATTTTCTTAATTACATTTAAAATTATTAAAAATTTATAGTCTCTTCATGACTTACACGCGAAAAAATATTGTCTTAATTGAATTTAAGATAGTTATGAAAGATTTATGGCATCGTCATGACATACACGCGGAGAAGTATTTACTTAATAGTCAATAACAACTTTCAACAGTCATTACACAAAAACTTCCAAAATATAAATTATAAAGTAACAAAAATGCCCATGTATTGGTTTTTTTCTTTAAAAAATCTCATAAAGTCTTTAGCTTTTATTTAAGTCATTTTACAACCACAACTTTTTAAAAATAAAAAAATAAACCCCTATTAACATTTTTTTGGGTTTAATTTTTACCACATTGAATGATCGGTTCTAATAAATTTCTTTATTTTGAAAATATATGCAATTAACATCAAATTGGAAAAATTGTCATTGGAATTGATATTTACACCGTAGAAAAATTGTCATTGGAATTGATATTTACACGTTGTATACATGAAAGGGGTGATTTGCTAACAAGACAAAATTAAGAGTAAGAGTTAAAAATTAAAATAATTGATTGGATCAAAATTAAGGGACTTATTTTGTGATTTTTCATTTTCTTATGTCCTCACACGTGGAGGTTAAAATGGTAAATATTAAAATAACCAATAATTATTTTTAGTTTTAAAGTCATTTTAATATATAAATGGTAATTACTCTAACAACTTTAGTCCACTTGCAATTTAGTCAATAATTTGAAAACTTTGAAAGATATTAATTAAAGTAGTAAATGATTTTGCAAAACTGCATTAACTCTCCTTAAATTTACTCTGAACCCATTTATGTATATGTTTACTATGTTATATATTTATGCATATATATGGCCCTCTATTGCATACTGAGAGGTAAGAAACTGATAGGAACACTTCAAAAATTGACCTCAAACTCGACGAGCTAAAAGAGGTGAAGTTCTCTTTCATATCTTTTATTTTAAGTATGGCTCTGTTTATATATATATTTGTATATTACTTACAGTTGATTTGAAAGAAAAATTACTGTTGATTTGAAAGAAATTTCTGTTCTACTATGTCTGTGAGAGGAAAGGATATGGTTCAAGTGTCATTGTTATTGGGAATGGCAATTATATTCCTTTTCCTTAACATTCTTAGCATAAGAAAACTAATTATGCATATAAAAACAATCACATCGTATTTGTTTTGTATTATCTCATGGTGATTTACTAAATAAGTTTAATATATAACTCATGCTCACGTTAACAAAGACCCTTACAGAAATGGGTTGATTTCTTGATCTCCTTCATTGGAGATCATGACTGATGTTCAAAAGTCCACTAAAGAATATACATAGATATATAATCTAGTTGTTTTTGATACTTAAATTGAATTAATAAAAGATGGAGGGATCTATCATTTGGGGAAGTATAATAGATTTATTTAATTTATTTATAACTAATTGCTTGAATATGGGAAGAGACGACGAAATATAGTTAAAAATTTGGAGTATCCTTTTTGGTTTTTACTTTACCACATACATGAAAAATATATACAATCATTCTTCCTTTTGTCTTCTTTTATCTTTGGAATATATCTTTTCACGTTCAATCTTCCATGACACACAGAAGACAGACATACATACATATATATATATGTATGATATGATAGGAACTTTAAAAATAAAATAAAAAGAGAGACCCATATGAGATGATGATAACGATTGTGACAAATAATTGTATTTGTTAACAATTTAAGAAAAACACTAGATGCTTGGTGGATTAACTTTTGAAAATTCAAGAAATCTGTCTATATATATATATATATATATATTAAAACATAACATTTTTAAAGAAAAAAATCATGAGATAATTAACGAATTACACATCAGTGTTACTTTATAATTTAAATTTCTATTTCTGTGTGTTTTAGTTTAAAAACAGTTTTTTATTCTTTATTTGGATATTTTTCTTATGACATATCATATGGTCGAACGTTTTAAATTAGTTAAATCTTACGTACGCACAAATTCCAACAGTTTCAGTTCCTTAAGATATATAAAGCCAAAATTATCATTATATATTTAAGAGCAAACTCGTATCGAAATTTTATGCTAATGTCAAATATCTTCTTCTACTTCATTTTAATGTCATATTACACTTATGGTAATCGTTTTCTAAAACCTTTTAGATTCCAAAAAAAAAACTTGAAATTTATTATTAAGTATTCACATATGTTAGCGAGAGAGAGGAGCTGTTGAGGGTTGTCTCACGCACCACCCACTGTCGTTTTGTGGCAAATGGATTGGGTCCACCGACCTCTGTAGCTCTCATAGTTTTTTTTTTCTTTTTTTCTTCTAAAGACTAATAACATATTTAGAAACAAATAATTAATTGCTCTGTATATTTGTTAGTGTCTTCAGGCGACACCCAAATTTTATAAAATATTTTATTCAAATGCGTAACAAACAAAAAATATCCATATAAAATATACACGATAAAATGTATAGAGTTTTTAGTATCCTATGTATCATATAGAATTTTCATATATATAAAATTAAAACTATACCAAACTAATCAAGCTACATTTAAATTCAGTTTGGTTTTTTTTTTTTTAACCGAATACGAACTTTTAACACTCTAGGCTATAAAATTGGAGAGATGAGGTTTTTTTTTTTGTATTTACTAGCCTAGCACTCTTTTCACCTGTCACTTTCAACTTCTCTCTTCTATTACCTCACAAGAATTTCTCTGTTTTTTCATTTTATAAAAGCATAAACAATTAATTAAAAATCTGGAATATCCCATTTTTAGGGCTTTATTGAGATAAGATATCAGTGGAAGTCAAAAAAGAATTTAATGTTAAAGAGTTTCTTCTCTCTAATTTCATTTCATTTATCTTTTTTTTTTTCCTTATTCTCTCTCTCACCATCACATAGAACACAGAAGAATCCATGGCTGCTTCTTCATCCTCCGCTGCTTCTTTCTTTGGAGTCCGACAAGATGATCAATCTCACCTTCTCCCCCCTAATTCCTCCGCCGCAGCTCCTCCTCCTCCTCCTCCTCCTCCTCCTCACCACCAGCCACCACCGCCACCGCTTGAAGCTCCACCGCAGAAAAAGAAGAGAAACCAACCAAGAACTCCAAGTAAGTTAATTACCTCTGAATTGAAATCATAATTTTTATTTTGATAAAATCATGTGATAATTTTTTAAAAGCTTATGGATTGGTGAAAAAGAGAAATCCCTTTTTCATGTCGTTTTTTATTCTCCCTTTTCCAATTTTTCAAATCTTGAAATAAGCAAATTAGTAAACCCTAGTACTTGATTTTTCAAAATTCTGATTTCAATCAATTTATCTTCCATGCAATATAAAACTTTTAAAATTTAATCAATAATTTTTCTCTTGATTAGATTCCGATGCAGAAGTGATAGCTTTATCTCCAAAGACACTAATGGCTACAAACAGATTCATATGTGAAGTATGCAACAAAGGTTTTCAAAGAGAACAGAATCTACAACTTCACCGAAGAGGACACAATCTTCCATGGAAACTCAAACAGAAATCGACCAAAGAAGTGAAGAGGAAAGTGTATCTTTGTCCGGAGCCCTCGTGCGTTCACCATGACCCCTCACGTGCTCTCGGAGACCTCACCGGGATCAAGAAACATTACTACCGTAAACACGGTGAAAAGAAGTGGAAATGCGATAAATGCTCTAAGCGTTACGCTGTTCAATCGGATTGGAAAGCTCACTCCAAGACTTGTGGTACCAAAGAGTATCGTTGTGACTGTGGTACACTCTTCTCTCGGTAAGTATTCCAAATCTTTAAAACTCTTCAAATTATAATTTAATCTATATATCTAGTTATCTGTGTATGAATATGAGTCTGTGAGTCATTCTTCATGGATTAGGGTTTTTTTTAGGTTCACTTTCTGTTTCGCCTCGAAGTCTTCGATGCTCTTATCGCTTTCTTTCGTGCAGTAAATGCAACTTTAGTTTTCCTTTTTTATTCAAAATAATTTTTAAAAATAAAAATAAAAATGATGCATGAACACACGTGAATGTGTGTGTGTGTATATAACTATATCTATATATGACACTGAAACTGCCATATTTCAATAGATGCTTTCTAGCAGAAACTCGAAACCAAAGAGGACCAATTTTAATTCAGTTTTTTTAAAAAAAACAAAAATATTAGTTTGCCTTGGAAACACCGCCCTATTTTCGGTCATATAAATAAATTAATTTTTTTTTCAAAAGTTTTTTCTTAGATATGAAATTATACTTATACTATATGGGCAATTCACGTGCTGCTAAACTATATAATATCTAGGGAGGTTGTTCTTTCAGTGTTTGTTCTCTTATGTGCAAAATTTTACGAAAATGTAATTATTTCATATGATTCGTTTGTACTCTGCACCATAGCGTTACACACCACATATTTTTTTGGTTCACCACTCTACACATTTTGCATAAAATGGCATAAATCTGCATAGAAGTGATAACTAACATACTATATAATTATATCGAAGATAGAGTTTTTTTTTCGAGTCTTGGCTGGCATTGCTGTGTTTGTGTGTGTGCGCGCATTTAGAGGAGTTCTATAAATGGAATGAGGAAATAAAATGGTGGCATAGATACATATAAGTAGTTATTTCAGCATTTATATAATAATATAAGTAGTTCATTGAATACATGCTCAACTTGCATTTATTGAACTTACAGGATGTTCAATTAGACAAATTCAGATATTCATTTGACAATCATTCTCTCTATATTAGTGTGAAACTTAACTGTTCCCACCTACCTTTGGAATTCGTTGAATACCCATTTATTTATATATAGATACATCACCACAAACATACATAAATTATACTAGTTTGCAATGAAGAGCATATCTTATGCATAATAGTTTACCGGAGTTGATTAATAATGTTTGTGTTCATTAATTATTGCATATACTGACATTGATAGAATTATAGATTTGTTCGTACGCGTAGTCATATAGACAAATACTACATCATTGTTGAAATGTGACACAACATTGTACTCCTATTTATGTATATGCGTGCAATTTTAATATATGCATCATACATGTGAGTGTGTAAGCTGTTAAGAGTTACATAGGTGAATAATAATAGGATGTATAATAGAGCAATAGAGTGACTTTCTAGCTATCTATCTACTTTTCAAGATCCCATAATTACACGCGAATCTATTTGTAGCTACGTGGCATGATGAGTCTCTCTCTCTACTTACCATGTATTTTTTTTTTCTTTCACTTTTCCCAAAATAAGTCTTTTATTTCATCATTTATATGTAGAGAATAGAGATATATCTGACGATCCAATAGATTCCATTGTGAATTAATTTTTAATTTTATTTTGTGTCATAGGCGAGACAGTTTCATCACACATAGAGCTTTCTGTGACGCGTTGGCTCAAGAGAGTGCGAGACACCCAACTTCTTTGACTTCTTTGCCAAGTCATCACTTCCCGTACGGACAAAACACCAACAACTCCAACAACAACACTTCAAGCATGATCCTTGGTCTGTCCCACATGGGAGCCCCACAGAATCTTGATCACCACTCCGGCGACGTTCTCCGTCTTGGCAGCGGCGGAGGAGGAGCCGCTTCACGCTCTTCCTCTGATCTCATTGCTGCAAATCCTTCAGGCTACTTCATGCAGGAGCAAAACCCTAGCTTTCATGATCAACAAGACCATCATCATCATCAACAAGGGTTCTTGGCTGCGAACAGTAACATCAAGCCATCATCGATGAGTTTTCAACAGAATCTGATGCAGTTCTCACATGATAACCATAACTCTGCTTCCTCCAATCTCTTCAATCTCAGTTTCCTCTCTGGAAACAACGGAGTTACTTCTGCGACAAGCAACCCTAATGCTGCCGCCGCTGCTGCTGTTTCTTCGGGTAATCTTATGATTTCAAACCACTATGATGGAGAAACTGCAGTTGGAGGAGGAGGAGAAGGAAGCACTGGTCTCTTCCCTAACAATCTGATGAGTTCGGCAGATAGAATCAGCTCAGGATCAGTCCCTTCACTCTTTAGCTCATCAATGCAAAATCCAAATTCAGCACCTCACATGTCAGCCACTGCCCTTCTTCAGAAAGCTGCTCAAATGGGTTCAACCTCAAGCAACAACAACAACAATAACAATGCCTCATCGATCCTAAGAAGCTTTGGGAGTGGCATGTATGGAGAAAACGAGAGTAATCTTCAGGATTTGATGAATTCTTTCTCTAACCCCGGCGCAACGGGAAACGTTAACGGAGTAGATTCTCCTTTTGGTTCGTACGGAGGAGTAAACAAAGGATTAAGCGCTGATAAACAGAGCATGACTAGAGACTTTCTTGGAGTTGGACAGATCGTAAGAAGCATGAGTGGAAGCGGAGGGTTTCAACAACAGCAACAGCAACAACAACAACAACATCATGGAAATAGTAGAGAAAGAGTTGGTTCGTCGTCGGATTCCGCCGATAGAAGCAGCATGAATGTGAATACCGGTGGTGGTCCGGCAAGTACTTCACCACCTTATGGAATCCATCATGCGAGTTTCTAAGGAGATAAAGAAGTTTCTATGGGAAAATTTTAAAAGGTTTTTAGTTCATCAAAGTGCATGCTATATCTTTCAGGTGTGCATGTCGTCATCAAAACCCCATTTGAAGTAATTAAATTTTAGTTGCAATCTATCTAAACTCAGTTCTTTTTTTTTTTTTTTTGTAAAAGATTTTGCCTTTCATAGTTTATATAATGGATTCCCTCCTGAAAAGGAAAAATAATTTCAGAGTTATAGTTTATGGTTTCAGAATGAAGAAATTTTTATATTATTGGAGTTCTTAATGTTTGGTTATTTATTTATTTATTTTTTCTAGCTTTGTGACTGATTAAATATTTTAAGAAATTTAATATATTTCTGGCTTATAGTTTTAGAGTAAATAAGTAATTTAATTATTTATTTATTTATTTGTGGAGTCAATGCTAAGTCTTTGTTCTGTATATATTATTTCTTATAGAGTCAAAGACTAAAACAACACTCTACCAACGGGTTTAACTATAAAAAAATTGGTGTGAAAATTTGTTTTCGGTAAGGAAAATGTTTTTGATTTTTGTTTTTGGCTGACACATTTATCGTCTTATCATTGCATGGGGCAGTCAATGAGTTGGAGAGTACAAGCAGCCTTTGCTAAGTTTCTTTGTCTTTTTGTTTTTATTTTCTTTTATTTGCCTTTTTATTCTTTAATTTCTTTTCATTTGTCATCTTCACTAGCTGGCAATGTCACGAGTGTTTGTCCTGTGATTCCCTTTCTAAATATCTCGATACATGTATACATACATGTCACATGTGCATATATATATATATATGCATTTGTATAGTTTTGTATGTAACATGTTCCTACCATATCCTCAAAGGATTGTCCCCATCATATTTAAATTTAACGGTCCAAAATAAACAATTCTGTTTCATTCACGCGTCTTCATTATTGATGCTAATTTGCGGTTAAAAAATAGCATCAATAAAAACTAAATCTAAGCAATTTCGATTTTGGTTTGGAAACATGTTTTTATTAAAATATATCTTTAATGTTATAAAAAGAATTAAAGTTTTAGTTTTAAATTTTTTATTTTATTTTAACCTTTTTCCTTTAGATTGGCTTTTTCAAATATCTAAAAATTTAAATGATTCTAATGGAACTTGTATTTGATCTTTCGGTTCGGTGTATGTTGATTTATATTTTTCATGGATTTTTAGCTAGTTTTAGATATTTTTTTGTTAAAGATTTATTGTATAGGTGTGCGTATGTGAACATAACATTACATTATTGTGACAACATTTTACAAAAAAAACATTTACGTTGAAATAACGATATTAATAATAGTAATTTAATGTCTTTGTCGTAATAATTTATATGGGGAATAACAATAATAGCTAATATCATATATATATAATGTAGGGACATACAGGCAAGTGATGGAAGTAAAGAGGCCCATCGACTTGAAACGAGAGGGAGAGATGATATCGTTGTCTCACCAAAAACAGACAGCTCTTCTCTCATCTCCCCCCTGTTTTTCCTTTTTCTGTTCTAAAATTGTTATACTTATAACCTTATTTTAAATAAGAATATAATTATTGGTTAAGTAATCCATTTAGATAATTCTCTTGTTTCTTAATTACATGTTAATCTTATCCCAATTCAAGTTGAATACATTTAGAGAAAAATGTAGATTTTAACCACCGACAACAAAAAATTTGGCGAGTGGTGGCATATGATCTCAGCCCTAAGACTAGAAGTGTAAAATTTGTTTTAGTTTAGTGCTCAATTCTATCATGTGTAAACTATGCGCATTTACCACTTAATAGTTGAATCTTCAGTCTTGATATTTTACAAAAAGGTATATTGTTGATATTAATCGAATGTTTCGGCAGAATCCGAACATCTTTTACTAATATATTTCTGGCGAAAGCTCGCTCACCACCAAAATTGTATGGATGCTTGGTCAAAATTCATAGATCTTGCGTTAAATTTTTTAATCAAATGACCAATTAAGACATATGCAGTTGTAAACCCATCAAACTAATTTTTATATTGAAAAAGTGTTGTTTCGAGCGAGTAACAATCATATTTGAACTTATCTTAACAAATTCTTTAAAATAATATTATATTCAGTTATTTTCACTTAACTACTTAAATCATTTCCAAAATTGTTAACTTCATACCTTCACAGATTGAATTTACACAAAAACAGAATTTATTAGTCTTACCCTTCTCTTTGGTAGATGTTAAAGTTATATGCCAATGGATCCAAATGTGTGATTGATCAAATAGAATATATAAGCATATTATCAATGCATCTATTAATTAATTGATGTTGTATGGCCCAATTAAAGTTTTTTCCCATAATGAAGTGGACCAAGAACAAGCAGAAGAAATCTCAAGAATTTTTGTAGTATTCACAAACTTTTCTCGACAATCTCTTCACGGGCCACTTTTTTTTTTTTTTCAATCTTTCACATGAACGACAACTCTGTCATTCACATGCTTTACCCTTTTATTTTTCTTATCCATTTCAATTAATATAAATCCACATATCAACTTTATATATACTATATAATTTCTCAGATTCGCAAACCTGATTTTTTTCTTTCTTTTTTACTGAATTTCCTTGAGAAACATAATCGCTGTATTCTTTTTAATGGTTGTAACTCCATACGGAGCATACCCCACCAGAGAAACAAAAAAAAAAAAAAGGAAAATAATGTTTCAAGATCTATCATATCGATTTGGACTTGTTTCTTTTTTCCTTTTGGTAAAGACTAGTATGAACCAAAAATGTATTTATCAAAATGCTACTTGAAATTTTAATTAATTGAAATATTTGTGAAATAATCTAAATTTTCATTAAAATTTTCCACACATATTTTTTTGTAAAATTTGTGATTCATACGGGTTTATTTAGATAGCCAGTTTTGTTGCCCTATCGACCGTGTATAGCTCTTGGGAGGGCAGGGAGGGGGTAAGGGATATGACCATGTCTTAAAGTTTGAATCCTATATATAGCGAGATGATTAATTTATTTTGCTAAGATTCATAGTCAAAAGAAACTATGAGTCAACAGTAAAAAACCCTTGTATACCAATTTTTTCATTGTTAAACATAATTCTTTTTTAAAATAACATGATGTTTCCAAGAACATCATGTCAGTGAAGAATGTTTTTAGATGCATAGTTTATATATTTTGAAACGTAGTCTTTAAAACTTTGAATTCTTTGGACAGTTTTCAAAATATATATTTTATGGATCTCGGATCAGAAATACTTCAATGCTGGTTCCATGGGAAAAACCCAAACTGATTTTGCATCGGCCTCTTCTCGGTGCTTACCACTTCGTGACAATTGGTTTCTTAATTTTGTATCTTTGTGCATGTAAACACGTTTTTATCGAAACACACTTTGTTTAATTTATAAAAGAAAACCGTTTAACAAATTTTTATGGATCCGTTATGTCATCTTTATGTGTGTTATGTATTATTGTTTTTTTTTTTTTGGAAAAAAACATTTATGTATTATTATTTTATATTGTTATTTCAGAAAAACCCTAGATTATATCATCGAGAAATGGTGATCTAGTGGTACATTTCGGGAAGATTTTTTTTTCTTCTTCTGTGTATACAGATCAAATCCTCCTATGTACTGATCCACACTATTAATATTTTCGTTGTCACTCTAAACATATTAAAACATGATAAAAATTCCAATTTTTACAGATTCCAATAATTTATATGATTTGAGTTCGTACAGATAGTCAACGTTGGGAAAGTAACGATAATTAAATACCAAAAAAACGAGTTAAGGTATATCTTCGGATTGTCAACAACATTTTGCCTTTTAACTTTACTGTTAAATTCTTGTAAGAAAAAAATGTAATGAAACATATATAAATTTAATAACTTTGACTTGATTTATCATATGATTAGGTACTGTTTATTTATTTTTTGTATTTTCCCATATACTGAATTAGGTGGCCGACTTTTTTTTATAGTCTACTATAATTTACAGTAGTTTATTAATTAATTATAAATGCACATGTATATACACAAAGCTAGATTCTGACAAAAAAGGTGTATAAATTTCGGCTCAATCATATATATACCTACATATGCACACACATTTCATCAAAAATAATATGTGTAGTTTATTTCTTTTACATCGAATATGTTTAATATATTGACCTTTCGGAGTAATTGTAAGTTACATGTTTCGAGTCCTGATCATAGACTGGAAAATCATTAGTACGGGTGAGTTTGACTTCTTGGAGCCATCTACTATTACACCAGGTAACGTGGCCAATTTACGTAGCATTTGGAGAGCATTTGGAGAGCATGAGTAGAAGATGATCTTATCCAAGATGTTTAGACATCTTTAGGACCTGGCCCAAACACCTTTTAGACCGTTTTAAAGAACGAAAGTACAAAACAAATACATGATGCTGCAAGATTTACTTAATCTAAATTAGACGTGGTGCTAAGTTATTTTTCTTAAGTTAAGTGGAGCCATCTATTATCAAAATATGAGCAACTCTAATCCGTGCTTTTTGGCTATATGAGCCCCCCAAGCGTGGTACCAAAGAATGAATGAGCACCAAAAGATTTTGATACCGGAAAGAAGAGGTAACTCCGGCTGCCGATATCCTTCCTCCCACTTGCTAAAAACGTTTTCCTTGGTTGGACATTGTGCAACGAAAACCGCTAACTCAAACCATACAGAGAGGTAGAGAACGAGAAAATGCCCATTTGGAACTCATCAACATAGGCAAGAACGTGGCATAACTTCCAACAAAGAACATTAAAGAGTAACAAAAGACTAGCCGGGTTGGAGATCAGTTGATTTGCGTGCCAGGGATGCTTGCACCTATTAACAAGGCTACGAGATACTCAGAAAAAAAAAAAAAAAACTCTCTGTTATGCGACAAGATATACCTGGATACAAATGACCACATCAACACCTTTTACATCTTTTTGAGAGGTTTGTATATATGTGAAAAGGGTCCATATCAAGCATGTAGAATTAGCTCTACATTGGTTCATCAACCTTTCTATAGAAAGAGTAACATATTTTCATTACTTGTACATCTATTTTGTGGAAAAACTTTGCTAGTATCAAAAATTTGAATAATAATTAGATGACTTACACCAAATTGTCTGGAAGCCGGAGGAACCCTCCAAAATACGTGGGGCGATTCAACCATGAGAAAGTTTCTATTAAAAAATCTAACGCTGGCACCACGCTTTTTTTTTAGTTTGGAAAATATTGTGTGTTCACTCAAGCTGTACCAAAAAATATATATAGACTAAATGGATCCCATAAAGCATGGTGGAGGCTCTGAGGTACATATGGACTTACATCGAAATGGAAAGAGGATGTCAAGCACGTATCGAGCGTCGAAACAACACGAATTAAACATAAAAGGGAGAAAAATGTTTCAAGCAAAAGAAAATATTCCACGAGAATCCCAAGCGATTTGCAAACCTAAAACTAAAACTCATAAGCAACAACAAGACAATCTCAAGAACCCCTAGTCAGGCATGGAGGGGATCAGGAAAAGGGGATAAACTTCTTGTAGTCCTACTTCAGTGAGCTCCCACAAAATCTTGAACATTGAGTTTTCAAAAGAGCATGTAGCACCATACCAATATTAAAAATATATCATCCTTCTCATTTTGAGTTCACCTCTAACTTGAGTGTTAAAATGTAATCGGTATAGACCACCGTAAAATCCTAGGTATTATCACGGTTTTAACTACGCACATGTTTATCTACGTTTCAAAGTCACCTATCCTCAAACCACGAGTTCAAAACTTCAAAAGAATCCAAAGATTTTGATCGGGAAATATATATTCTTATATTCCTATAAATGTGTATATATTAATAAGAATATATTAATGTTACATTACAACTGGAATTAAACACACACAAACCAAAGACTTATTCAAGAACGCACTAAACACAAGATTCTTCTTCTTCTTTTCCATATGAATATTTTTTTTTTAGAGTATCAATAAGAAAATATTAATATAATTTCTTATTAACATTTTTTTCTCTATTTAATGGAAGTGTTTTCTTAGTTAACCACGACCATTTGCTTGATGAAAGGTATTATATACTATATTTAATAATATACTTCAAATAAGTTTTGATAACATAGTAATGCAATAAGAAAAACTCAATTCCCTTCTCTTTGCTTCACCTTGTTATTATACAACATAAATATAACTTTGATTTTGACATTCGCCGTATTGCTTCAGTAACAACTAATCAATTAATATTTGTAGATCTAATATATAGAATATAGAATTATTTAGTTATTATATATATAGTGTGAATATTCAATTGTGACATGATATTGAATAATATGAAGATGTTGGATGCTTCTGCTTGGACTATGCTTCGTATTGGAATATACCCGATACGATTGGCTTATTATAGTCTTCAGATATGCTCATATGTATATTTGCATGTGCAACGTGGGATGTGTAATCTAGTTTATGAATTAAATTTACTATATATAACATGGTACCTATGCATTTATATATATACAACTCAATTAAAATAATAATATTTTTTTCCCCCGAATAAATATATATTCAAGTGGGTGTTTTATTTCCTTTATATATGTAGCCAGAAAATTAAAGGTACGATTTTTATTTTAAAATAATAAATGTACATTCATACCGGACATCATATACGGTACCGATTGAAACAGACCCACCTAATCACAGTTATATTTTAGTCTTTACTTATACATATATTTTAATTCTAAAAATTTATTTAATTAGATGTGACAAAAGAAAAATAGTTGCAACAATAATTTTTATTAATATGTAATAACAAATTTGAATTCGAGTGGTAATATTAACAATGATATTAACAAAAATTATTATGTTATATTTTTTGCTCCAAAATAATTATACATATACTTTTAATTATAATAAATCTGTGTACACATATATAAGCTATCAACAGTTCAAATATAAAATATCTAACCATTTTACACATAACTTCATAAATATAAAATTTAAAAAGTAAATTTATAATATAACTATTGACTTTGACTAAGACATATATATAGTCTAGTGATTATAAAAATATAGTTACGGCGTTACCATTAGTAACAATGTAGAAAAGTTAAACATACATTATTTAATTAAATTTGGTTTTTGTACAGTAAAATCAGTTAACATGTTCTTTAATCTCAACATCATATTCATTTAAACTCGCCGGAAGATGGATTTGATTTATCTGAAACCTCAAGCATAGAAAGTTAGAGAGCCGCACATTTTTTAAAGGTCCGATTGGTTGTAGTTATAAATTTAAGATTTTGTCTATACCATTTTATATGTGGGGTTTTTTGATGTATTTTTATAATTTAGGTTGTAGAACCAATTTTACATAATTTTCTAAAACCTAAAATTTACGGCTGTAGCTTTTTTTTTTATTTTTTTACGGCAAAGAAAAAAACAAAAATAGATGTAACTTTGAAAAATATATATAAAACATGTTAATTATGAATATAAAGTTGTACATCAAAATATGACTTTAAAAATATTTTAAAATTACGACCAATCAAACCATAAAAACTTTTATTTGGAACATCATTTTAAAGTATTTGGTAATAAATTTTATATTAAAAGATTGTGAGATGTATCATTATTATCTTTTGTCTCGCTGTGGGGCAGAGCGGGAGACGATTAATCACGATTGATCTCCTATACCTTCGATGTTTGAAGTGTTCCCATCCACATCGGTGTATGAGAAGAGTGGTGGAGGCACTTTAGTAATAGGGGTTAATTGACCCCCACAAATTTTGTAAAATCTGTTATATCTTCTTAAGATTATTATAATGACCCTAATATATAATAGTTTTTCACTAAATAAAATAAAAAGGTCAATACATAAAACAATAGAAACGCAAAGTTGGGTTCCGTTTAATTCTTTTAACCCAATTCCACTGTAATAAATTAGAAAACCTTAACTTAACTGAAGTAAGAAAAAAAAATTTCAGCTAATGATCTAATATTACTTTTACTTTTAAAAACTCACAAAATTTAGCTTTCGATTTTCTCTTGCCGACCATAGCTAAAAACCCTAAAATATCAATCGTCACTTGAATTTCAGGTAGAATGTTTCCGTTTTCTTTTTATGTGTAGATTATGTTCTAGAAAAAAATTAATAAAATTTTATGTTATATTAAATTTTATTTTTGACCCCTATAGAAAAAATTTCTAGTTCCGTCATAGATTTCATATTATGGTGTCAAGTGTCAACCGAATCACGACGGATCAGAACAAGAGGCAGAGACATTCCTTTAGATTTTATAGTATTTGGAAAGTTAGAAACGAGAAAATATTTCAGGTAATTATAGGAACCACTAGACATATTAAAATTATGCTTTAAGTGAAAGCAAAACATGGATTGAAGCTCAAATCATTTTGGAACATCCCGTGAAGAGTAGGTCTTTTAAAAACACAGCACACCATGTCTTTTTGAAGTTTAGTGAAGATTTATATTCATTAAATGGTGATATATATGGTCAGATTGGTGTGTATTTTTTTCTAAACCGAGAAGTGTGATCCCAAGTTTCTACCATTTTTAATCATTCAACCGCATTTCATTCTTTAACCATTTCTTTTAATCCGCTCTCTCCATTCAAAACCATAATATTTTATATTTGATTATGAACAACACCCCATAAATTCATATTGGAGTTGTAAGTCAGCAAAATAGCAAACTTAATATAAAAGACAGACTCCAACCAAACCCAAACCTAAAAACCTCACAACAGATATATTATATATTGATTATGAAAACGATAACGAAGATAACAAAATTATCACCTAATTAAGTTATACAATAGTAAGATATTATCAACCTCTTCCAAATGGATGACTTTGCTCGGGAAACTTCGCTTCACCATCCAAAGAAACTCCGCCACGACCATTACCACCACCGCGATTTACATTTCTCACCATTCCTCCAACTCCAAGAAAATCCAACGTTAACTTATCCGAGCCGCTCATATTTCCATTGTTTCCAAAATGAACGTCGAAGATACTGCCACCGGATCCACCGCTGCCACCATTAACGGCCGCCAATGAGTTCATAAGACCTTGAAGGTTTCCGTTATTATCATTCTCCATAATGCGTCCTCCACCAAAGTGATTAGCGGTTACACTTGATGAATTAGACGAAGAAGCTAAGCCTCTGAACAAAGCAGAATCGTTGCTTGTGAGTGAACCCATTTGTGTAGCTTTCTGAAGCAGTGCCGTGGCTGACACGTTAGAACCCGCGTTCAAGTTTTCTTCAGGGTGATGAACAAGAACGTCGGTGTTATATAGAGAAGGAAGACTCGTCTCCGAGTTCTTGGTGTTTTCTTGAAAGAATCCGAGGTTGAAGAAGCTGTTGTTGGTGCTGCTACTCTTGAGGTTGATGTTGTCGACTGGATCAAACTGTAGCAGACCGTGTTGGTTCATGAAACCCTGATCATTATTATTTGGTGTCGTAGTCAACATTCCTTGGCTCGACGAGCATTGGATTAGGAAGTTAGGGTTTGACGATTGGGGAACAAAGTCTCTCCTATTTTCGGAAGATGCAATGTTCAGATTGTAACCCGCGAGAGGGGTAAATCCGTAAGTTGGATGGCCACTCATGTGATGGTGCGAAAGAGCGCTGCCACCACCAAGTCTCCCGTAAATTCCGCCAGAGCCGGCACTGCTACTAGCAGTTGCCATTGACGTAAAGCTCACGGTAGGGTTTCTTGCAGTCTCTTGTATCAATGCATCGCAGAAAGCCCTATGCGTGATGTAACTATCACGTCTACAAAAAAAAAAATTGTAAATAAGACAACAGTCGATAATAAAGTTATTAACTCATATATATAATTCCGTGAGTCATAATTAATAACTGCTATAGTTATTGTGGCTACCATCTATAGGAGAGAATGATAGAAGAATATAGAGGTCGAGTCAATTGCTAATTTAGTGAAAGACCTTCTTCATTTAATGCAAAACCCATGAATGTTAATATAAGTCAGTCACATTCTGCAACAACGTATTTTACTCAAACCGTGAAAATAAAGAAAGAAACCCTAAGAGCATTAAAGTGTTCACCAGAACACTGTAATAAATTAAGTAACGCTTTTTTTGTCAATCAATTTAAGTAACGCACTCTTACCAAATTTTTGTGTATCTATGTATGCATATGTATATCTAGAGAGAGAAAGAGATAATAAGGGGTCCACAAATGGAGAGGAGTTTCGTAAAAAGGGGAACCTGCAAAGTGAAGAAGAAGAAAACAAAAGTGGAAAATGGAAAACAAAATCCAACTCATACATGTGACCAAATTTAGCATCTTTTAAATTTTCTTACTTTCAAATCACTGTCTTTCTCTATTCACAACTCATCAACAACCAAACAAATACATTGATAGATCCTATGTACATAGTGACTATATACAGTTTATAGGCGGTATAATCGAGGTTCAAATTCCGTGGCCAAATATACAATATTTCAGTCACAGATGAATTTATATATTTAGTATTTTCCATGTAAATTAGTAAATAAGCTAAGTTTTACATGCAGTGTTGAATGCAGCTTTTATTTAGAATAGTTTTTCAATATAATACAAAATAAAGATGGTCCATTGTTATACTTTACCAAGATAAGCGGGTACGTATATCTAGATACCACACACACTGACACACATATTATACGTTTCATCACTTAAAACAAATACGAACAAATTATTTAAATGAAATGGATAGAGATTACTTACCTAGAGAAGATGGTACCACAGTCACATCGATACTCTTTAGTACCACAAGTCTTAGAGTGAGCCTTCCAATCCGATTGAACAGCGTAACGCTTAGAACATTTCTCGCATTTCCACTTCTTTTCGCCATGTTTACGGTAATAATGCTTCTTAATTCCAGTGAGGTCTCCGAGAGCACGTGACGGGTCATGGTGAACGCACGTGGGCTCCGGACAAAGATATACTTTCCTCCTCACTTCTTTGGTTGACTTCTGTTTCAGCTTCCATGGGAGATTGTGTCCTCTTCGGTGAAGCTGTAGATTTTGTTCTCTTTGAAACCCTTTGTTGCATACATCGCATATGAATCTGTTTGTAGCCATTAGTGTCTTTGGAGATAATGCTACCACTTCCGCATCAGGATCTGTTTCAATTAATTAAAGACTTTAATAAATAAATTTTAGTCACCAATCCGACCCAAAATGTTAATCAATGATGACTAAATTGAAAACAAAAATGATACACACGATTACAAACATGTACATATATAAAGAAAAAAAATCACATATATATACGTATATATGATCTAATGGCCTGTCGATATAAATGAACTCTTGATACTAGATATACAAAAGAAAAAAAGAACAAAAGATTAGGGTTCTTCATTTTTTGTTTTGTTTTATCTTAAAAGCTTATTGTACTGATTCTTATTAGTGATAAATATATATATATATATATATATATATATATAAGAGGTACTTGCTTGGGTTTCCGGGTTGGTTTCTTCGCTTCTTGGGTGGTGGTGGAGCTGAGGAGTTAGGCTGTTGAATCATTGACATAAAAGTATCTTTCCGGTTAAAGTCGTTATCTCCGGCGCCGGAGCTGGTGATGAAGAAAGGCTGAGCAGAGGATGATGAAGGAATACCGCTTGTGTTAAATGATGATGACGACATCTTTAGATCTTCTTCTTTGCGTGGAAGAGAATATAATCTACAAATAATCCATACAAAAAAAAGTTTAAAAATATATATATAGTGAAAGAAATCAAATAATCGTTTCAGAAGAAAACGAAGGGAGGAATTATAAGAACAGGAAGAATCCATAGAGATTGACGACATGAAGAATTTTTATAAAAACAATTCACTAGAAGACATAAACAAAGAAAAACAAATTAAGAGTTTATACTTTTGTTTTTTTTTTTTTTGTAAAGAAGAAGAATTTTTAAGTCGGTTTTGTTCGTACCTGAGATCAAGAGAAAGAAACCAAGAAGAAGAAGAAGAAAAAAAAATAGTCAAAAAAAGCTATAAATCGGAGCTAAAGAAAGAACCAAGAAGAAGATGATGCATGATGATGATGATGATATAGAAGATGATGAAGAAGAAGACACTATTCCTATATATATAAATACATCTGTAGTATAATACAAATACAAACCTCAAAGCCCTATCTTTCTTTCTCTCTCTACTGTTTTGTGTTCTTCTTTTTAAAATAAGCCATATATGATCTTGAAAAGTATGTCTAAGGTCCCCTCTCTCTATCTCTCTGTAATTTTATTGTATATATATTAAAAGCTACTTTTCTTATAATATAATTTTACAGAAGGATGGTTACGGTTTGGGTGTCACTGTTAGAACGGTGAAATGTGTCCACATGCGGGGGTGTGGTGTGGGTACCACATTTTTCTCATTCGTATCTTTCTGGTGAGCTTTAAGACAAAACCCTCGTTTTCTCTTCATTTAACTTTGATTAGGTTTTGTTGTACTAACTTTTATTTTTTATCTAATAATATAACATATCATATATTAATACACATGATGCACCTATCATATAGACAATTTTTAAAGTTTGTTAGATTCTTGTATGAAAATTAATATATTGCATTTTTATTTTGGTTCAATATGTTCAATTGTTCAACCTTTAAGAAAAATACAATGCAAAACAACTGAACCAATTGGTTTGAACCAAACCTTAATCCTGAACGAGTAAGTAACCCTCAACCGATCTGAATAGACTTAAAAAAGATAAATCACAAATTTCCATCTTAATAAACGTATCCACAATTTGTCCCGAATCATCATCTTTAATATATAATGGTTTTGCCAATATATTGGAATGAACTTCTTCAATGCGCTTCATTCTACGAACTTTTAGATAGCCAGAGAATACTTGCTTACCACTTTGGAAGTCTTGCGTGTATATGAATGGATTTGATAGCCTTTTATAATAAGTTGCTGCTTGCGATATACCAAGTAGATTCGAACCATTAATTCCAATATCACTTTAAGAGCTTTTAAAAAATGATATTGAAATATAATATTTATTCGACGGTATTGTTTGATTGTCTCTTTTTCACCTCGTCTTTTTTTTTTATTTTTATATAATTTTATTTTTACTTCAGTTTACAAACCATAAAATATTAAGTATCAGGCGACTTCTCATCCTCTCTTCATTAGCATCGATGCTTATAATGAGATCGTACAAACTGCAATGGGTCTTTGGACAGGGCCATTTAACTAAGCTGAAATAGCTAAGCCTCCCTGATTGGGTTGTAATATGTTTTCAAGTTGTAATATGAAATAGCGCGCACACACACAAAAGAGCTATATGAGGAATCTCTTTAGAATTCTTTTTCATTTTGTTGGTTAACGGTAGTTAAATTAAAATGCAAGGGAAACAAATGAAGAGATACAACAAACAGCCCAAGACCTAGTTGTTTCTGGGCCAGCCCACTAGAAAATTAAATCAACAAGGAATCTAGAAGAACCAAATAAATATAAAACCCTCACCAAGATCAAGAGACTCAATAACAACTCTGTTTCTGCCATTCCGAGAGCTGATAATTTTAATAATTGATACACATACATTATCGGATTAGTCAACATAGGAAGAGCTAGGTCTCTTTTACAATAGAATGAAAGAGATAAACTTGCAAAATAAGGAACAGGTAATTAAGTCGTAGAAACCAGAGAAATACAAATGATAACCTGTACAGTGAGGATTAAGATCGAGAGCAACGACGTTATCTTTATCGCGAAGTGCGAGGATAAGTGAAAGGCAAGTGAACGGAGAAGATCCTTTCCCATGTGTTGTCTTTAACCCTCCACCAAAACTCTTTTCATGTTATGCAATTGAACAAGCTAACATGTTTCGAAATTTTCATGAATTCGGTTCATTTCGGAACATGTAATAATATCCAAAACCGAATCGTTCAATTTCTTGACATTGTTCCCAATCGGACAAAAACGAAAAACCCCAAAAAAAACGAATGCCGAGGGCAACTTTTTTTTTTTTCCATTGGTCCTAACTTAAAAATTGCATTCAAACATATTGTTGTTTATATGAATTGTTAAAACCCATTAAAGATATTGGGCCTGATCAATGAACGACTTCGGCCCATAAACATTACGTCCGCGCGCTTAGCTTGTAGACGATGCCGCTCTTTTGTAAAGAAGCAACACGTTGTTGAGTCTCTCTAACCTTTCTTTGAAATCTCGACCTTTCCCCTTTCTCCGCGAAACTCCAAGTAAGAGAGAACAAAAAAAAACACATAAATGGCGTAATTAATATCTCGTCTTCTTCTTCAATTCGATGCAATAGTCACTTCAATCAATCTAGGGTTTTCAATTGCTTCATGTGAATTTTTCTTTCAATTTTCGATCCTGTAGATTCGGAATCCTCGGAGGATGAAACGAGATTTCGACGAAATCTCCGAGGAAGAGTGGTCGCAGCACTCGTTTAACGCTTCGCGAGTTCTTAAACGACCACGGACTCCGAAGAGGACTCGTCCGGCGAATCCTACGCCTTCGATTGAGTCTTTTGCGTTTAGGAGACCTTCGACGGGGGCGATTGAGAGTAATAGTAGCGATGGTGATTGTGTTGAGATTGAGGATTTAGGAGATTCGGATTCGGAGGTGAAGATTGTTAATGGAGAGGATTTGTTGCTGGAGGATGAGGAGGAAGAGGAATTGGAAGAGACCAAGGTTGTGATGCGAGCTGCGAGAGCTGGTAGGAGATTTGTGATTGAAGATGAAGAAGCGAGTGATGATGGGTTTGATGATGATGTTGAGAGTAGTGCTAGTGAGGACGAAATTGGAAGAGGAGGGGGAGGAGGGAGAGGAGAAAATGAGGATGTTGTTGGGAAGGCTCTGCAAAAGTGTGCTAAAATCTCAGCGGATCTTAGGAAGGAGCTTTATGGTACATCTTCTGGGGTTACTACTTGTGAGAGATACTCTGAAGTGGAAACTTCTACTGTGAGGATTGTCACCCAGGTACTGCAATTATCACTTCTCTTCTTAAGTTTCTATATTTTTAGAGGTTTTTCTCGAATTTTGTGAATTTAAAGCTTCTGTTTACTGGGTTTTGAAGATTTTTGCTGTTCTATTCATGCTTACAACTTTGCTGGATTTTTTGGCTGCATGACTCAGCTAGAAAGTATTTGCTATGAGATAACTTAGAATGTATTCCTTAGCCAATTGGAAAATGGGATTTGATTAGATAACGTATTATTGTGATAATCTTTGATTGGTTGGTTTAGGGTTTACCGTCTTGTTAACTTAACTCATATTCTTTTGGGGTTGATTATGTTATGATCACAGAATGATATTGATGAAGCCTGTAAAGCAGAGGATTCTGATTTTCAGCCTATACTCAAGCCGTACCAGTTAGTTGGTGTTAACTTTCTTCTTCTCTTGTATAAGAAGGGAATTGAAGGAGGTAAATATTTACTTGTTTCGACCTGTAAGACTTTTTAGCATAAAATGTCACTTTGCAACTGACATATCTGTTGATTGTAGCCATTCTAGCCGATGAGATGGGTCTTGGAAAGACCATTCAGGTGCATTGTACTCTGTTATTACTGGATAAGTTGTCTTTGTTTCTTTATCTTATCAATACTAATGTTGCTCTCATTTTCAGGCAATCACATATTTAACCCTCTTAAATCACTTAAACAATGACCCTGGTCCTCATTTGGTTGTATGCCCTGCCTCTGTCTTGGAAAACTGGGAGAGAGAACTTAGAAAATGGTGTCCATCATTTACTGTACTTCAATACCACGGGGCTGCGAGAGCAGCCT
Source organism: Boechera divaricarpa (assembly GCA_026770425.1). Lineage (NCBI taxonomy): Eukaryota > Viridiplantae > Streptophyta > Magnoliopsida > Brassicales > Brassicaceae > Boechera > Boechera divaricarpa. Next base: position 17,272,504 of record CM049188.1, read on the forward strand.
ACTCAAGAGAATTGAATTCTTTGTCAAAAGCTGGGAAGCCACCGCCATTCAATGTGCTTCTTGTCTGTTACTCTCTGTTTGAACGGCATAGGTGCAACTTCGAAGTACTCTTGATCCTTTACTTGCTTTTTGGATTTTCCTGATACTCACAGATGTAGGAATTTTACAGTGAACAACAGAAAGATGACCGAAAAGTACTAAAACGATGGCGTTGGAGCTGTGTTTTGATGGATGAAGCCCATGCTTTAAAGGATAAGAATAGTTATAGGTGGAAAAACTTGATGTCTGTGGCCAGAAACGCAAACCAGCGTCTTATGCTTACAGGAACGCCTCTGCAAAATGATTTGCATGTATGGTTTGGTTTCTGTTCATCTGTTCAAGATCTAATTACCTAATATTGAGGACATATCTTATGTGGTCATAGAATAATTATTCCTTGCATGTGTTAATCTATGCAGGAACTATGGTCGCTTCTGGAATTCATGTTACCTGATATATTTACTACAGAGAATGTTGACTTGAAGAAGTTGTTGAATGCAGAAGATACTGAGTTGATTACTCGAATGAAATCTATTCTAGGTCCTTTCATCTTGAGGCGTTTAAAATCTGATGTCATGCAACAACTTGTTCCGAAGATACAACGGGTATGGGTCTACGCACGATTAAGTACAAGATATTAATCTATAAGCTGAAAATCTCATCAATTTATCAATCTAACGCAGGTTGAGTATGTATCAATGGAGAAAAAGCAGGAAGATACATATAAAGAAGCCATAGAGGAATATCGTGCTGCTTCTCAAGCAAGGCTTGTGAAGCTTTCATCAAAATCCCTGAATTCTTTAGCCAAGGCACTTCCAAAGCGTCAAATATCAAACTATTTTACTCAATTCCGGAAGGTAGTAATTTTCAGCTACTAATACAGTCCTCTTTGTGTCAAATGAGTGTATTCTATATGTCTTACTAAATTTTGGTGGTCCAGATTGCAAATCATCCATTGTTAATTAGGCGAATATACAGCGATGAGGACGTCATTCGCATCGCCAGGAAATTGCACCCAATCGGTGCATTTGGATTTGAATGTTCTTTGGAAAGAGTCATCGAAGAAATTAAGGGTTACAACGATTTCCGTATCCACCAGGTAAATTTCTCTCTTTCCAAAAGCAATTTAAAATCCATAAACAAACATGTTATGCAATTTAACAAGCTAACTTATTTCTTTCCATAGCTTTTGTTCCAATTTGGAGTTAACGATACCAAAGGAACTCTCTCAGACAAACATGTCATGCTCTCAGCAAAATGTCGGGTACGTGATATTCTTCTTCATTTTTTAAAGACCTCTTTGTAAAACCGAATAAGTATAACTAACCCTGTGAGCGATCTAACTGTCCTTTTTTTTATCAGACATTAGCTGCGCTTCTCCCTTCAATGAAGAAATCCGGCCATCGTGTTCTAATATTTAGTCAATGGACATCGATGCTTGATATCTTAGAATGGACGCTCGATGTAATCGGCGTTACATATCGAAGACTTGACGGCAGGTAAATAGAAAGAAGAGTAAATAGTCATATTTTTTGACGATTCTGCAAAAAGGAAGAAGCTTAAAGTCATTTTTTTTGTTTCCTACAGTACTCAAGTCACAGATAGACAAACCATAGTCGACACATTCAACAACGATAAGTCAATCTTCGCTTGCCTGTTGTCAACTCGAGCAGGTGGACAAGGTCTGAATTTAACCGGAGCAGATACGGTAATAATTCACGATATGGATTTTAATCCACAGATTGATCGACAAGCTGAAGATCGATGCCATCGTATTGGTCAAACAAAACCAGTCACTATCTTCAGGTTTGAGCTTTAAATCCCTGAATCAAGAGAAACTAGCTATACAAGTATCTGAAACCATATCCCCTTTCGTTGTTTTATAACATAATTTTGGTTTGGTTTTGAGTTAATAACTTTGATTGGGTTTGGTTTATATGTCTAGTCTATACTCACCTTTATCTGTAATAACTATGGCAATGTTGGTACAGACTGGTGACTAAATCGACAGTTGATGAGAACATCTATGAGATTGCGAAGCGGAAACTTGTTCTTGATGCGGCGGTTTTAGAATCCGGAGTTCACGTAGATGATGACGGAGACACGCCTGAGAAAACCATGGGAGAGATTCTCGCTTCTCTTCTCATGGGATAACATTATTTTTACCTTTTTTGTTTTGTTTGTTTTGAGGTAAAATTAGCCAAGAAACGAAGTTAATGTGTTATTGGCAACATGTGTAACACTAGCTATTAGACTTGAGTTTATTAGATCACAATAGTTATATTTCTTCTACGCATGTAAATCCAAACCCAAAACTTCCTTCTTTAGACCTAAAGGTCTCAAATCTCAATTGTTTCAAACACCGTTCTGTGTTTGCATCTAAAGTAATCTACGTGAAAAACCAATCAAGAAAAACGGAAATTTTGATTTTTGATTTTTGAAATCTAAATTAATTTTCAGTTTTTTTTTTACAATATGTTCGTTTTTTTTTTTTTTTTTGAGTTCAAAACAAATAAGTTTATTGTTTTTTATTCATTTGAAAGAAATACATAAACTTGATATAAACATAAAAGCAAACAAACAATTTGAGTTTTTAGTAAGAAAAAAAAAATCACAACATAATAAGATCAAATGAGTTTAGATGTTGTTTGACTCGTAACAAATGGGTTGATCTAGATTGGTAAGACAAATCTTAAACATTGGTTTTTCAAACATCGATAATATATGTTCAGCATTTTCGAAGCTCCGGTAAGAAGATGATAAACTAAAATGTGGATTTGATTGTTGCATGGCACAGTGGTTTAATGAAGTGAACCATCAGGATAGGTTGGTCTTTGCTCATCAAAGATTGCATAAAGGAATACGTGACCTAACTTTAAGCGTTGGTGTCAAAATTGAACACCTCTCGCAATGATTAAAGCTCTCAAGCATTAATTCGTCTGAGTTGTATAAAAACACAAATCTCAGTAGATTGTTTTCCCATTGTCTTTTTCTGAAACCTAACAAGGAACTAGTACTATTGGGATTGGTTCAAGAATGTCTGTAAAAAAAATGGCCAGTCACATAGTTATTACTTTTACTCACGGCTTAATTTGATTTAAATAGTCTTGTTTTTACTACATCCGGAAAAAACAAAGATTGGAAGACAAATATCTTTAAAATTATTTCCAAGTTAATGATTATACTATACGATTGACTAATTAAATCTGAGTATACAAAGTAACTAAAGTAAAAATCAAAACCATACTACAGTAGTTTTGATTATTTGTGGCAAGGCACGTTTTGAAGGTGTTCATGTCCATTCAAACTTGAAATTTGAACCGGGGAACTAAGGCCAACCGGAAACTTGTTGAAATATGTGAAGTGAGAAAACGAAATCGTGTACAACTATTAAGTCACATGATAAAGAGAAAGCAACCAGCTTTTGTCTGCCATTAGGCCTCAGCAAAAGTAATTGGTACTGAAAACCGAACCGAACCAAATCAAAAAATGGTTGTGATTATGGTACGGTTATAGCTAATATATCCGATGATTCCTTCTCTCTGCTACCATCGATATCAGTTCCTAACCGGTACCGAACCGATACCATTCGATGTAACCAAATAACTAAAAACATAAGTATTAGTGTATTACACATATATAGTTTCATGCTTTCCTAAGTTTCCTTTATCGATTGATTGACGATTTAGCTTCATTCTAAGTCTCTAAAATCAAAAATCTAGTTTCCTCTTTTCCTTCTTTACATAAAAGCAAAATCTCCAAATAAAAGCTGGAAATCCTAAATAAAACTCGTTGTAGCTCGTTAAAGCTAAAATCGGTATTGGTTTTATTTATTTGGATATTGATTATTAGTTCACGTTATTTCGGGTGGGTTTAATTGATGTTTTTGTGCATTTGAGTATATAAATACCCAATTTTAATTTTATGCAACCAGTAAATTTTTTCATTTAGGTTCGATAAAAACTCTATCCGTGACTATTCCACTTGTTGTTACTTTTTACGTGGCCACTATTATTGTGGACTCCACAGTCCACAATATCTTACTAACTCAATTATTTACTCTTTTTTTATATACGTTTATTTGTTTATTTCTGAAACAAAATTTGGTTTTACTGATCAATTTGGAGAATGACTTGTCGAAACGGTAGGATGCTTCTGCGTGTCTTGTCACCTTACATTGTGGACCAAAATTTTAAATTTATGAAAGTGTCGGTAAAGCAAATAAATACAAATTCACAACACTCTTGTTAAAATCAAAAGTGAATACTCCAAAATAAAAAGAGTATTATTATCCATATCATTGATTACACCTCTTTATTTACTCCCTATTAGTATATAGTAGTGCCATTTTCCTCATTAGCTACACACTTGAACACTTCTTTGGAAATCTCTCTCTATCTCTCTTAAAATGAAGCTTTCCATGCGTTTGATCTCAGCTGTTCTCGTCTTGTTCATGATATTCGTCGCCACGGGTTCGTTTCTCATTACCTAATATCTAATTTGCACACAACCCATGTCTTATTTTTTCGTCATTTGGTTTTAGTAACGTATTTTAACATATATTGTTTCCATTTTTTGATAAAATTCTATAGTTATGGTTTCTATCGATTGTTCTTGTGAATGCTCATATAACAAGTGTTTTTTATCAATGCAAATTTAAGTATAGTTCACTATAGTCTTTCTTAACTAGCAGAAATACTCTTCTTCCATAAACTTCGAAAGTTATTTTATATGCATCAAACATGAGACACATGAAACTAAGCTATGGCCTAAACCAAATGTTTTTTTTTGTGTTAATTTTGTCTAGGGATGGGTCCAGTCACTGTAGAGGCACGCACTTGTGAGTCACAGAGCCATAGGTTCAAGGGTACATGCTTCAGCGAAACAAACTGCAAAAACGTGTGCCACAACGAAGGCTTTATCGGGGGTAATTGCCGTGGATTCCGTCGTCGTTGCTTCTGCACCAGACATTGCTGATCCATCGATTCTCATAACTTAAATCTTCGATCTATTGTCGTGTGTTACTTCTTTCTTATCTAATCTTCCGTACAGTACCATGTCGTACCGTACATGTGTGTGTGTGTTTTCTTGAATAAGTCTTTGGTTTGTGAGTTTCCAATTTTAATGTAATGTTAAACAACCTAATGGGTTTTTCTAGTAAGTATTCGAATCTATGCTCTAATAACCATTATCTACAAGTTAATCACATTGTTGCAACTTGCAAGTATGCTATAAATTCCGTTTGAGAATTGTTTGACGCATTAGTTTCATATTTCACCATGAAGATAATTGTGATGGAATTCAAAAAAATTGAACATCTAATCTTGGAATGCATTTTTTTGGCATTCAAGAGTTTGTTTACGATGGCATGGACTTTTCCCGACGTGTGGGGGTAGTATCAATAAAAAGACCCAAGATAAAACAATTCTAAAGAGACTTAATATCCTCTAAATATCGGTATTTGTAACAGAGTGAGATTCGCAAACGATCGAAATTCAAAATGTTTTCAGATGCTGTTCTGGCTTGGTAGTTGCCAGAACCTACGTCCCATCCCAAGAGAGCGAAGCTTGGACTGTAAAAGATACCAAATTTTACTCTGTGGATGTAATTGGTGGAGTAATAAAGTAGCAAGGAGGAAATAAAGAGGGAAAATATACAAAGTGTAACTTTTTAACAAAACTTTAGTTTTTTGCTACAGTGAATATACAAAATACCAAATGTTAAGTTTATCAACTAGCTAGTAATGTTTTCATTTAGGTACCCAAAAAAACTCGAGTATACTATAGACTACTCCACTTGTTATTTTTGATGTGGCCACTATTATTGTGGATTCCACAGTATCTGACTAACTCAATTTTTTATATATATTTTTTCCTGTTTGTTTCTGCAATAAAATTTGGTTTTATTGATTCGAGGATGACTTGTCGAAACGGTAGGAGTTCTCATGTGTGTCGTGTCACTTGCATTAAGGACCAAAATTTACGTTTCCGTTTATGACAGCATCTGTAAAGCAAATACATCGACAAAATTACAAAACAAAGAAAATGTGGAAAAGCAATAAAAAAAAGGAAAAAATGCGACAAATATCACGACTCTTGTTAACATCAAATGTGAATACGCCAAAGATAAAGATGATATTTACCCAAAAATATCTAAAAAGTACTTTAATAAAATGCAACTATCTGATATACTAATCAATAATCTCATAGTTCTTATACCTCTTTAGTCCCTATATATAGTGCCATCTTCCTCATTAGCAAACTACACACTTAACACTTCTTTCCAAATCTGCCTCTCTCATTCAACTCTTCTCTCTCTAAAAATGAAGCTCTCTATACGTTTGATCTCAGCTGTTCTTGTCTTGTTCATGATATTTGTCGCCACAGGTTCGTTACTCATTACCTAATATCTAACTTTGCTACCCATGTCTTTTTTATTCGTCATTTGGTTATGATAACAATTTTTTTATATGTTTATGGTTTCATTTTTAAAATTCAATATTTGTGGTTGAAATCGATTGTTCGTGTGAATATGCTCATATATTAAGTGTTCTTTTTAATCGATTTTCCTTTCCATTATGCGATTTTAATTATAGTTGGCCATAGTCTAAATACTGTGGACGTCTTAACTAGCAATTATATTCAAATTCTTGTATAAATTAAACTTCAAAGATTAAGTAATATGTACATGCATGAAAACATGAAATTAAGCTATAGTAGTACTAAACTAAGTTTTTTTGTTCTCTAGGGATGGGTCCAGTCACTGTGGAGGCACGCACGTGTGAGTCACAGAGCCATAGGTTCAAGGGTAAATGCTTCAGCGAAACAAACTGCGCAAACGTGTGCCACAACGAAGGCTTTGGCGGGGGTAATTGCCGTGGATTCCGTCGTCGTTGCTTCTGCACCAGAAATTGCTGATCCGTCCATTCTCATAACTCAACCTTCGATCCAATATCGTCTTTTCTTACTTCTTTCTGTCCTTCTTTCGTATAGTACCATGTTGTACTGTGCATGTGTGTTAGTGTGTTCTTGAGTAAGTCTTTGGTTTGTGTGTGTTTTAGTGTTTAATTCCAGTTTTAATGTAACGTTAAATAAACTAATCGCTTTTTTAATAAAGGATTCGAATCCTGTGTTCTGATAACCAGTACATGTGTCGAAAAAAGAAAAAAAAAAAATACCAGTACATGCATGTTAATCACATTTTTGCAAATAAGCCAGAATTTTCATGCAAGTTAACCATGGAATTATGTCGAATATTTTTCTTTGAAGAGATGCGGTTTATGTATGCCAGAACTTGCATCTCTATCGATGATCGAAGGATAGGAGCGGAGGCTTGGAACAGACGAACAAGATGAACAAAATTTTGGATAGGGAAATTGGCGTATCTACAAATACCAAAATTTACCTTTTTGACAACCTGTAATTTAATTTAATTTTGGTACGATAAAAGATCCATCCTTTTCTAGTTCACTTGGTTACAAAACAAAGAAAATGTGAAAAAAGCATGAAACTTAAAGAAAAAAAAACGACAAGTCGTCGTCATACCTCAGTGGCAAAACTAAAAAGTGAATATAATGGAATAAAAAGATATACGTTTTCTTTTCTTAAAAGTTCAATTATTTAATATATTAAATTCATTATCTCGAGCGTTCTTATACCTTTTTAGTCCCTTTAAATAGTGCCACCTTCCTCATCAGCAACCTACACACTTGCCACTTCTTTCCAAATCTCTCTCTATCTGTCTCAAAATGAAGCTCTCTATGCGTTTGATCTCAGCTGTTCTCCTCTTGTTCATGATATTCGTCGCCACAGGTTCATTACTCATAACCTAATATCTAACTTTGCACATATACATTCGACTATGTAATTATGTCGTTTTATTCGTCATTTGGTCATCATAATAAAATTTTATATTTATGGTTGGTCGCAACAATCAACTATCTCTTACTTATTCTGAAGCAAAACTCACATATTGAATTATTAATATGCATCATGCATGAGAACATGAAACTAAGCTATATTCTAAACGAAGGTCTTTTTTGTGTGTGTTAATATTCTCTAGGGATGGGTCCAGTCACGGTGGAGGCACGCACATGTGAGTCAAAGAGCCATAGGTTCAAGGGTCCATGTGTGAGCACTCACAACTGCGCAAACGTGTGCCACAACGAAGGCTTCCACGGAGGTAAATGCCGTGGATTCCGTCGTCGTTGCTTCTGCACCAAACATTGCTGATCATCGATTCTCAAAAATCAATATTCGAACCATCGTCGCCTTGTATTTCTTCTTTCTTATCTAATATTTCGTACTGTACCATGTCGTACCGTACATGTGTGCGTGTGGTGTGTTCTCGAATAAGTCTTTGGTTTGTGTTTCCGATCTTAATGTAATGTTAAATCAACTAGTGGCTTTTTTATTTACTGAGGATTTAAATATTTTAGTTTTAAATTTCCAATAACCGGCATCTACAAAGTAAATCACATTAATGCGACGAATATAATCAGATAGGGTAAAGCTTTTAGGCGATCCATTTTTTTTGAACACATGCAATTATTTCCCAGCAATTATAGACAACAGTTAAGCAAAAATCAACCATCTGGTGAACAAAAAAAAAAAACAAAATCTAATCATCTGGTAAATGGTAGTCTATAGATTAATAGAATTTAGAGAACCGATTAAATATAGTTAGCTGTGTTGATGAATAGTCTAGAACATTAGATTGATTAATTAAAAAATACCTCGTTAAATAACAACCAAGTAATTTTGCAGTGTAAAGTAACATTGGAGCGTTAGCTACTACACGTGTCTTTGGTGTTGTACTAGAACTATACACATGTACTGCTTGTAGTAATGGTATTGTTAAATAAACATAAACGTAGCAGTCATAAAATACTTAAAGAAATTATAAAGTGCGTTCGTGACACAAAAAAGAATTACAGATAATCATTTTGGATTTTACTTTGTGAAGTTTAATCGTTCATTATGATAAATGTTTTTAAGTCTGCCGACAAAAAAAGGAAAAGAACAATGTTTTAAGTCTTTGATACCTCGCTATAAGGGCTAAATGTACCGACCTGAATTTTGGATTAGTGCATACGAAATCACAGGCTTGAGTAGTAATGACCGTTCGTTATAATCAATGCATATGCAGTCACCAACTCACAAGTCCCTAGCCCGAGTAAATAAATTCTCTACCGGTTCTGGTTGGACAGATGGGTTCATTAAGTTAGGTTCTTGGTTCACCAATGGTTCCCTAAAACCAAAAGGGGCGATTTTGTAATATAAACAGCCATTTTTTTTGTTTTTTGCTTTAGATAGAAAGGAAAAAAATAAATATAACTAAGGAAAACTTCGTCGCTTATACAAAACTCCATACGAAAAATTTGGTGAACCTCAGCATTATATTGCATTCATCGTAAAAACGATGTTTTTTTTTTGTTTTAATTATTTTAACATTCATAAAAATAAAAAAAACTTGGTGAACGTTTGTTTTCACTAAGAAAACACTATTGAGGAAGAGCTTTTTATTCATCAATTAGACTCTCATTAAATAGCTTAATTAAAATGGTGGACGCTAGTCGCTAGTTATCAGAAGTGTATCCATTTTACCCATGCATGAAAAAGTCTCAAGTCTACATGCACGATAACTGTTAAATACCAACTACTAAAATTTATACAATCAAAGTATTCAGTCAACCTATTTAGTTTTCCAAAGTTGAAAATTTCGATGTGATATTTATTATGATGTCGACTACCTATAAGAGTCTTTCCATTTTCATATTTCAAGCATTATGAATATCTAAATTCAAATCAATTGTTAGTGAGTAAATAGACTCATGTTGCCCTTAATATATTAGTGTATATTCCGTCTCATTTTCTATATGAATTCTTGACATGCTTTTTCTCAAGATGATTCCTTTTTGCGATTTTTTAAAAAACCAGGTCGGACCAATACGTTTGACCGTGAACTATTCTTTTTGGACTCCGGACTAAATAAACGATTAACTTTGGAAAACTAGTACGAATATTTTGTATAAATATATTATTAAGTGATTACTTTTTAATACTAATACTAATATTTTGTATAACTTCAAAATATACTCAAACACATAACTATAGTGGAAATTTGAAATCAAAATTAAAGAAAAAAGTTTAAAGCTGGGAAGTTTTCTCACGTACCTAATTAATTATGGGGTAATTAGTTCTCAGTTTTTATGTTGTACAGTTTTTTTCTCTCTCAAAGAGCATGACCGTCAAATCTGTTAATTTCTCGATCGTTCGGCTTATATAGTGCACCTTCTTCTTCCCCATTAGCTCAAAAGAAAATTTCTTAAATGGTATATATCTCTTTAAACATTTGAATCTTTCTTTTTAAAAATGAAGTTGTCTTTGCGTTTGATCTCAGCCGTTACCCTATCATTCATGCTCCTTACTTCTACAGGTTCATTATTCATTCCATGCCATCTAAATATACATTCTCATATATGTACTCATCTACGTACATATAACATATATGCCTATAATCTGTGACCCATGCATGTCTTGTTATTCTTCATTTGGTTATATTATATTATATGGGTTTTTATGATGATATGTCTTTTTTGATAACCGCAGTAAGTTTGATGCCGAAACTCAGAATAATCCTCGCACTTGTAGAAAGCCGAACATTCTATGATAACTCTTGTGAATGCAATATACACACACTTATATACATGTCTTGTTTTTTCCTTATACGACATTTGGTTATAATTAAGGGCATTGATTATGGTTTATATGATTCTTTAGGGATGGGTCCGGTGAAGTTGGAGGCAAGGATGTGTGAGTCGAGGAGCCAAAAGTTCAAGGGGCCGTGCGTGAGCGAAGACAACTGTGCCAACGTTTGCCACACCGAAGGTTTCCCCGATGGTAATTGCGACGGACTCCTCCGGCGTTGCTACTGCAACACACCTTGCTGATTCCAATCATATATCAAATTAAGTCAACTATATTTAAATCCAAATATATCTATAAGTTTATTGTCCGCGTATACTATATTTAAATCCAAATATATCTTCTTCGAGCTTATTGTCCGCGTATACGTGTGTGTGAGTCTGTTCTCTAGTAACACACTTTGTTTTTGTTACTATCATCTCTTGGGTATTAATAATATTGGTTTGTAGTAACAAATTAACTCTTTTTACGTTACTTTAAATTCGGCTCATCCATCTAATGTGCACAAGAAAATAATTATATATATATAGTCGCATAACAAATTAACAACCAAGTGACGTCAAAAATCAAAAAACAAATTAATAACCAAGCAAAGTAATAATTAAAATGTTTCGTAATATAAATTAAGTAACACATCCTGTATTTTCCATATAAAAAAGATTTGGAGGGTCGGGTTTAATCATAAATCAATATCTCATTATGTAGCTTAATTAAATAGGAACGTTTTATTTCCAAAACTTTACCAAAATTGGTAAATGAACGAATATGCCCATTACCGATATTGGGCTTTGGTAGCAATTGTGCTGTTAAGACTTTATATGGCCTATATATCCTTTCATTGGACTTTATGTTATAATTTCAAAATTCGGTTTAGTTTGACAAAACCAATACTAACCGGGTAACAGAAACAATGTGTGGGTAAAAACAAAATCAACACCTTTCGCTCATCCACAACTCTACAACCCCATCTTCGCCAATTTAAGACGATTATGCATTTTTCTATATTATATTCTTATTCGTTTTCTGTAGGGTTATAAACTTAAACGTAATTTGATTATTTAATTGACTGGTCAACCTTTAATTACGACTGCACCTTTGGGTAAATGTTTAACTGGTTCACGTTTTGTTTCTATTTATTGTAAGGCCATAAACTCCTTATAATCATTAGTAAATACAAAACGAAACCTTTTACCAAAAGAATAATTCATTCCCTTTATACAGTGCCATCTTCTTCTTCTTCTTCTTCTTCTTCTTCTTCTTTATCTTCTTAATTTCCATTAGCTTTCTCTAAACATTTGTTTCTTTCTCTCTTTAAAAATGAAGCTCTCTCTGCGTTTGGTCTCAGCCCTTCTCCTCTCGTTCATGCTCCTCTTTGCCACAGGTTCATTACTAAATCTCATAATAATATTGAACGTCATCTACATAATGTATCTATGACGCATTTCTTGTTATTCGTCATTAAATTTGGTTTTAACTTAGAAAACATCTAATATAAAAAAAATATAGCATTAGGCGGAGATGAAACCAATTTAACATAGTTCTAATTTCTGAGGAAATCATGAACCTAAAACTCAAAAGTATTTTGGTAAACGAAACATAAACTTATATAAACATATGTGATTTGATATATGCATGTAGGTAAATATGCATGCAAACAAAGAAATGATATAATTAGGGCCGGTCTTGGTCACAACCACAAGAAATAGCAATTCTTTGTGTCCTTGAATATCTTATTGCCTACCCTGGACTAATAATTATGCGTATGCCATATATGAGCATGAAAATGATCCACATATATGTGCATGGGTCTTAATTATGGTGGGTTTTGTGATTTAGGAATGGGTCCTGTGGAAGCACGAACGTGTGAGTCACCGAGTAATAAATTCCAAGGAGTTTGTCTCAACTCACAGAGCTGTGCCAAAACTTGCCCAAGCGAAGGTTTTTCAGGCGGTCGATGCAATAGTCTCCGTTGCTACTGCTCCAAAACCTGCTAATTTATCAATTAATCATTTATTCGAAAAAATTAACAATTAATATTATCCTCTCTTTCATCGTTGTCTAGTTTCAATTCGAGAGTAATATAATAATCTTGAAAGGGACTATTTGTTATGTGTTTTTTATATATATGATGTTGGGTTTTTTTAGTTAGAATTTTAAGTGTTTATGTATTGTTTTAAAATCTGCTTATATATATTATATCATCCACCTTGTAAATACACTTTTTATTAATTATATATCATACTTTATTGATATTTAGTATTTACAGAATTACATATTACAATGTTTCATAAAACTATTCTTAAAAGTAATTTATATTTTTTTTTGTCAACGTACGTACGCTTGAAAATATTGTATATTAATGTACTAATTAAATAAGCCAGCTCTTTGAATTTTGAATTAATTTTTTAGATATATGTATTCAATGTTATAAAAGATATTGCTTAAAAATTATTATTTAATTTTTAAATTATGATGATTTATAAAATTCATGGAATAGCGGTTTGTAATGCGATTTTATCAATCACAAGTTTCATTGGAACAATGAATTTAGTTATGTGAAAAGTAACCCTAAGTTATCTATCGATATAGTTTTATTCATCAATTAAGCTCTCATATCAAAGATAAAGTAAGTTAATTAATTAGGTGAATGCTGTTCAAACTTTCACTTATTTTATCCATACATGACACATGCGCAACTATTGTAGTCATTATACGATTATAAAAACGTATCCAACTAATAAAAAAAAATTCTCTACAAACAAACAATTATTCAAAATAAATAGAAAACACAAACTATTCAAAATATATCGATCATTCTTATAAAATTTAATTGATTATAAAAAGAAAACAAAGAAAAAATAAAAAGAGAAAAATCTAGTTTAATATGTAAATGACTACTACTTGAAAAGCGTAAGGTCTGAAAATCTAGTTTAATTAAAGTAATATTTAAGATAATGAAATAACAATTTCATGTGAATTATTGTTCATTATAGAGAATAAAGAGAAACAAAAATAAATTATAGAGATAATATCAATTTGCCATATGTGGTAAAAATATGTATATATATATATTAGAATTTTTTATATCTTCAAACTATTTTAGCATAAAGTAATTTGATACCTAAAGATAAAAACAGAAATAAACTATAGAGATAATATGTCATATGTGGTAAAAAAATAAAAGAAATATTAGAATGTTTTATATCTTAAAATTATTGTAGCATAAAGTAATTTGACATTTATTTTTGACTTTAAATAATAAAAGAAAACAAAGAAAAATGTAGAAGAATCTATATCTCGGATATTTTCTAAATATAATAATATAATTAATGAAAAAGAATAATTGTGTATTTGGGTTTGAGAGAAAAACACATGTCAAAAGAATGGACGCCAGTGTCAGATTGAGTTTAGGAGAATTCTTAAAATATTAGATAAGATTTATTCTAAATTTATTTGATGTTAAGTTTTATTTAAATGAAAAGAAAGCAAAGAAAAAAATAAAAAGAGAATAATATCTAGTTTAAAATGTAAAAAAACACTATTTGAAAAGCACAAGGTAAGAAAATATAGTTTAAACAGAATAATATTATAAAATAATATAATAATAATGTCATGTGAATTATGTTTATTAAAATACAGAGAAAAAATAGAAATAAATTATAAGACAATATGGCATGTGGTAAAAAAAATACAAAATCAATATAGAATGCTTTATATGTTACAGCTATTTTTAGCATAAAATAATTTGGTTCTTATCTTTTACTTTAAATGATAAAAAAAGAAAATGAAGAAAAAACATGTTTCTTAGATATTTTCTTAGTATAATATTATAATTAAATCTAATAAAAATAGATAATGAGTTGGTGTTTTAGATAAAAATTCAAAATATTATAAAAGATATTGAGTCCTTGTTGCCTATATATATTGCCACCCACTTCTTCTTCATACACAACACTTAATTATTTCCAACGATCTCTCTTGACTATTCATACTCTCTCTCACTCCAAAAATGAAGCTCTCTCTACGTTTTCTCTCAGCCCTTCTCCTGATGTCTTTCATACTTCTTGCTGCCACTGCAGGTTCATTACTCTTGTCATATTATAGTATCTAATTTTCATATATACATACAAATGTTTGAATTTATCTGCATTTTATGCGTGTAATCTATAACCCGTGTCTCGATACATTCCTCGTTTTGGTAATATAAACATATAGTATATATTTAGTTGTTACATCTTAGTATACATTTTGTTAGAAGAACATATATACACACACACATCTAATCAAATGTGTTTTTATATAGAGATGGGTCTGGCGGAGGAAAGAATATGTAAGACACCGAGCAAACGTTTCAAAGGAGTATGCTTGAACGGAAACAATTGTGCCATCATCTGCAACCAATTTGAGCAATTTGAAAGCGGTCACTGTGAATTCGAAGGACTCGTCCGTCGTTGTTTATGCACCAAACGTTGTGGTAATTAAGACCATCATGATAATAATATTTTCAAGAACCAATTATTTTCGACTTCTCTCTTTAATAATTGTTAATTATCTGGTTTTTTGGAGAATATATCTTCAATTACGGACACACTTTGTTAATTTGTGTTCTAGGTCTACTATTTCCCGATTTAATTACTTCTTCTTGAAAATAATTTAAAATTATGCAATTTTAAAATAATTCAAAAAATTTCATTTTTAAAAATCAAAACAAAAACATTTATATAATTTTAATTAAGGTTATAAGCAAAAAGTAAAATTACCTAAGAATAATAACTTTGTTTAATTTGGGTCCGTACCTAATCCTTTTTTTTTTTAAATCACTTCAGTGTTTGACCCATAAAGTCTTCATAAACAACTACTCTAACATATGCAATCAAGTATAGTTATTTTATTTTTATTTTTATTTTACCTATGAAAATCTAATTTATTACTGTTGATTCATGTTTGGTAGAAAGATTAGTATTAATACCATGGATTTATTTTTGTTGATTAAAAAAAATAGTCAAGCTTTTTTTTTTCTTGTCAACTAGTGTAATAACTTTAATAATCATTTATCACCGTAAGAAGTAAGGTTCGAAACCGAAACCTGTAATTTAATGTGATGAGTTTTTAGAAGTGGCTACCATTGTGCCATTTGACTCCCACATTCAAGCCTTGTTTAATAATTAATAAAATAACATTACGAGGTTATAAATGGAAAAACGGTCAAAACAACCCTAAACTTATCGAATTTTGCCGATTAAATCACGAATTTTATAATGAACCAAATAAAATTCCAATTTCTGTTGACCGAACCACATTAGACATGCGAAAGTCAAGCTTAACAGTGGATTACCAGACGGTAAAACTTCTTTGTGTTGAAGAAACGCCCATCAGAGCCTCTAGGTCTCTTTGTTTCGTCACAGGGAAATTGGTAGACATCATCTCCATCGTCAAGCTTAAAGTGTTGTTGTCGGTCATGGATGATGATCCTTGGACAATTGAGTTAGTGAACACAGAGTTTTCCGAAGAAGTTGTAGGATAAGACAATGAGTCTTTCCTATGAAACTCTTGCATTGTCTGAAACACTACTTCAATAAGCTAATTTCCATACCATAGTAGACTTGCTCAACTGCCATCATACTGTGATCATAGTATGATCAGTTTTAAAATTGTTAGTATAATTGAAGTGGAAATATTAAATAAAAAATCTAAAAACCGTCTAGTACATAATCTTTTCAAGAAGTGTGGCTGATCTTTTTCACATCGACGATCTTTTTCAGTCACCTATAATCCAATCAAATCTAGTCATGATATTGCATTCAAGTAGAAGTAATCAAAACCATTCTCGATTCAAAAGTACGAGCAACAACAGATCTAAGAGGAAGAAAGAGAAACCACATAGCAAAGCAAAGATTCAAAATTAAAGAATCGATGGCCTTACAAATCAGATCAAGAACACATACACTTCAACGGAAACCCACGATTTTCATACGATTTCTTAAATGATTTCAGAGAATTTGAACTCATATCGAGAGTAGAAGATAAGAGAAAAACAAATTAGGGATTCGGGAAATTTCAGATTTGGAGAATTATGGATTTCACTAAAGGAGAAGAAGAATTAGAGATTTAAAGTGGAAAAAAGAAGAAGGAAGAAGAAATTTAAAAAAAAAATGAGATGAAAAATGGCGGGACTTATGTAGAGAAATCGCAGGAGATGCAGATGGAGAAGACGATGGCATATAAAAGTTAAATGGCGTTTAAATATCTGTTAATCCGCTATTAAGTTTGATTTTCTTGTGTCTAATGTGGCTCGGTCAACAGAAATTGAAACTTTGTTTGGTTCATTACGAAGTTCGTGATTTAATCGCAAAACGTGATAATTCTCAGGGTTTTTATCACCGTTTTCTCGTCTGTAAATGCATTGGTTTTCTTTTGATTTCATAATTCATATCGTCAAAGATTCGTGTTTCAACTATTACATTAAACTAGAATTGTCCCGTGCTACAACACAAATTAATATATCTTTTAAAATTCAGAACAATAAATTTTTATTTATATTTATTCTGAAATCTTATACACGGTAAGATGAGTTTTCGTTAAAGTTTTATTATAATGAGAGAATATATTCTTTTGTTAAGGTTAAGTAATCGTAATCTAGAGTATAAAGAATATTAATGACATATAAGGTTTATACTCGTGATCTATAAATCAATAAATGAACAAAATTGTAATCTAGTTTTTCTTATTAGTGGTTAATTTAAAATCGTGTGTTTTAGGTTTTATTTTGGTTATATATTTAAAAAATAAAATAAAAAATAAACATGTAAATATGTAATGTAGGTTTTAGGTTTTGCAAAATAAAATCATTGACAATATTTATATATTTATTGACATTATCGATTATAATATCTTTTTTCTGTAGAAAGATTTTGATTAAGTTTAAAAAAAAAGAAAAATATTAAAAAATTTATGCACTACATGTTATTTTGAAATTTGTTATTTATTAGAAGTGATTTTTTCCCTAAAATCTTGATAATAATTATAGAAGATTCATTAAGTGGTTTAAGTAAATAAGTAATGAGATATTTAAGGATATTTAGGTAAATCTCGATATATTTGATTTAAGTTTTTTAAATAATCTTTGATTTTAATTAAATGATTAGATAATAACTAATGACTAAAATACCCTTAATGTGATATTAAAATTTGTTCTTTGATGTAATGACAATGTGATGTAAATATTTATACTTTTTAATGTTTATTTATAAATGTACTTCCCAAATAATATATAGGAGATTAAAAATCCATCTTAGTATTAGTAGGTGAATATTTTCTCAAATGTTTACCCAATTTAGTATTTTACCCCTTTAGTCTTCATACACAACTACGCTAATTGATACAACCACTCAAATTAATGCAATCCAGGTATATAGTCTAATCAATAGTTATCTGTATATAACATATTTAAAATCTAATTATATTTGTTCCTAATGCTTCTTGTCTGGTAGAAAAGTTTTAAAAAAAAAGGAAATTTGAGTTTTCGTTTTTTTTTTGTTAATTATGAATAATTCAAAAGAAAAACAAATGCATAAGTTCATAGATGCTTTCTTTTCATTTCATAGACTCGTTCGTGTTTAAATTATTACGAGTAAACTTAAGGATCCACCTTAAAAAAAACACCCATGATAAAATATAGAAAATATGGTAATATCATATTTTACAACATCTTTTGCAATTCATCAAAATCTAATCCAATTACACATCTTTTTCTAATGATTTCATGTACTGAGCTCCGCATAATATTTCATTGTTTTTGGTCATATACATTTTTAGGAACACACACAATTAGGTTATGTGGTTAACTACTTCGGGGCCAAGTAAACCAGCTCAGATTTAACCAACCTGAAAAACTAAACTTCTCGTAAATTTGTGCCTTAAACGAGATTCCAACCCGAGACTCGAGCAAAGATTTGTCTCTCACTATATCCCGAGTCTCTTGGAACCACACTCTGAGCAGAATTTGGATGTCTCTCTCAAGTACTGTGCTCCACATTGATCACAAAATTTCGCCGGACTGGTTGGCTGTGGAAAGACAGATAAACTATGAGTACCTTTAATGGAGATCGAAATGATCCAATTGGAATAGATATTTGGAAGATTTGTACCATTACATGGCCTCCAGTGAGGGGTTGCAAGCAAGCCATGTGCTGTGAAATAGATGGTGACTGGTGAGTGTGAGATAGTTCAGAGTCACATTGATGGTTCTGACCGGGAAAATGTGTGGCTGCGTGTTGACTTTGGTAAATAGATTGATGGTGGTGGTGGCTCTGGTGAATAGATTGGTGAAATTGATGAGACAAAGATGACATATGATGTTTGGAAGGAGAAGGAGTGTGTTGTTGTTGACTTTGATCCTGCAATTATGATAAAGATGGTTGATAAATTCGTATGAGCTCAAGATCATTTCCATTAGAATTTGCCATTGTATGTAGATTCAGAAAAGTAAGCGCTTACTTCATTAATGGAGCGAAATCCTTGTGTATTAGCTAATGGTGAAGAGTCTATACCTGGAAATGTCTGCAAAACAAAAACAAACACACTGTCACTTGTTCTTCCAACTCAGATAAAAGCTATAATCAAAGAGTTGATTGGTCTTACAGGCAAGCCATGGATGCTAGAGACAGAATTTTGAACACGCCTATGCTTGTGTCGAGGGCAATAGAATTTATAATCTCTTGCAGAGACAGCCACTTCATTACGGCCTGTTAATCGCTTAAACCTGTAGTGACAATATCCAATTATCTACTGATGTAGATAACTCAAGATAGTAAAAGTCTTATGATGATTGGAAAGAGGTATTTTCACCATTCAGCATCTTCAATAGGCAAATCATCTGGCTTTTCAACAATATCCAAACCATTGACCACCACGAAGCGAACTCGTTTCTCTTCATGTATTACCAATTCTGGAAATCGTGTCCTTGTTTCAACTGAAGTTGCCAGTTCTCTTCTCCTGTACATGCAAGAACCTGTAAATATAAAAAAGGGACAGTCACACACATCAACTAATGCTCGAAAATAATCAAACTCACTTTTGCAAAACATCAGAGCAGATACAAATACCTTTCTTAGGAAACTTCTTTGTTAATTTTCTATACAAGCCACCTGCTGCTTCAAGAGCTACTCCGATAGTCTTTTCCCTTGTTCCATTCAGTGAAGCAAGCCTCACATTTGCTTCACCGACTAAAGTCTCATACAAATTTGCAATATACATCAACGGTAACGCAAAATTTGGGTCACCTTCATATCGTGTATCATCAGACTTCCTCTTGATTTTATTATTATCCCGTCCTCCTGAATCTGTATCATGATCACGCTTGTTCTCACAGACTTCAATCACATGTTGGCTAATAAAGTAGTCCAAGATGATTTGCAGAAATCTCCCTCGTGCTGATTCAATCGGTGAAACATCTAAAACAAAAATAAAAATAGGAAAATGATAATGAAATCAAGAAACTCCCTGAAGTCAAAATATCAAATACTGAGATGATCCTTAATTACCACCTTCAATGTTTAACATATTGTAAGCAGATCCTACAGGTCCCTTGTTCTCCATGTTAGATCCACCTTCGTCAACTCCTGCACTGTGAATTTGCATAGAGTTTCTGTATGATTCATGCATACAGTCCTGAAAAGAGTCATTGATAAGTCTCAATACATTCGAAAAACCCCAAATTTCGATTATTTTTCTCAGAACTAATTTGAGCTAAGTTACTCATGAACTCTAGAAATTGTGACCAATTTTTTAGAAATTTAACACACCGCAGAAGAGGAATCGCCGTCGTTATCCAAACTATCGCCGTCACGACCAACGGCGCCTCCGATACCGTCGATATCTCTCGGCGGACCATCAACAGAGTTAAGATCATGGAGAGAAGTACCGATGTAGGAATCAGCTGATCCCAAATTGTAATGCTGCACTCGAACCCTAGCTCCCATCTCTTTCCACAGAACAATCGAAAAACCCCAAACATACAAATTCCAAAATCAGAATCGATTCAGTAACAATTCAACCATTTTCAATCACAGATTCAACTCGAGAAGATACAGAATCATCAAGAAATTGCATCATTAGAACTTTGAGCTTTGAGCTGTGAGATAGATTAAACGGCTATACAAACCGTGACAAAGAGAGAATCCGAATCCGAGCCTGAATCCGTACCTGAGATTATCGTACGGTGACAGAGATCTCCGAACCTGGCTCCAAACTCCACACCTGTTACCGAGCCACTCAATCTGGAAACTCTCACAACTAATTTGCCCCGAAACTAATAAGGAACTCTTTTAATTATTAAACATTTTTTTAATCAGCAAATAAACTAATCCAAAAGCTTACAATTTGTTTTTGGCAACATAATAAAAACTGAAAATACTAACTTCAATTTTAAACCTTCTCTATGACTTTTTTTTTTTTTTTTTGGTAATTTATGCACATGAATTTTCAAGCTCATCTGCATGATGAAAATATATATATTTGTTCAAAACCAATTATTCAATCATCAGTAAATGAAAATTACATTTTGGGGGAAAAAGAAGAAAAAATATGTACACACCAAAAATTAGGGGTTTGATTGGTTCCTCAATGCAACAATACAAAAAACATCAGTGAAGAACCCTTAAACCCATCTGTAAGTAAAATTACTTGATAATCTTCACTCCTTATTCATCTTTTCCACATGCTTCAGAGCTTAAAGTCTGCAAGAAAAGACTACATTTTTATCAGAGACCCAACACAGATTTTGATATCAAATCATCCAAAATCATGGATTTGTTTCATACCTCAGCTCTTGTCGATGAACAATATATCCCATCGATAAGCTTTCTCCTCGGATTAGTCCTGAGCCAAACAAGGAAACTGCAGCCGCAAAAATTGTTTATGATGAATGATTAGCTTCTAGATTCCCAGGAGAAGCTTAGGCTGAAGTTCCATATTCTGGTTTCTTGTTCTTCATGTTCTCCAGAAGAAACAAGGTTTGGATCCGAATATCTCAATCCGTTGATATGAGCAAAAAGATTGCATCTTCCAAGTATCACATGTCCGGGAGTACATTATCGTCGTCACTGGTCAAAAGTTGATACTTCATCAGATAACTCTGCAACTCTACAGCTTCGTCTATACATCCAAGCTCATAGTGTTTCTTCAAGACACTAATACACAAAACCTCATCAGGGACAATTCCTTCCCCGATCATTTCCTCGAGGAAGGATCTCGCTTTCTGCAACTGATTGCACTGCGATAGTCCCCAAACTAATGAAGTGTAAGCAAGCAAATCAAGCTTCATACCAATCTCAGCCATTTTGTCTCGTAAAGCCAAAGCCTCTACCACATTCCCTTGCTTCAAGTTGCCATCCATTAACGATGTGTATGCCGTTCTGTCTGGAAGTAGACCCTTTTGAGCCATTTGTTCAAAAAGAGTAGTCGCGGCCTCGACTTGATTCTCTTTACAGAGACCATCAATCATTGCTGTGTATATTGCTGTGTTAGCTTGTAGACCAAAATCATTACTTATCCTCCCGAAATAATCAATTGCCCTAGAAACTAACTTATTTTTGCACAATCCATCAATCAAAACGCAAAAGGTAACAACTGTGACCTCGATATCAAGTTCTAGCATCTCGTCCAGTAGCCGCAATCCCTCAGTGGGGTTTCCCGACTTAAAGTAAGCATCCATCAATGTTGTGTAGATCAGCGGATTTGCTTTGATTCCACATTCCCTCATTTCATTCATCACTACCTTAGCGGCTTCTATCTTCTCTAAACCACACAAACCCCAAATGAAAGTTCCATAGAGCTGCAAATCCGGTTTAATACCTCTCCCCTTCAATTCGTTTAGAAGCTCTAATGCTCTGTCCGTGTTTTTTGCCTTTACAAATCCATGAATTAGAGCACTGTAACTTGCAAGATTTGGAATCACACCAGCTGTATCCATTTTTCCAAAAAGTTCTTCAGCTTCTTTCATTCTCTCCACATCACAAAGGCCATCAATAAGTGCTGTGTAAGTGACCACATTCCATTCCACACCCACCTGAGACATCTCATTAGCTAACCTAAAAGCATCTGAGAGATTACCAATTTTACAATTGGCATCAATGAGGGAAGTATAGGTGTACTCATTAGGCACAAGACCAACTCTTCTCATGTCAACATAAAACTTGATGGCTTGTTGCATCATACCCTCCTTACAAAACGCATCAACCAAAGTGCTGTAACTCACAACATTCAGTTTCAACCCATTTTGCTTCATCTCCCTATAAAACTCCAAACCTTTAGGTAATTTCCCAAATTTACAGAAACAATTGATCAGAGCATTGTATGTTATAACATCAGGCTCACAGCTCATACCCTTCATTTCCTCGAAAAAATAAACTGTATCTTCTAATCGACCAACCTTCCCATAACCATCAATCATAGAATTATATGTGACAGTGTCTGGAATCAAACCTCTAAACTTCATTTCTTCAAACAAGCCTCTTGCAGCTTCTATATCTCCTTCTTTACACATACAATCTATCATAATGTTGTAAGTAAACACAGTCGGTTTCGCACCAGCACCAATCATATCTTTGAAAAATCTCTTCATCCCATCCGTCTTCCCCAATTTGGCAAACCTATGCAATAAACCGTTGCAAGACCGAGTTTTTGGGAAAACCCTAAATCTCTTCATCTTGGAGAAACAATGGGTAGCTTCCTCAAGCATTCCTAGATCAATCAAAACACTAAACAAAGCATCAAACACTCCAAAACCAGGAACACAAACATTCCTTGTAGACCACAGAACATCAAAAACATCGCAGTCCGAAAATTCATCAGCCTTCTTAGACAAAACCATCTCTCTAAGGATACTATTAGCATCATAATACATTCTAGCACAAAACAGAATGTGAGCTACTATACAGTACGATTCTAAGGTGTGCTTAAACCCATTACGGTTCATCGACCATTTGAAGAATTTGAAAGCTAATTTCGGGTCTTCTTTCAATTCAACGAGAACCCTTGGAACCCAAATCGGAGCTAATGTCAAATCAAACAGCTTTTCAATTTGGGGATCATCCCATAGATCATTCTGAACAACTTTACGGATCCAATATCCATCAAAATCTTCGGAATAAGTAGAAGGACCGCTTTTGCTAACGAAAGGGTATCGGATGATACAGAGAAAACTAGTGAACCAAACGAAAGGACACGAGATAAAGGAAGAATGAGAGGGAGAAGATAGAGGGAAACAGAGAGGTGCTTGAATTTGAGAGAGAGAAGAAGAACAAGGGCTTACATGGCGAGGGAATCTGCGATTAATGTGAATAAAGTTGCGAAGAGAACAGAACATTTTCAGGAAAAGGTTCAAAGTGAATAGAATGAGCCTCATCGTTTAGCTCAGAGACATGGTATTCTAGTGTTCCTCAACTATTCGACTGAAGGAGGAGAAGGAGAAGGAGAAGGTAGGGTTTATGAACTCTGTCTGGGTTTTGTTGCTTTTTTCCCTCAGAGACTATTTTTTACTTGTTTGTAAAATATTGATTTTTTGTGGGCCTTTGGCTACGGGCTAAATAAGCCCAAAGTTTATAAGCCTTCGGTACCTTATTGCCAAAATGATATTCGTGTGTTTTTTAAATTATCTGTTTATTTATTTATTTTATCTTCTTCTCTTTTTCAACATTTTTTTTAACTTAGGGTTGATTAGATAGATAATCAAAATTTTGGGACTTAAATGAGTGTGAAATCTTGTTTTTTTAGGTGAATCCGTAAATACTCTAAAGTTGATTAGTGGAATACATAAATTACTTATGTTATGCAAAGTGCAAAACAATAATGCTAAAGTTGGATTACATAATTCATTTTATGCAAATTGCAAAAAAAATAATAATAATAATCCCCTATATATTATTTGGGAAGTACATTTATAAATAAACATTAAAAAATGTAAATATTTACATCACATTGCCGTTACATCAAAAAACAAATTTTAATTTCTCACTAAAAGTATTTTAGTCATTAATTATTATGTTAACTAATTTTTTTCACTTAATTTCATAATAAATTTAATATTAAAATAGTATCTTCCATCGTAAAACAAAAAAACAGAATCTTCCTTATAGAATTCATAATATACAAACAGCTTTCCGATTTTACCAAAGAAGTTATAACTTCCAAATTATAAAGATTCGATTTTAGATTTTTTGTATATTCTATTTTTGTTATTATTGAACAAGCTTCTTATATTAAATTATTGTGAAATTGGAAACAAATATTAAGTAAATCTTAACAATCATATTTGTGATTACATATATGAATAAAATTTAATGTGTAATACCAAAATCGTTAATTAAGATACAAAATAAATCGTCATATTATTTATTTTTAGGTTATTGGTAAGACTTATTGCTTAACACACGATGATATGTACTCTCTCCCTCCTTTTTTGCTTTCTCTCTTTCTTGTTTTCGTTTTTTCTTCGATGCAAATACTTTTTTGTTGTTGTTAAGTTTTCGATGCAAATACATATAAATTTTACGATGATATGTATTGTCACATGTAGAAATTTTTTAATATTGTGATAGTGAAATGTATATGATCACTAACGTTGAATGATGTTAGTGTTCACGGATACAAGCGGTGGAGGAGACGGTGCTGCTACTAAATTTTGTGAAATAGAAGAAGATTTTAATTTCAAATTGAAGATTACGATGATGATTTGAATGGGGTATTTAAAAAAATAATAATAATGTAACTTTCAGTTTTCTATTAAAAAAATTGGAAATATAACATTGTAGATGACTAATTTAGCGAGAGAAGAATTTGTGCACGTACTTCGTCGACAACAAATCAACGTTACTCGATCTGTTATTATCTCAAATCAAATTCCATCAAAGAAATATTTCTTGGGTTTTGCTCGGTTTCTATGTCTCTCATCCAACGTGATTTCAAGATAAAATGTTAAACTTAATTAAATACATATTTTTGATAATAATATATATATATATATATATTTAATATTCATCTTATTAATTTTTATTTATAAATCTCGAATTTTTAAAAAATATTAATCCGTGTTATAGCACAAAATCTATTCTAGTAAAGTATTAAAAACTAAACAGTCTTCATTACAATTATATATATATAGATTTTGTTAAATACCAAATAAAAGAAAGTTATTTTCTGTAAATACCTTTTATTTGAGGAAAAGGTCATATATCAAAACAGATTAGAAAACAAAAAAGACGAACAAAAATATCAGAAATATGATGTTGTACTTGTACCATTGTTTCTTTTCTTTCTTCGACTGTTACAATTTTAGGAAATCATAATACGAAAAAATGGCGACTAAAAATCTCAGTGCCAAGCCAAAGAAGATAAAAGCGACTTGCATATTATTTGCTCAACGACTTCTCTCCATTTGCATTAACCAGAGATAGGAAAGGAGCAAAAGCTTTTCTTGTGTTATCTCTTACTTTTACGACAACATCTCAACGGTCTTCTCCTCAATGTCTTCTTCACCCTCAGCTTCACCTCCTTCTGTTGCTTCTTCTTCTCCTTCCTCAGCCACGTAAACTACTTCTTCACCTTCTTCATAGGCGTATTCTCCTCCCTCTTCTTCATATCCTTCTTCGTAATAGTACTCTCCGTTTAGCTCATCGCCTTCATAAGCTTGCTCCTCTTCATTTCCTTCATACACTTCCTCCACAACGACTTCTTCTTCCTCCATAATCGTTCCTCCTTCTACTTCAGCTTCGTGGGATGGGTTTGGTTCAGAGACAACCTCGGTTTTCTCTTCTGTTATGAGTTTGGTCTCATCTCCAGCTTCCTCTTTCGATATCGTATAGTCCTTCTTGTTGCTGCTGCTACCACCAGATGCAGTCGCTCTTTTTCTCTTGAGAATCTCACTGAAAGGCAACGGAGCTGCAAATGAGTCTCCTGATCGCTTATGACTATGATGATCCTCTTCCAAGCTTTTCCTCTTCCCAAGAGATGGCTCTGTCTTACTTTCCTCTTTGCTGCTTTTAGTTTCTGCAATGCTTTTAGGAGCTGATTTTCTTTCTTCTTCCAGTTCTCTTCTTCTAGCCCATGGAGCCCGGAAACCTCTTTCCTGATTATTACCACTATGGTTTTCCTCTAACCTACCCTTAATTCTATCTCGGAGTCTACCCTGAGATGATAACTCGCTTCTGTCCCTTCCTCTCTCACTTCTCCTGTCAAAGTGACCTTCGTCGCCATTGCTTCTCTCACGAAGCTTAATTCTACCCTGAAGACGGCTAATGCTAATGGAGTTTTCTCTATGTGTATCCCTACGAGACTCTCTATATCCTCTGTCCATCGAAGATTCAGGAGCAGCATAGTCATGGCTTCCTACTGATCTCATACCATTGACTTTCCTCTGCTTAGCCAAACGATACCTCAGATCTGATTCCAGTATGTTCTCTGATCTCTCATCTTCTGCGTAAACCCTTCTATCCAAACGATCCCCTCTCTCAGAAGAAACTCGACGGTGGTCCCATGCATACCTGTCTTCCCTCTGGTCATATGGATCAAAACGCTGATCACGGAATGCTTCTTTATCACCATCAGCAATTGCACTGAAATCAGGGTCATACTCTGGGTTTCCTCCCTCCTGACTTCTCCGTCCATATCGATCTTCAACATGATAATAATCAGAATCTCCAGCCTCATTATCCACAAGAACATCAAACCCAGGAGACGACTCTCTTAAGACGTCATCTGCATCCTTACCATTGTGAAACATGTTATTATCATCAGATCCATATTTCTGAAGCAACTGAGTCGAATGGCCTCCTTCAGTAAAAGAAGGAACTCCTGCACCCTTTCTCTGCACAACAGGCTCATATCCCACATGTTTTGGAACGTATCCCTCTACACTTCTACTATCCCTTAGTCCAGCAGAAGCGACTCTTGGTGCAGACGATATGTCAGTATGTGCTTTAACCACCTTTGAGAGGTTAGCATCAGGAAATTTCTTCTCCCCAGTGTTATTTTCAGTTGGCTTTTTGAAAATCTGAGGATCAGTAGTAGGCTTAGCTTCTACGGGTTGCTGTTTTTTATAGGCAGCAGGATTCGGCGTGTGCAAGAACGAACACATATCTCCTTTCATACACATGCCTTTTTGAAAGAACACACATGGAACCGGCTGTTTTGCAAAACCGAGATGCTGCGCGGTTGCATGTGTTGGCTGTACAGAACCAGCAGGAGCACCTCCTTGATTTCCCAACACTCCCTCCAAAGGCTGTAAAAAACAAAACCACAACATAAGCACACTTGATAATACAACTTCAATCTCAAGCAGAAAATTGTATTGAGGAAGAAAGTAAACTCACAGGATGCCGAAAACCACATTTGGGATTCATACAATTTCCATTCAGCCAATAATAGCAATCCCTTGGGTTCATACGCGCATACTCACTGTGGCGATACTCACACTCAGCTCCCTGTTAGCAAAAAAGAAGATGCCATAAGAATCCCTATAGCTGATCAGATTAGCTGCAGAAACTATAAACATAAACTGAGGAACCTTAGCCCGAGAACAAAACCTATGAGGAAGATCAGATTGTACACATTGAGCAAAGATTCCTTTACAAGACCTTCCGAATAAAGCTTTATATATGTAATTTTCAATCTAGTTAACAAGCAGCCCTAAGAAACAAGCATACTTGGATTAACGTAGTTCGAAATCACCAGATCTAAGATTTGCACCAAAATTAAGCAGGCGGAGAAGTGAAGTATGTATAGATAGCTTCGAGGGACACAAAAACACAAAGGAACACGAAATCGAATGAAAGAAACTTGAGATCTCAAATCCAAAACCCTAATTGAAGCAAAAACTGGATAAGATCTAGACGAAACATTATCAAAATCAATTACCTTCTTGCAGGTTAAAGGAGATGCAAGAAAGTAAACACAATCGGTGTTCCACTTCAAAGCTTCTTCCTCAGCAGATGAAACAGTCTCCGATTGCTTCTGCTTCTGCTGCTGTGGCTGTTGCTGTTGCTGTTGCGGTTGAGTCGCAGGCGCAAACATTATTATTACTCTAAATTTCTAAATCTCTCTTCCTAGTAGATCGAAACCCTAAAGCGTGAGAATCACCGATCAGAGAGTCCCGTGGAAGAAGAAGAAGACAAGCCGCCACAAAGAGCGAACCAGAGAGAAACTCGCGACTCTCTGTGTGTGCGTCCTTTAAAGCTAAGCCTAAAAGTTTTTTTTTTTTTTTTTTGCTCCTTTTTTTTTTGTGATGGGAAATATCAATAGATGAAGTTCGGTTTAGTATATTGTTTATCAATCAAGTACTGACACGTGGTAGTGTCTTATTGGTTTATACGTTAGCCATATTGTTTTACCTTTTTTTTATAAGCCTTGATATTATACTTCTGGTGGAAACAGCGACTTTGGAATGTTGTGAAATAGACAATGATAAGGTATTTAAACCAGAGCTACACAAAACCGAACCTGAACCAAGTATGAAAATAATTAAAAACCGATTGGTAGATGTTTCCACAATCAAACCAAAGTTGTATTCAGTCTTACCGAAATAGCTTGAATTTTCAAAAATTAAGCCCTCGCCTTAAAATCTATAACCAAAATGCAATGCAAACCAAGATTAAAATTTTACCGAACCAAATATTTTGGTTTTTAGGTAAGGACTTTTTGAACCGAGTAATTCGACAAAACCAACTTTTTTAACCCTACACTCTCTAAAAACCAAAATTTGAAGATCTACGAAGCAACTAAAAAGATCACAAGAAAGTAGTTTTATAAAGCTTTTATTATACAAATGATAAAAAGATGAGTTCTTGAGAATTAACAACACCACAGAAGGATTGGATTTTATGTTATTAAGAACAAAAGCTAAAGCAAGAGAACAACAATGAAGGTACTTTGCCTGTTCTTCGGATTTGTTCAGCTTGTTTCTCTGTTCTAGCTGCCTGATGGTCCTTCTTTGCTTCAGCCGCTGCTCGCTTCTCCTCTGCTATGCGCTCGATCGCAGCTAGTTTCTTCATCAACCGGTCTTGCGCTCGTCCCTTAATCCTTTCAACTTCCACCTACAATATCAAGAATTCCACCATCATCATTCAGGGTTTTCCAAGTTTGTTCAATCATCACTTTGAATTTGAGTAGTTATGTTCAAGCTACTTTACCTCGGTTTTCTTCATCTCGGCTTCAGATTTCGCCTTCTGATGATTCTCCCATGCTTGAATCTTCATCTCTTCGCGTCTGAACCTGGAGATTACAAAGATCATTTTAAGCTTAAAGTTTTCAAGAAAACAAGAGCATTATGAGAAACAATGCAACTTTCGGGTACCTAGCCATGTGCTTAGCCTTTTCCGCTTCCTCCCACGCGGAAGCACGAGCTTCAGAAACAGTTTTAGAAGTTTGTAGAGAAGCTTTGGTCTTTAGTGATGTTGAAGCATCTTTGTCTTCATCCTCTTTGCTTGCCCAAGCAGCAATGTTTAATTTACCAAGTTGAGTACCCAACACCATTATCTCTCTCCTAGTTTTCATTTGAAGCTCTTTCTCTGACAGTTCCTTGTTAGTCATAGGAGAAGCTGATGCTTGTCTCCCAGGACTTGAAGGTTCAGAAGATATAGGACTTCGGATTGGCGTTGTTGCTCTAATCGGTGTCCCGTTTCTAGAAGGTTCTTGGCTCGCTATTGGAGTCATTTCGGTTCCCATGTCTCGCATCGATACAGATCTTGCTGTTGAAGGCGGTTGGGCAAACGCAGTTGCGACTGACGAGTCATGTCGACTGAGATTAACTGCAAGAAAGCAAGTAAATTTTGGATTTAGAAGATAAACAAAGCATACAAATTGAGTAACTCAAAGAGATAGTTATGACCACCTTCAGTTGCTGATTCTACAATAGAATTCTCAACCATAAGAACCGGTTTGACGTATGAATCCGCGGTTGTGTCTGAATCGACTTCCCAGCTAACAAACTTGTGTCCTGTATCTTTTTTCACTTGGCTTACATCTATTCTCTTGGTATCAGGTTCTTCAACCGCTCTTATATCAGCAACTTCAACAATCTTCATAGAAGACTGGCGACCAAAGCTAGGCCCTTTCTTCGACCCCGGAACCTGAACCTGTCCAGTCTTTGGTCGGTTAGCTGTTGGACTAGCGATCCATTTCTGAGCATCATCCCATTTAGATGGAGCTGGTTTAGAGAACGATCTAATAGGCATTCTTTGAGGGACCTTTTCCTTTTCTGTCTTTTGAAACTCAAAGACAGATGATGCAGAAACACTCTTAATCTCATTCACATTATCGTAATCAAGACTCGGATATTCTTGAAGACCCAAACTAATCGCTCGAGCCATCCCTGAAGTAGAACAATCAGCAATCTCACTCACAACATCAACATCTTTGCAATCATCTAATCCACTAGCAACTGCAGCATTTGAAGACAACAAAAGCAAAGCTGAGTTAAGACCATTTCAACTTAAGAAAAAAAAAAACACAAACTTTAGATTCCATTAAGCAAATAGGGACAAAAGCGTTGCCCTTTAAAAAGGGTATTAAGAAATGATTAAGGGGCTCCACCATAAACCCTAGGGTCATCAATATGATTAGACCCAGATCTCGTTGTAGGAATAGATTCTTGAACCATTTCTTCTTCTTTCTTCTTTCTATCAACACCCAGAAGAAGCATACTCCTTAACTTCCCAGGTGAAAATCCGCCGCCGCTACTAGTAGTAACCTATGACAAAACTCATCAGAATAAATGAGTTT
The DNA here is from genome assembly GCA_026770425.1 of Boechera divaricarpa. NCBI lineage: Eukaryota > Viridiplantae > Streptophyta > Magnoliopsida > Brassicales > Brassicaceae > Boechera > Boechera divaricarpa. The sequence continues at coordinate 17,304,021 of CM049188.1, forward strand.
ATATAAACCACGAAACTTAGTAAAGCGGAGATTTTTGAAATCAAAGACAGAGATGAAGTGATATGAAAAGGACAGAGATGACAAGAAAACGACGCAATGGACACGAAATCAACAGGGATCAAAAAGTTAGCTATGAAATCAGAAAAATGCCAAATCTGGCTTTTGATTTCCCTAATTTTACGCAAAACCCAGTTTCGGGAAGCGTGAAACCGAAGCATCTTCTCAAGAAAATCTCACCTGGGTCTTTCCGATTCGTTCGTAATCCATCGAAAGAGAGAGAGAGAGAGAATCTTAAAAATCTTAACTTTGCTTCGCTTCCACTGTCTAGTCTTAAACTCAAATCTCGAGACCAAAAATCCTAAAAAAGAATGATGAAAATGTGTAAGAAAATATAAGATATTGTAGATTGTGTTATATCAGAAGCATTATTTGAATGGAAGATTACATAAGAGAGTATTGGAAGCTTGTGAAAAGAACAGAGACTGATATATTGCTTCTCCCTTCTCTTTCTTTTTTTCTAAGCTGACATCAAAATAAGGGACACTCACAGTGATGGAGCCTTTAAGTTAAGCAACTGTTGTGCTCTCTCCCAAAAACCAAAAAAAAAGAGTTTTAGACTATAGTCATCATCAATAATCTTGTAACTCTAGTTCATAAATCCTACATAACTGTTCACTATTATGCATATGTCATATGTATAATTTTCAATCAATTCAAAATTTTAGACATCTTAACCAAAATTAATTTATTAATCGTAAAACCGAAAACGTTAATGCCAAACACAAGCGGATAAATATTATTTTGTTTGGTATTTGCATTTGTACTTTTTAAAATTATTTTACAGCAGACTTTACATATTAAAAATGCATTTTTTGTCAATGCAAAGTTGCAAACTCATACATATTTTGTGTTTGCAACAGTCAGAACCTAAATTAATCTTTTTTTTTAATTACTAACTCAACTTTTATGAAACTGAACAAATTAAATTGGTGAAAAAACAGTATTAAGCTAAGAATGTAAGTAAATTATTATATGTTGGTAATTTCGTTTCACTAAACATTATGTATTGATTAGAAAAGTTACAAGTATATTATTTGGCACAAAGAAAAGAAAAGAAGTACATTATCATTACCGAGATTTAAAAAAAAAAAAATGGTGGCCTGGCCTCCATAGGATGCTTTCTTTGAAGTCCCATAAGTAAGGGCATACGGTCAAACGAATTGGTTTCAGTTGACTAAAGATGATATTGTATTATGACAGCTATTGTACTCGCCAGTCCAACACAAGAATGCCAAGTCGGTAATAATCACTAGGATTCCTATAACTTTCTTTTCTTAAAGTTCCATTTTCCAACCGTGTGATGATTCGAGTTCTAACAGTTCTAGTGAACTCACTTACAGTTCCTAAGTAATTCATTCAACATTCTAACATTTTGAGCATCTACCGAGCATTTTGAAAATCACTCACATGTAAAATTTTGGTGAACAATTTAGTTAGATTATGAATAACCCTCAGTTTAGTACACTATACCAATTACCAAGACTATTGTATATGTCATAGTAGTATAACATAAACCGAGTATGATAGAGATATGTAGGCGTAAGATCCCTAATGATTTCTAAGATATTTTTCATACAAAAGGGTCGGGACCTATTTTTCTTTTTTCTTTTTTTTCACAAACAATACTTCATATTTATAAGTAAAAACCAAAAGTAAAAGAATTTTAAATTTGTTTTAAACTTTTAATAGAGAGACTCTTAAAAGAAAAAATTCTGCTCTGAGATCTCTTTTATATTGGGTTTGGCCCTGAACATAACATCTTGCTCATCAAGGTAGATCAATTTAAAATGTAAGTTACCATAATTGTCATAATCATATTTATTTTGCTTTACTTGATTAAGCAAAATATTTGAATTTTTTTGTGTGTGGATCATGCCAGCTTGTGTTTTGCTCTTTATCCACATGTGCCACGTGGAGCAGCGTGTCAGTCAACATTCAACAACCCGACGGAAATTACCGGCTATCACCGGTTCTCGTCCCTTTATTTTAATTATTTATATATTTTTTCGTCAGTCTCATTCGTCTCCGACGTCGGCCGTTTCTTTCTCATTTTTGATGTTTTTTTCCAATTTTTATTTCGGGAAAATAACAAAATAAAAGAAAAAAAGAAAAAAGAGAAGAAATAATAAGAGGTGATTCGAATCGAGAGTTCTCATTATGTGTATACGAAAGCAAGATCGAGAAGGAATCTGAATCGTTAGATGAGAATCGGCTGCGTCGAGATTATGCAATATGCGTCGGCGATGATGTCATCGTCGTCGTTGTCGTCTGCTTCGGCTGTGGAAGCGTTGAATCTCAAGGAAGCTTCGAATTGGTGGTCGGATGTAAACGAGTCTCCGATTTGGCAGGATCGTATCTTCCATGTTCTCGCTGCTCTATACGGAATCGTTTCCGTCGTTGCTGTGGTACGTTATCGTTCTGGATTTTAAATATCACCATCGCTTAGGTATTTGATTATTCGAGGAATTGGTGTAACGTCTTCTGAAATTAATGTTTGATTTTTGGTTAGATTCAACTTATGAGAATACAATTGAGAGTTCCAGAATATGGCTGGACGACGCAAAAGGTCTTCCACTTTCTTAATTTTGTTGTGAATGGAGGTTAGTGCTGCGAATTGTGATTTAGTGTGTTCTTATTGATTGATTGATTGATTTGACTCATCTTCTATCTCGCAGTTCGTGCTGTCGTGTTTGTCTTCAGGCGAAATGTGCAGTTCATGCATCCAGAGGTTTAGGATCTTTCAATAGCATTGTAATTTTACCTTTGTGAACTGGTCTATGTCAACCTTCTAAATATGCAAATGTTATCTTTGTAGATTCTGCAACATATATTGCTTGATATTCCAAGTCTTGCTTTCTTCACCACCTATGCTCTTCTGGTTCTCTTCTGGGCAGAAATTTACTATCAGGTAATTTCTGATTAGTATATGATGCTTTTGTTTCTGGTTCTGGTTCTTTGGTTTTGATATTTACTCGACACTCTGTGACTGGAAAGGCGCGTGCGGTATCCACTGATGGACTAAGGCCAAGCTTCTTCACAATAAATGCAGTTGTATATGTAATTCAGGTATAAATTTCCCATCTTTTAAGAAATTTGTGAAACTCAAAGTTGAAGTCTGTTTTTTGAGGGATCATGGGCTTAATATATCTCATTGGATGTATTACTTCCAGATTGCTCTTTGGTTGGTTTTGTGGTGGAAGCCTGTTCGAGTTGTGGTAATTCTATCTAAAATGTTCTTTGCAGGTAGTTAGCTTCGATCCTATGGATGCACTTGCTATATAATCCATAGTACCTGTCTCACCTCTCTTGCGAATTTTATAATTGCAGGTGTTTCACTGTTTGCTGCCCTTGGATTTTTACTTTACGGTGGAAGGTAAATCTGTCGCCACTTAAATATGTTCGACATTTGACATTACCATAGTTTCTATCATTAACACTAGACCTGCGTTGTCACCATTGAGGAATGAGATCAGAAATTGTGCTCATATTGCTTACAGTCACAGTCACTTGCATTCTTGTCCTGCTTTGATGCCTAGCTAGACTAGATTCCCTTGGTGCTAAACCGAGTACATATGCATTATGCATACCGTTGAAAATGATTTTATAGCCTTGCATTTGTGCTTGATTTTGTGTCCTTTTATGTTGATCTTATGGCAGGCTTTTCCTAATGTTGCAAAGGTTTCCAGTAGAATCTAAAGGCCGCCACAAAAAGCTGCAAGAGGTGAACCATCAATTTTTAAAAATCATAAGTATAACCAGTCAAGTCTTTACTATTTACTGCTTCTCGGCTGTTTATGCCTTTTCTCTCTTATGTATGGTAGGTTGGTTACGTGACAACCATATGTTTCACGTGTTTCCTCATCAGATGTATCATGGTAAAGACACACACAAATGCATCATTTTGTTGATATTTATGAATCCTAATCTTCTTGGTTGGATTATCTTCTCTACTATAGACTATAGTCAGTTTTAGAATTAACATCTAACCAAAGCTTTTGTCATTTAATATGGTTTAGATGTGCTTTGCTGCTTTTGATGAGGGGGCAAACCTTGATGTGTTAGAACATCCCATCCTCAACTTCATATATTACCTGGTAACCTCTCTCTCAGCTTTTTTTTTCTTTTGTCAATCCCTCTCTCTTAGCTTAATCATATAATCTGATCATGAACATTAGCTTTATTTATATAACGAAGAAACCGTTTCTTCTCGCTTTTTTTTTTTTCCGTTTGTAACCTGATCCTGGTGCTTAATTACAGTTGGTAGAGATATTACCGTCCTCTCTGGTCCTCTTCATCTTGAGAAAGCTACCACCAAAACGAGGCATTACACAATACCATCAGATTCGCTGAAATGTAAAGACACGACAACTAATGATCAGATGAAGACAAGACCATGTTCGTTTTATGCTTTTCTGTATTCAGTAGAGAGAAAAGCGTAAGATACAAATGAAATAGATCTAAAGCTGATGGAAATGAATTCGCTTAAATTTTGAATACTGGGTTTTGTTCCCTTTATATAAGGTCATGTTGTAAAAAAAGTTATAAAAAAAAATACATGGAAGCATTGTGCAGATTTGTGTTGAAACCTACTTAACTAATTCATTGTGGTAAAAAGGAGTAGTGTCTTTTTTTTGTATCTTGAATCTAAGAATTAAAAGATGAAAGAATGAGAGATGGAGTAAAAGTGAGATTGAAGGACCTAAATATTTTTGCAATAAAATCAGTTGACTTGGTTGGTATATATATTTCTCCTACCAGGATCTATTACTCTTAAAATCATTAAGGCTGCAAATGATTGACATTTTTGAGAAGATGAAAGAGTTGAAAATATGTAAAGGTTTCAACTAGATTCTTCTTAAAATGTGTTATTTGTAATAAATTAATTTTTCATCTCAATTTTACTGGAATCTACAGAATAGATTAAAAACATAAGTCATAGAACAACAGAAATTGTTCCTCTACAAACTAAAAGACGAACGGGTTAATAACAACAATTATTCGTCGCACTCAACTTATTCATTTTATTTTTACTAATTTTTTCATTATTATTCATCTAATTTAAATTATTCATTTTGTTAACCACCATTTTACTCCGTAAAGGTTAAATGGTTAATAAAAACGGGAAACTTGAGTTTTCACTTTCTTCTTGTGTGTATCTGCTATTACAAGTAGCTTTCCAATATCTTTTGAATACATAAATTCATCTCCACCTTCTTTCGAAGAATTGGTGGAACCAAACAAAGACTATGGAAACGTATCGGCCTATATTCCCACCAATGTGATCTCCATTACTGATGGACAAATATGTTTGGAAGCAGAGCTCTTTTATCGCGGAATTAGACCTGCTATTAACGTCGGCTTATCTGTCAGTCACGTCGGGTCTGCCGCTCAGTTGAAAGCTATGAAACAAGTATGCGGTAGTTCAAAATTGGAATCGGCACAATATCGCGAAGTGGCCGCCTTTGCTCAATTTGGCTCAGACCTTGATGCTGCGACTCAGGCATTACTCAATACTAATCAATGGATTTGACCTAAGAATAAAAATTGAGAAAATTACACGGAGTGCCAAAAATTTTTTAAAAACCTCGACTAATGCCACTTCTTCTTTTGACTTCAAAATATGCAAAAAAACACTGTTGCGCAGCTATGCAATGACCCTTTTGCCTTTTTTCTGTTTTTGGCATCCACCCTAAGCGTATGAACAATGATCCTATATGCATATATGTTTTTGTCTTTTCTCTTTTTCTTTGTTCTTTTTTCTTTTTCCCTTCTTCCTTCTCCTTTCTTTTTCTTCTTTTTTTTTTTTCTTCTTTCTTCGTTCGTTATCCGTCTTCTCTCTCTCTCACACACTCTCTATCACTCTCTCTCTCACGCTTTCTCCTCAGATGCCGTACTATCTAGTCGGAACAACCACAACCGAATCAAAGGTTTTAGCCACTACTAAATCAAAATTTTTTCTCTCTCACTTTCTCTCTCTCACACTCTCTCTCTCTTAGATCAGATCTCTTAACTTTGGACTCACCATCTCACTGCTACAAAACGACGGCGTCATCTCGAACTTCGCCGTCTCCGCCAAAGCAATTGTTGACAACACCACCGTGGACATAAGTTCTCGTGGGTATGGACATCAACTCTCATAGACATACCGCCGACATAAGTTCGAGTGGACTTCGAGTGGACATGCATGCCCGTGGCCATAAATATGTCGTCGTGGACCAAAGTTGGCAGTATGCATTAGTTCGCGAGGATATAAGTTCTTGTGGGTATGGACATTAACTCTGATGGATATATCGTGGACATAAGTTCGAGTGAACATGTGTGCCCGTGGCCATAAACTTGTTGTCGTGGATATTAATTTCCGTGGACATATATCGTCGTGGAAATATATCGACGTGGACATATTTCACCATGGACGTATGTCAGTGTGGACATACGTCAGCGTAGACATATGGAGGCGTGGACATATGGAGGCGTGTTCATGATATCGTCTGTGTGCATTCGTTTGCTTGGACATCTTTAGTTTCTTCGGTCCTATGTTCATGTGGACATTCGCGTTTGGAAATCAGTTTCTATGTGCATTATAAACTGTGGGCATAAGTTATTGTGGACATAAGTTACCGTGGACATAAGTTCGAGTGGACATGCATGCCCGTGGCCATAAACTTGTTGCCGTGGACATATAGAGTCGTCAACATAATTCGTCGTCGATGTGGACATATGTCAGCGTGGAGATATGTCAGCGTGGAGATATGTCAGCGTGGGATATATAGGCTTGTTCATGATATCGTTTGTGCATATGCTTGCTTGGACATCTTTAGTAGTTTTCGTTCCTATGTTCGTGTGGACATACGCGTTAATGAACATAACTTCCCATGTGCATCATAAATTGTGAGCATAAGTTATCATGGACATGTTCATCTGGAAATGGACATCAAGTCTCATGGACATACGTTACCGTGGACATAAGTTCGAGTGGACATGCATGCCCGTGGACATAAACTTGTTGTCATGGACAAGAATTTCCGTGGTCATATATCGTCGTGGACATATATCGCCTCGAGCTAATTTATGTCCACGATCTAAGTTATGTCTACGAGCAAATTTATGTCCACCATCTGTTTATTGACACGAATAAATTAATGTCCATAATCTATTTTTATGTCCAATTCCGAATTTATGTCCATACTATGTTTTTATGTCCACGAGCTCTTTTTCTTCTTGTCTTCTTCATCGAACCCATCGTCACTGTCACCACCAGCACTCATGAGTTTCTGCCTTTTTTTGGCCTTCTCAACATCAGTCAAAGTCACATCAGCCTCATTCACATGGATCGCTGCTACAAAGATTGAACCGAAGACGATTCTGGAAACAGGAACGGCGGAATCGACATCGCCGAACCAATCAGAACGCTGCCACTCTCCGGTTGAAGAAACGAGTGATTTAGTAAGGGAACATTGTGTGAGAGAGAAAGGGAAAAGTGGGTAATGCGTTGTCGCTTTTGGCAGAGCAAGAAAGAGAAAAGTGAACAAAATGTTATTACAAAGAATTAAAGGGTATATATGTCTTCTCCTTCGTAAGTGCACATTCGTTTTTGGCATATCTCAAGTTTTTTTCAGCTTTTGGCATTTTAAAAATATTTTTTCTGATTTTTGCCATTCTTCGTAAGATTCCCATAAAAAAAATATTCAAAACTTTGAAAAAGGAACATAAAAGATTTCTTAAGGCAAAAAAAGACAAACGGATTTTGGGAAAAAGTCAAAAAAAAATTTTATAGACAAATATTCAACCTTCAAGTTTTGAAAAAGCAATAGAAAAGCTCATTATAAACAAATAAAATATCAACTTTGAATCTCTCTCGCTTCTACCTTTCGTTGATCTCCCTCTAAATATTCAAAAACAATAAATTATTCGGTTAAGTTTCTGAATATATATATATTATATACATCATATATAGAATTTATCTAGTTCTGGTTTTGTCTTGTCGAATAATTGTTTTGGTTCGGATGTCTCTTAAATTATAGATTAGTTCGAATCGTTGATTGTGATTACGTTCGCCATTAAGAAATTGTATGAAATTTGTAGATGTTCATAACTGGTATGAGTGTTCATATGTATATAGTCTCTGTTTATTTCATTGGATTATTGTTTGTTTCCATGTTTTGTATCCATTTCTTTTTTCACAGTTTCTACGAAAAATATACATAAAGTGATTAACCACTTCTTATTTTTATTTGTTTTCCTTGTGTTGTAGTGATGCTCTAATATTTAATCTCTTACACAAAATAGTTAATTTCTACCTGTGTTCTGTTCATTTTCTTAAATTCATTGTAAGGATCTTCTTATTTATGCTTCCTCGATTCTTGAAAAAAAAAACATATGTTATCGTTAAAAAGACTTTGAATATTTGTTAGTATGTCATATAATCAGTTTTTGCAACTTATTCCAAAAACAATCTCTGTATGCTCAGTATTTCTCTGGTTATTTGTTATTATATTTCTATGTAGATATCACTTTTATTTCTCCTAATTGCGGGTGTTTTTTCTTGAGAGTTCAATTGTTAGGACCAGATCGGAGTGATGTTATCGGCTCCTCTTCAATTTATCTCTCACTTCTTCTCTTTGAAATCTTAATAAGCTCATGATTAGCGACTACGTTCACAATTACTAAATGGTGCAGTTTTGTATTTTTTATGGATATTTTTTAGGTTGAGGCTTTTCGATGAGATTATCTTACATTAGTTTGGTTGTCTTAATTGTTTTATTATCTCTAGATGTTTCAATTCATATTTCAATTTCATGGTGACGAATGATTTTTTTTTGTTTGTTTTGGTAACGAGATCATATTCCATTATGTCTTCATCGACTTTTCTGTGTCTTCATACTGTCTAATTCATTTATCTTGTTATTACTTCCAAGTCTAGGCTAAAATAACTAATCTCTTACTCCATTTGATATTAATATTTGTGGAGTTTTTAACTCTAATATCTGCATAACTAGTTTAGTTTTATGATCTAACCAAATGAGTTCTTATCTTGTCTTTGGATGTCTCTTATGTGTAATAGCCCTCCAAATGGTAATCCGATTCTGGTGCGGTGCGATGACCCTAATCGCATGTCATCATCGAAAGGCAAAACGAGTAAAGTGTGGTATGCTTCAAGTCTTGTTGGCAAGCGATTAGTTCCTTGTATTTTACTCTTACAATAATCGGTGTACAATGGGATTTAATGCAATAGTAACAATTTTAAACGGCTGGGAAGTAATGCTAAAAGCAAGGCGCAGGAGACAGAAGTAGCGATCACCATTTCTCACTAAAATCGGACTTGTAATCTTTTTTGTATTTGGACTTTTCATTGCTATTTCTTTGTTTCGACTTCTTCGATTTAGATCGTCCAATACAAATATCACCTCAATATTAAAACCATAAAAATACGAAGCATGATCTTGCGTCCAGAAACTGGTGTCCATAACAATTGCATTTATTTATTTTGTTTTCATACTTTTTTCAATCCAAATCGTCAAAACATTTCTTAAAAACTCATAATTAATATTAAAACCAACACTAATCAATTGAGATTGTTTTTCACTAATATATACTCAAGATACTGATGATAGACTAGTAGTATGTTATTTTTCAGTCTATTACTATATTTCTATTGAATTAGTGTAAATCATGTTAACTTCATTTATTAGGGAATTTAAGAAAATGGCATTATATTCAGAGTATGCCTAGACATTCGGATATTCAGTTCAGGTTCGGTTCAATTTTTTTGGATTTTAGATTTTTGGATTTTGGAGTTGAGGTATCGTTCGAGTATTTTATAATTTTAGATCAGATTCGGTTCAGGTTTAGTATAGTTTTTGGACTGCTCATAACTAGAACTAGCCAATCCTATTTGGATTTTTCAGGTTCGGTTCAGATATTTTTGGGTTTTTCGATTTTCGGGTTAAGGCCTCTAGTCATATTCGGGTATTTTTTTCAATAACGGGTTCAGGTGTTTCGAGTCGGGTTCATTTCAGGTTTTCAGATTCGGATATTTTGCCTATCCCTAAATTCAAGTACATATAGAAATCACATATCATATCGAAAAAGTATGATTATTTTCGTTTTTTTGTTAAAGAAGATTATTTTTCGATGCACATTTTATCTGATAATTTTTCAGTTTTTAGTTTCAAACCGATGGTGGACAAAACCAACCATTACTAGAATTTGTCCTGTGCAATAGCACGGATTGATGTTTTCTTAAAATAATTAACCCGAATTTTTTTTCTCCTCTTTATATCATGGCCCATGAAAAGCAAGATCATTGCAATTTTTTTATAAATGTACTCTCCCAAATAATTATAAGGAGATATCTGTTGCAATTTGTTTTTTTTTGAAAATCAAAAAACCAAAATCCGAAAAAATCATTTAGAATACATAATTAACATATCTAATTTTTTTGTAAAATCAAAAAACATAATTAATATTAATATAATTTATAATTAATATAAGAATATAATTAATGACTAAAATCTATCCCGATTTTGAAGTTATGTTAGGTTTATAGCTTTATAAATATTATTATACTGTTGAGGTATTTTGGAAAAAGAATAGAATTATGGAAAGAGTGGATAATATTTTTTTTTATGTTTAAAGAAACAATAATTATCAACTAAAATCGGAATAGTGTGAAAGCTACAAACTGAATTCCATCCCGGATAATACCTTTTCGATTTTTTGGAATACTAATAAATAGATTTTGGAATAATAAAAAATAAAAATGAATAGTTATCGGAATAATAACAAATATGAAATAAAATACCGATTAACACATCCAAAAATTTTGGAATATTAACAAATTATTCAACTTTATGGTTACCAAATTTTTTGGATGTAGGAATAATTACCAAAAATTTTGGATATGTTAAATATTAGGATATTATCAGCATTCGGTAACCTTCCGAAATTAATTCTACAAAGGAGTTATTTTATGTATTTTTTATTGGATAATCTATGGTATCCCTATAATTATGGTATATTAACAAATGTGAAATAAAATACAGATTAACACATCCAAAAATTTTGGAATATTAACAAATTATTCAACTTTATGGTTACCAAATTTTTTGGATGTAGGAATAATTATAAAATTTTTTGGATATGTTAAATATTAGGATATTATCAGCATTCGATAATCTTCCGAAACTAATTCTACAAAAGAAATTTTATGTATTTTTTATTGGATAATCTATGGTATCCCTATAATTATGGTATATTAATAAATTCTTCAACTTTATGGTTACCAAATTTTGTGCATTTATGATTAATATTTTAAAAAGGAATTCATATTTTTTGAATCATAAAAAATAGTTTTTCGAATAATAACAAATAAATCATATACAGATTAACACATCCAAAAATTATTAAATATTAACAAATTCTGTAACTTTATAGTTACCGAATTTTTTGCATTTATGATTTAATTAAAATATGGTTATTATTTGTTTTTGTTTAAAGAAACTATAATTATCAAGTAAATTATGAAGTAAATTATCTCGTAAATATTATTATTATTTTTATTAAGTTAACATAATAATTACTGATTTTTTTAGTTCTGATTTTTTTAAAGTTATATTTTAAAGATAAATATAACTTAAATATTAAAATATGATTATATTTTAAAGATAAATATATTTTAAAGTTAATATTTTAAAAATTAGTTCCACATAATTTTTTTTTAATTTAGTTCCGATTTTTAAAACCAACAACTGATTTTTTTAATATACTAATTACCTATTTTTTATATAATAATTAAATGATTACATAATAACTAATGACATACCTTTAATGACAAATTAAAATTTATTTTTCGATGTAAGGGCAAAGTGATGTAAATAGATAAAATTTATAATGTTTATTTTATAAATGTGTTTCCCAAATAATATATAGGAGATACTATTGGGCTTATTAGAGTCCATCAGCAAAATATATAATTGCATATCAAGTCGATGATATCTCATATATGGCTAGGCAAAATACCTGAACCAAAATCCGAATCCGAACCAAAAAATTCGAATCCGAACCGAATCCGATTTGTATAAAATATCTGAATAGGTCCTAGATTTTTATACCCGAAAAACCTGAACCCGAATCGACCCGAATCCGAAACCCGAAAGTATTTGAAATACAAGTATATAGCAAAAAATATTAGTTATACTTATACTTGTAATAATTCTAATACCCAAAATTACAATTATAAAAACCTAAATATATTATATATATTTTTGGTAATTTGGATAGATTTGGGTAAAAAGTAATTAATATTTTTAAAAAAATTCGGATATCTCGGATAGTTTTGAGTAAATTTGGATATATATGTATTGAGTTCACTTGGATTATTTTTCTAATTTTCCTAATGTGTTATTTAAAACATATTGCATTCTTTCCAAACTAGCTTTTGGGTAAATGGGACCTTCACAATATGTGATGTCTTTTAACTTTACAGTTATAATGTATATCACTATATGACTATATATTTGGTTCGGTTACTTTGGGTGCAAAAATATCCGAACCGAACCCGATTGAACCCGAACCGAACCGAACCGAATCCGAGTGAACTCGAATCCGATCTCGAACCGAAAATGTCAATTACCTGATTGGAACCTAGAAGCCTAAACTCAAAAACCCGAAAACCCAAAAAATCCGAACCAAACCCGAATGGACCACGAACGCCCAACCCTAATCTCATATGTGCATGTCTCTAAACTAATACAATCATGTCACAATACTTATTTTAACATTTTTTGGTCATCAACCTTTTTTTAAAAAATAATACTTTTTGGTGGTCATCAACCTTTCTTAGAAAATTAATAGTATTTTATCCTAATTTAGTATAATAATAGACGGTTAATGATTGAGCACAACCATTACAGCCAAACAGAATAAGTTAAAAGATGTATTTAGGGCTGACTATTCGGATTTCGGATCGAGTTCGGATCGGATTATTCGGATAGGATCATATAGAATCCGAAGCTTTTTGGATCGGATTCCGATCAAGTTTTTCGGTTTCGGATCGAGTTATTCGGATTTTTTCAAATTTTTCCGGATTTTTTTGGTTTTTTTTTCGGGTTTTTCGGATTCGGATCGGATTTTTCGTATTTCAAATTATTCGGATAGGGGCTTATAGAATTCGAATAGAATCCGAAGCTATTTCGGATCAGATTTTTGGATTCGGATTTTATGACCGGGCCTAGATGCAGTTGAGGAATCACAAATCAAATAATCAAAAAAAGCAAAAAAAAACATGCTTGAGCAAGCTATACAATTAAATACAATAAGTATGTAGTCAAGAAATCAAAAAGCAAATAATCAACCAAATAAGAAGCATGCGAGTATGCAAGCAACAAAACAAAAAGCAAAGAAGCACAAAAAGCAGTAAGAAGCAATTAAGCATAGGAGCAAAGAGACATGGAAGAAATGAAGTGTATGTATGTATGTATTGATGCTCAACAAAACTATGCAAGTAACAAAACAAGACGCATGTAAGCACAACAAGCAGTAAGAAAGCAGATGGGCAAAGAAATATGAAAGAAATGAATAGATGCATGTATGTATGGATGGATGGATAGATGCATGCATGTATGTATGAATGTATATATGCATGTATGTATGTATGCATATATGTATGAATGTATATATGCATGCATGTATATATGTTTATATGTATGTATGCATGTATGTATGTATGTATACATGTATGTATGTATATATGTATGTATATGTGTATAGATATTAATGTATGTATATATATATATATATCGGTATGTATGTTATGTGTGTGTATGTGCTTTTTGCATGTGTTGTGTCAGGCTTCGTCAAGTGATTTGGAAGACCCCACGAAGAGTTCTTTGGACCATATATCACATTAGACTGTAAAATCTGCAACTACATAAGATGGAAAATAGACAGTAATGTCAAATTATAAGAGCAGATGTTATAATGAAAAGAACTTCAAATCATTAAACCAAATTCAGAAGATCAAACATAAGAACAAGATTGAGGACACATACCTTGGGAGAAAGGTTCGACTTAAAGAATCTAGAAGAGTAAAATTTAAAAAATATAGAAGAGTTGACGAAAAAAAATAATATATGTATATAGAATAATAGAAGAAAGAAAAAAAAAAGATTATTGTGGAAAGAGATTGAAGAACATATCTGGAAAAGCAAAAAGATCATCCAAGTTAAAAAAAAATAGCGAACCTTTAATAATAATATATATGAATATATGATTAAAGAGAAAGCTCAAGAAGAGATAACTTATATTGTAAGAAACTAGCTCCTCTGTTTTCTGAGTACCGCACAGACTTTTAAAAATAAGTCTATTAGTCTCCTCTGCTTTGTGACTTAGATCTAGAAGCCTCATTCTGAAATCAAATATTACTATGCATTCAAAAGCAGTACACAGTAAAGAATAAACTTTTAAGTAATGATGAGTTAAAATTACTATATTGACGAAGACTTACCTCATGATAGGCAAGACCGTCAAAAGAGATGGATACATGTTCTCCATATATTGATGCTAAGACAGATCGGTAAGTGATCATTTAGCTCACAATCTAACGTTATTCTGACACATTTCTTCGGCAAAGATATATCAAAATCACAGAGGTTACGCAACAGCTATGAGAGCCATATATCAGAAAGAGGACACACCAGAAGATGTCAAAGGAGATAACCAAGTGATCAAGAGCGGAGAAACTGCGGAGTGGGCTGTCATACTTAAGGCCGGATATGACATAGTAATCTTCGTAATAGAGCGGAACTATTTGGAAAGTTAATAATTTGACATAGTAATCGACATCATACAGTTCTAATGAAGCAACTATCAAACATAATACCATGAAGAAAGCACTGCATGCGAGCTAGAAAGTGTAAGAAGAAGATACTCACTTGTGACTTGCTGAAGAAGAGAGACAAGAACTTCAAACTACATGAGAAAAAAACAATACCACATAAAGATTGAAGAGATACCAAATGAAGTCGAAGGAGATAAGCAAGCGATCAAGATCAAGTTGAGGATAATGGAGAAACTGTAGAAAGGGCTATCATATTTATTTTCACACCTTTAATTACTAGAAATTTCCACTTGAATCTGAAGAAGACAGTGGAAAAGGCGGATTTTAATACAGTAATTAGGCAACAGATACAAAGGCATTGAAGACTAGAAGACTGAAGACTGAAGATTGGAAAACTGAAGAACTCATATTTAACTATTACCTTCAAACTGATAAATATCAAAATGGGTTTCGCTGTTGTGAGAAGAGATGTAGTTAAGTCAAAAACTACAAAAAATGGCTGGTCAGCGACATAACTGTTGAGATAATATTGGTTAGAACTAGATAAGGGCGAATAAGTCCTTTGTATGTGTAGTTTCATGGTTTTTAGTTCTTATATAAGATTTAAAATATAAATAAAAATAAGTATGAGAAGACAAACCTGAGATCGCAAAAAACTAGCTTGTGTACAATCAACAAAAGAGTAGCAAATCAGATTCATCATGCACCGTACAGCCATTTCTAAAGAAATTTAATGGTCTCCTCTGCTTTGTGAGTTAGATCTAGAAGCATTGTTCTGAAATCAACCATGCATTCAAATAACATAGTAAAAAAAATGAACTCTAAGAAAAGATAAGTTGAAACTACTATGTTGACAAAGACATACCGCACGAAAGGCTAGACCGTCAAAGGATATGTATAGTTTCTCCATATATTGATGCTAAAAGAGATCGGCAAGTGATCACTTACCTCAGAGTCTAACGATTATTTGGAGACCTTTCATAGACAAAGATATATCATTATCACAGAGCTTATGCAACAGAAGCGAGAGCCATAGATCAGAAAGAGGAGAACAAAGACCTTTGAAAATGGTTTATGTGATGGAGTGCTAACCTACATACTCTTCTTTTTGATTGGGTCAACACAACATACTTCAGATTTTCTGCCATCAGCTAGATTTGTAGAGTAAACCTGCAGAAACAAAATAAAAATAAAAATAGCAGAGCACTTTTCCCTTTTACATACAACAAACTAAGCAAGCAAGTATAAACATATTCCTTACTTTAAACACATCTCGAAGGATCAGAATAAATCAAAATCACGCATCACGGTTGATTTGGCACATATCCTGCTAGAAGAGCAAAATCTTTGTTAAACATTTGCTGTTGTTGGCACATTTTAAGGAAGAGGAGCTGTTGGCACCATTTGACACTTACCTTATACCAGCTCATTGAGCGGTTAGTGGACTATGCCTTTAGAACAACAGCGCTTGCTACGTCCTTATACATAATAGATCAGGAGACAACGGACAAGGCAGAAACCAGTCCTACATAGCAATCGAATCTCAAAAAAGATAGTTGGGCAGCGAATACAAAGCATTACCTCAAATTTAAATCATGAAGAGTGAAAATATTGAAGAAATCTTATTAAATTGATACATTCAAACTGATGATGTCAAAGAAGATTTCGTCGTCATGGGCAGAGATGTAAGTTAGTCGAAAACTATTGGAAATGGTTGGTTGGCGTCATACCTGTTAAGATAATAGCTAAATACTAAAACGATTAAGTTATTCAATCGTGAACGGGTAGCTGCACAAATTAAAAGCCAAAGTATATGTAGCACAAACCTGTAGTAAAGCCTTGTTGAGGAGGATGATCATGTAAGCAAATAGTCAAAAAGCAAGAAATTTAAAGGAAAACAAAACTAAGTATGTAAGTTAGTCAACAAAGCAAAGAATAGACACAAGAAATTAAGGAATCAAGAAAATAGAATGAGCAATCATGGAAGTAAACAAATTAAAAATGTAAGCAAGGAAGCAAGTAAATAAGGAATGGATAAACGGAAGCAAAGAAGCAAGTAAGCTAGAAATGGAAATAGTTAAGGAAGCAAAATAAGCAAGCAATTTAAAGAAAGAAAGAAAGTAAAAAAAAAAGGAAGCAAAGAACGGACACAAGAAAGTAAAGTAAGCAATTATAGAAGTAATAAGCAAATTAAACATGTAAGCAAGGAAGCAGGAAATGAAGGAAATATGTAAGGAAACAAGTAAGCAAGCAAATTATGGAAACAGTTAAGTAAGAATGGAGAAATGAAGCAAGTACGTAACCAAGTAAGTAAGCAAGAAATGGAAACAAAGAAATATGAATGCAACAAAAAGTTAAGGGACAAAAGCAAGTAAGCAAGGAAAGTTAATGAATCAAGCAACAGTAACCGCACAAAATAAAAAACCAAGTACACGTAGCAATAAACTTGTAATAAATCCTTGCTAAAAGAGGATGATCACCAAATGTATGGCAAGTTAAGAAAGCAAAGTTAGCAAGAAAGTTAAGAAACGAATAAAGAATCAAGCAGTCAGCAGTCAACACGAAAGTAAGTAATCAAGCAGGCAAGTAAAGTGAGCAAGTATGGCAGTAAGCAAATTTAATCACGCAAAAAAGAAAGAAAGCAAGAGAGTTAAGGACATGTAAGGAGGCAGGTAAGCGAGTTAAGGAAGCATGTAAGAAGGTAAGTAAGCAACCAAGTAAAAGAAGCATGTAAGGAAGCATGCAAACAAGGGATGGAGGGAAGTAAGCAAATTAAGCATGTAAGCAAAGAAGCAAGTAAGCAAATTAAACATGTAAGCAAAGAAGCAAGCAAATTAAGGAAGCAAGTATGCATATGCGTATAAATGATACTGATACATGTTTTATGTATGATGCATGTGTGTATGTATGTATGATGCATGTATTTATGTATGTTTATGCAGGCGTACTGTTTCTTTAAGTGATTTGAAAGAACCCATATAGGATTCTTTCCTTTCTGATGTAAGCCCATATAGTCACACTAGACTATGAACTCTCCCACTGCAGAAGAAAAGAGACAATAACATCAAACTGTAAGAGGAGTATCAAAAGAAGAATAACGTACCTGGAGAAAGGCAAGACATTTCAAGGGAAATAGAGAATTGTAAATTGCTTTCCTTTCCAGCTTTGAGAAAAAGGCACAAGATAAGACATAAGAGAAATTTAATCAGATTCATTTTCAAATCAGTATAAATGAGAAACCAAACACTAAAATCAGACTCTATAAGTTGAATACAGATCATATGCATTGAGAAAAAAGCTAGTTCTTCAGTGATTTCTTCACTTAGAAAACAGATCATGACCAATCCCACACTTAGAGAACAGAACATTTAATCATATGATCAAACTAAATACCTTTCAAAATAATCATATGTATAATAATAATAATAATAACTAGAAACCAAAAATCCCAGAAGATACATAGAACAAGAGATGATAAGTAGATGAACATAAAACCGTTAAAATCAGAAGAAAATTGATTCGGATCGGTAAAGATTTGATGAGAAAGAAGCATAAGAGATTGTACATGGTAATTTGAGGAACGGGATTTTGTGTTTAAAACACTGCAATTTTTTCCGCCGTCAATAAGAGACGAATCTGAGAGACGCGAGGGTAACGCTTTTACCAAATCTGGAAGAAAAAAAAATCAAAGCGTTGGATGAAAATAAGAGAAATCAAGTTAGCAGATATATCAAATCCGAAATCCAATTCGCACAACATAAAGCACGAATCTAGGGTTTGATTTTGATTAGGAAAAATCAAACGAAGCAAACATAAAGCACGATCAAAATCTATGAATCTAGAGTAGAGGATTCTTTAAAACCTAATCATTTACAGGCCATCAAAGTTAGGGAACAGACGAAAACAGAACCAAAAGGAGAGATTAGATCAAATCGACAAGAGAAGAAGAACACACACCGTAATTTCTCTCTGATTTGAAATTTGATTTTTCACAAGGTTCGAGACATTCTTCAAACGGTCACACTTCCCTCTTAATTTGAAATTTGTCTCCGTTAAATAGAAGCAACATAAAACAAATATTCAACATTCAAGTTTTGAAAAAGCCCAATAGAAAGGCCCATTATGTACATATAAAATATCAACTTTCAATCTCTCTCGCTTTCGTTGATCTCCCTCTAAGTATTCAAAAACAATAAATTATTCGGTTAGGTTTCTGAATATATTTATACATCGCACTGTCAAAATTTATGAACGTAACAAAACAGAGCATGATAAAAACCTAATATGTTAATGAGTAAAATAAAAGATGTGTGGGTAAAAAACCTAATAAATAAAAAACGGGTTAATAACAATTATTCATCGCACTCAACTTATTCATTTTATTTTTACTATTTTTTTCATTATTATTTATCTAATTTAAATTATTCATAAAAATTCTACGTTTTTTACCCCGTAGAGGTTATAAAAACGGGAGTTTTCACTTTCTTCTTCTTGTTTGTATCTGCTATTGCAAGTAGCTTTCCAAGATCTTTTGAATACATAAATTCATCTCCACCTTCCTTCAAAGGATTGGTGGAACCAAACAAAGACTATACTGATCAATGGATTTGACCTAAGAATAAAAATTTGATTCAAAATTTTTAAAAGGATCATAAAAGATATACTATTGCGCAAAGAAATTTCTAAATTGTGGTTCTTAAACCAGCGACATTAGCGTTTATTTTGTGAGATCTTGGGATACGTTTGGTCGATTGCCACTAGTGATTCAATCATACGAATTACGAGATTAGAAAGCTCATCTCTATGTGGAAAAATCAATAAGAAAATTAATTTCATTATTAGATAACTGATTTCTTATAATCAAAGAAATTTAATCTAAAATCCAGGTTAATCTCTAAGACATGTGTAAAATCGAGTATTTTTGTCATTTAGAACGTTAATAATGATCGATCATAATTAAAATCGCAGTAGAAGGATTCAAATCATGATTCTCATCCCATAATGAATCCAATATTATTACTATCACCTTTATGGATTTTATTTTTGGATAGCTAATTAAAAAAACAATAAATTTTCTTAAGAAAAATATGGTTTTCTTTGTCACATTAATTGGTGTAGTTGTATAGTTTTGTATGGTGGAAACTCAATCACACTTAAATAATCCAGATGAGATTGTGATAGATATATAAATTATTCAATTTTAAAGATTTGAGATTTCTTCTCTCATGGAATGATTAAGTCCACTAGAGACATAAAAATATCTTGCCTATGAGAAAGTATCTATTACATCTAAAATGTTTTAAATCGAGAAAACAAACAAAAAATGAAAGGAAGACACAGTTGAATTAATCATATTTTGAGTGCTTCAACTATAAAATGAAAAGAGATACTGATAGATATATCATACAGGCATTATGAGTTTTAGTGCTCCTTTTCCTCTTTCTTGTACTTCATTTGTCATATTATTGGCTGTTTTTCATGTAATGTTGAAGAGAGTCATGAGTGAACATCTGGACTATCAAATTCAAATCTGTATTCCATCTTAAAATAGTTATAAGAAAGAAAAATAAAATAATAGGAAGAGTACTAAATTTTTCAATTCTTTGTCTTTGGGGATTGGGAAATCGATAGAAAGAAAATTGGAATATGCTAAACTTCAAACTTTTCCAGTGAAGCAAATGTTCTATTTGACCTTACAAAGTCAAAGTCTTTGAATATTTTTGGTCCAATGAGTTGAACAATATTTTCACACCCATTAATTAAGTTAATGAAATGGATTCTTAACAAAAATTGACTATTAGTTGGCCAAAAGGAATTTCTTCTCTTAAAGGCTAAAAGGAATATTCGCTAAAATTTTTAATATATTAATATATATATGTATATATATATATATATTTAAATCAACCAAAAATCTCTAAAAGGTATAACATAATCAACAGAAAATCCACAAAGCATAGAATAAAGATAAAATACAAAATGTATTTCTTAAAATGCTTATGACAGGTTTCTTCAAGAAGTCATTATTTCTGAAAAACTACAAAAGATATTTCAGTTTTCTCAGACACTATATGTTTTTTCTAGTATCTTCAATGTCTGAATCTGAATCATAAATTGAGATCAAAATGAAAAAAAACGAAGAAACAAATTATTCTCTGGAAACTATATACATTGTATCCCAATAGTATGAAAATCACTCCCTACAAAATGTATCACTGTTGTCACTGAAGATTAAAAATCTGCAGAGATATTGTTTTTCCTTCTTCTAGACATCATGAAGCCAAGAGACCAACTGTTGAGTCGTTGGTCTCTGTTTCGGGTTTTCGTTTAAACACAAACAAGCAATCTCGAGAACCCGAAACATCTCTTTATCATTCTCTTTACTGTAAATTAATGGATCCAACACCTCGCTTGCTCGATTCTCATTCTTCATCTTAACGACCCACGAGATCAGATCCCTACATCCCTTTGGTTTACACATATCCACCGGTCTTTTATCGGTTAAAAGCTCGAGAAGCACAACTCCGAAACTGTATATATCGCCTTTGTAAGTAGCAACCGAGGCTTGCCCGTATTCCGGAGGAATGTAACCTAAAGTCCCAACCAAATCCGTACTTACATGTGTCTCATAAGGACTCAACAACCTGGCGAGTCCGAAATCCGCTAAATGAGAGTCGAAATTCTCATCAAGAAGAATATTGCTTGATTTAATATCGCGGTGTAAGATATGAGGATCACAAGCTTCATGCAAGTAAAGTAACCCTTTTGCAGCGCCTTGAGCGATTCTAAGCCGAGTTTTCCATTTCAATAAAGCTGGACCGTCGTTACGCTCGTGTAGCCAAAAGTCCAAGCTTCCGTTTTCCATATACGAATAGATTAAAAGCCGGTCGTTTTTGTAGAAACAGAATCCTCGGAGAAGAACAAGGTTTGGATGTTGTGCTCTTGAGAGTGTTTCAACCTCTGCTTCGAATTCTCTTTCGATTTGACCGCAATCTCCGGATAATTTCTTAATCGCGACTTTCTTTCCGTCTGGTAAAGTTGCTTTGTAAACCATACCAAACCCGCCACAGCCAATGATGTTTGCTTGATCAAAACTGTTTGTTGAGTCCAAAAGATCATCATACGAGAGCTCTTTATCATTGTTCTGAAACAAAACCACAAGCTTAGATCCAATCTCTCCGAGTTCTTTGCGATTCATGCTCTCGGATTCTTCTATTTCCGGATCAACTTCTCCTGACCGTCTACGAGCACGCAACACAATCAACGAGAGAAGAGTGAGAAGGAAAACTGAACCAAACGCTATCCCAATCGCCATTCCAATGTCAGCGCCTTTGGTTCTTCTTGACTGTTTGATCAATGTTCTGTCAGAAGCACGATCCATTGTACCTTGAGAACAGGGGAACCTGTGTTCCCCGCAGAGACTGTTACTCTCGAAGCTCGAGTTTGGAAATGTCTGAAACTGACCACCGGAAGGGATTAATCCAGAGAGATTGTTATAAGCAACGCTGAATTTAGACAGAAACGTGAGTTGTTGCAGAGAAACCGGGATTGAGCCTGAAAGATGGTTATTAGACAGATCAAGAGCTTCCAAGCTCGTCATACCCGAAAGCGAGCTAGGAATTGATCCTGATAATTCATTCCATTTAAGATCAAACACATGAAGCTTCTTCAGATTACCAAACTCCTCCCAAATAGGTCCAGAGAGATTGTTATGACCGAGCTCAATCGTTGGCGGAAACCCGACAATCTGATTGTATTGCAATCCTCTCGCGCTCTCGTTCCTTTTCATGAAAAACGGGAAATCTGGAGATGGTTCATCAAATGAGATATTTCGGCTTGTGAGACTCTGCAATTGAGTTAGGCTCTTTGGGATTTCTCCGGTAAACGAGTTGTTCGATAAATCCAAGTAGAAGAGATCTTTGAAATCACCAATCCAGCTCGGGATAGCTCCGGTTAAACGGTTCCACGAAAGATCCAACAACTGAAGATCATCGCTCGAGCTTAACCAGCTCGGCATTGAACCAGTAAGCCTGCAATTCGCCACAACGAGCACCTTAAGCTTCTGGAAATGAAGACTCGAATCATCCGGGAAAGCCTCTCCATGGAAATTCATTGTAAGAACCAGAGTCGTCAAGTTCTTGCAATGCTGAAGGATCCCAAGCGCAGAAGAGATATTAACAAAACTCGAGTTCGATAAAGAGAAGTAAGATAGGCTCTGGAAGTTCTTGAAAGTCTCTGGCACTTGTCCATGAAAGGCGTTTCGAGCGAGGTTAACGTTCTTTAACCGCTTGCAACCCGGAAGATTCTCAGGCAATGACCCGTTGAATCTATTAGTACCCAAATCAAGAGAGTTCAAAGCAATCATCGCCGTGCAATTCAACCGCAAACGACCGCTTAACGAGTTGTTCCTCAGGTTAAGCAGATTCAAACTCGGTGAATTCGCCAACGATTTAGGGATTCCTCCAATGAACTTATTGGTCTGACCTAAGAAAAACTTTAACTGAGGCATTCGATCGAACACATCAGGGATATCACCGGAAAACAAATTCCTAGAAACATCAAGACGAGCGAGACCAGAGAGATTACCAATGTTAGGACTCAACGATCCAGAGAGACGATTCTCTTGAATCCCTAAAAGATTCAAACTTTGGAGATGAAACAAATCCTCAGGGATATTACCAGTAAGATTGTTCATACCAAGACAGAGATGCTCAAGCAAAACGCATTTCCCAAACCCAGAAGTGAAATCTCCGGCGAAGTAGTTCACCGCAAGTTTCACAACCCTAATTTGAGTAGAGTTATGGCAGATATGAGACGGAAGCGAGCCATTGAATCCATTAGAGGAAAGATCAAGACTTTGCAACGATGGAAGATTTATACTTCTTGGGATTTCACCGGAGAGATCATTAGAGCTCAAATCAAGAGTCTGTAGATTCACCAAGTTGAAAATCGAAATAGGGATCGAGTCTTTGATGAAGTTCCGAGACAGATTAAGAACCCTAATCTCATCCAGATTCCCGAGAGAATCAGACAACTTCCCCGACAGCTTTCTGTTCACGAGCTCCAATTTAGTAACCCTTCTGGTGTTGTTGACTGGATTTATAGAGGTTGAACTGCAGGTGATTCCAGTCCAATTACAGCAATCTGTAGAAGAAGAATTGATCCAAACATCTGGTTTTGGTTCGAGATTGGCTATGAAGTCATGTAAGGCATCGACGTCACGTTGATGACACGTGAAGGTGGTCTGCGATTCCGAGGAACAGAAGAAGCATAGTAACTCTGCGAGGAAGATGACGATCACCCACAAACGATGAACACGCATTTCAAGAACAGAGAAGAAGAAGACGATGTTTTTCAAAAGTTAAAAAGGAATGAACTTTAAGAAGAAGAAGCAGTTGAATTAAGATTTCAACAAAAACCCTTGAGAAATCTGAGAGAATACGAGATGGGTTTTATGATTCTTTCCATTTTAGATGATCATCAATGAAGATGAAGCAAGAGAGAGAGAGGAGAGAAGAAAGAGAAAAATGGCGACTTTTGACTTCAACACGCTACAGCAAGTAGTGGGTGTTTAAATGCAGGCAAATTCGAGAGAGAGAGAAAGTGGTAAGAGTTGTGTTTGGTCTTCTTTTTCTTTGTTAAAGATGAAACAGTAAATAAAGGTATAAAATAAAGGAAGAGGATGAAGAAGAAGAAGAAGAAAATGGAAGCTGTGAATAACAAATAATACTTGTGTTTATATTTGCCCGTTATAGAAAATTATTTTCCTTGTTTTCTCAGTTGTAATTGTGTGCGTTTAGAAATATATGAAGTCCTAATCGATAATTTTGACTTAGGAAAGTCTTTCTCTATTATTTTGTTTTTTTTGTAAATCTTACTTTGAATAATAGTTTGTCTAGCCTTAGCCTTCAACTTCAAGGCTTCAACGGATAGACAGAGGAAAAGTTTGAACGATTAATGAATAATGAAAACGATCGAACTTGGAAAAATAATGCAAAAACAAAAAGTTGCTCTTTATCTATTAAAAAAAAAGTTGCTATTCAAAATATATATAGTCAATTTTTTTTGCTATTATTTTGGAAATAACATGCAGAAAGTAACTATTACAATTTTATAAATGAGTTTTTAAGTCTATTGCTTTTATTTTGCAAGTTGTTAATTTTTATATTAAAATTTTCTTATGGGTTAATTGAATAATAATTAAAAATGACCGGAGAAGAAGGGAGTGACCGGTTAGGTCAGCTTAAGGATTTAAGATGAGGACAAGCAAAAGAGGGAAGTCAAAGCACGGACGTTGACACCTTGCAATGCATCTCTCTTCTCAACTACAATTTTTTTCTTTTTTTGGGGGACATTAATTATTGTTTCTTTTTTGTGCAAGTTGATAATAAATGAAAATAGACCTACAAGATATTCTTTAGTTTCCGATAAAAGCTTCGGCAAAAAATGCAAAAAATCTAGATTTACTCCAAAGAGGAAAGTTATCGACCTAATCGTTGTTAACAAATTATATCGACCTTTTACTCTAGCACACTGATTATGTAATATACATGCGCCATTACATGTCCGAATCAATACGTTATATTTCCAATAAATATTATTACTCCGGTCATATATGAGTAATATCAATTTAGTATGACCGAGCTTGTAGTTTGATGATTTACAGTAGTATATCACTATGCAATAGTTTGAATCCAAATTTAAATATATACGTGTGTGAATTATAGAACGTTATGCAAAAAATATATCATATTTTTATACATAATTTTCTTACATTTCAAAAATGGTCAATATCAACATCAATTTCACTGTTAAAAGATTATCTTTTGTCGTTAATACACTTTTTCTTTTAATAATGACAAATTTAGGATGCGTTAGTGCTACTTTTATATGTAACGCTAACATAAATTTTGTCGTTAGAATCTGTCACTAATTAATTCTATAGAATCGGAAAAAAGAAAATTACGTCTGTCGGTTTGAAAAATAAATTTTTTTGTAGTTGTATACACGTTACGGTTCAGTTTTATGTACAAATTAAATTTTGTTGGATTGTTTGAAGAAATAAAAAAGGAAAATAGATTGTCATTTGACAAAACAAAACCAAAAAGTATCACTTTTGGCCATGATCTATTTCTGAAAGAAAAATAGGCTGTTTACACAACTTTCTTTGATGTTTTACTTGATTTATAAGTAATTGAGGACAATATAGGTGAATGGTGAAATGAACATAGACATAAAAGACTATTTCTTAATAAACTAATTAGCCTACATTCAAAGTTGGTTTACCATATAAGAAATCACTGATATAGTTTTCGTAGTGTGTGCATGATCAATCTTTCATAAAGAGATTAAATATTGTTTACGTAGAAAGTTAAGATACGATTCCATGTTAATAATAAAATATTAAGGTTTATTATCAAAAAAGAAAAAAAAGATTAAGGTCGATATTTCTATAATGAAGGAGACAGTCAAAGCATGTGACATCGACTATTATTCAACTCTACAAATAATCTTCAATACCATGTGGCTCGTAATGGCTTTGACATAATCGGTTTCGTTAGAGTCTTCCATCCTGCAATAATGTTTTTAATTTTTTTTTTTTTTTTTCTGAAAATTGACTTAAATGGTTTTATAATTTATACTTTACTTAAATGGTTTTATACTTTTATTATAGCTAAGCTGATTTTGATATGATATTACACAAATAGTGAGTTTGATAGGTAATAATATTCTTGTTGCGACGGCGAAAAGACTTGCAACTTTTAAGATTGCTAACATACAACGAGAGTTTTTTTGTAAAGAAAAGATTACTGCAAAATATGTCACAAAATCTTTTCTAATTTCTTGTTCTTGTACTTAAATTGTAAATCATTTATAATATTTTTTCTACCATTTCCGGTTATATCTAAACTCCTAAAATATATTACGATCCAAACTACTAAATTTATAGGAAAAATACCCATAATATCACTTAAGAAATATATTACAACTTAAAATTATTTAAAATATCATAGAAAACCTTGGTAAAACCATACAAATATACAACAATGATTTCAGAAGAATGATGAAATGCTTCTTCCTATAAAGTTGTGTGATAATTTTCAAAAATCCTAGTGTAAAACTTGTATTTTAAATAGAAAAAAAAAAACAAATATGAAAAATCACCGTACCAAATTATTATGAATATCATCACTCTTGGTTTGTCACAATTCACAATCTTTCACCTTTTGAGGCTCAACACCATTTCTAATGAGCAACAAAGCCCATAATTTATGTTTTTCTTAAAAGCCTTCGAAGGTAGATTAGAACTTTATGGACCCATTTTTACTTGCTTGGGTTATTATATTCACATCACAAAAAGCCTTCATCTTGTTTGTTTTCTCAACAGATCAAAATAACCATAGTGCTTTACACTTCGTTCACAAGAGATCAATTAGCTAAACCATGTCTTCTTCTTTCAGGCCTGATATTGAAGATGGTAGTTAGGAATATAAACGTTTTATGTTGTAGTTTAGATTACATTTGAATTTAGGGATTGTTAGAATATGAATTTTAGAATTATAATGAATTTAGGAGTTTTAGCAAGTTAAACTGGTGATTAGTTTATTTATGAGTGTTAATAGATGATGAATTTTATTAAAATAGTATTTAAATATGCCACCAGTTATAATAAAACTGTAGCTAGTTGATACTTAAACATTACAGCCGATAGATATTCTGTATCGAAGTCCATGGTCATTTTGCCACCCCACCGCTATTATGTTGCCAATGTAGCCTCCTATGAGAAAGTGGCGATTCCGTTGCAAAGCTTAGCCCAAATTTGTGGCACACTGCGCATGGATGACCACTGGTTAGCCTTTCGTAACAGTCGTTTAGCACAGATTTTGTCAAGCCACATATATTGCTTGGCCAATTTGCGACTAGAAATTCGTGGCTATCTCCATTGCTCAATAGCCACCAAAATATAAAATCCGATATTCCGTATAAAACTTCTTGCTATTCAGATATTAATGCAAAGGAGATAATCAATTTCTTGCTATTTCAAATCAACAACTCCTAAGTGTTAAGAAAAAACTCGAGACATTAAAGACAAGTTTTTAAAACTGTGTTCATGTTTCAATACACAAAAAATTGATCAATCAGTTTCTTCTTTCAGGCCTTATCTCAGTTCCCTGAATAATCAAAACTGTGTTCATGTTTCAATACACAAAAAATTGATCAATCAGTTTCTTCTTTCAGGCCTTATCTCAATTCCCTGAATAATCAAACCACTCTTCCAATGTCCATTCTGAGTCTCCATTTTAATTTGTGATGCTAACTTAAAATGCTTATGACAGGTTTCTTCAAGAATTCATTATTTCTGAAAAACTACAAAAGAAATTTCAGTTTTCTCAGACACTATATGTTTTGTCTAGTATCTTCAATGTCTAAATCTGAATCATAAATCGAGATCAAAAAGAAAAAGAAACGAAGAACAAATTATTCTCTAGAACTATATACATTGTATCCCAAAAGTATGAAAATCACTCCCTACAAAATGTATCACTGTTGTCTCTGAAGATTAAAAATCTGCAGAGATATTGTTTTTCCTTCCCTAGACATCATGTAGCCAAGAGACCAACTGTTGAGTCGTTGGTCTCTGTTTCAGGTTTTTGTTTAAACACAAACAAGCAATCTCGAGAACCCGAAACATCTCTTTATCATTCTCTTTACTGTAAATTAAAGATCCAAAACCTCGCTTGCTCGATTCTCATTCTTCATCTTCACGACACACAATCAACGAGAGAAGAGTGAGAAGGAAAGATGAACCAAACCCGATCCCAATCGCCATTCCAAAGTCAGCGCAGCGCCTATGGTTCTTCCTGACCGTTTGATCAATGTTCTGTCAGAAGAGCGATCCATTGTACCTTCAGAACAGGGGAACCTGTGTTCCCCGCAGAGACTGTTACTCTCGAAGCTCGAGTTTGGAAATGTCTGAAACTGACCACCGGAAGGGATTAATCCCGAGAGATTGTTATAAGCAACGCTGAATTTAGACAGAAACGTGAGTTGTTGCAGAGAAACCGGGATTGAGCCTGAAAGATGGTTATTAGACAGATCAAGAGCTTCCAAGCTCGTCATACCGAAAGCGAGCTAGGAATTGATCCTGATAATTCATTCCATTTAAGATCAAACACATGAAGCTTCTTCAGATTACCAAACTCCTCCCAAATAGGTCCAGAGAGATTGTTATGACCGAGCTCAATCGTTGGCAGAAACCCGACAATCTGATTGTATTGCAATCCTCTCGCGCTCTCGTTCCTTTTCATGAAAAACGGGAAATCTGGAGATGGTTCATCAAATGAGATATTTCGGCTTGTGAGACTCTGCAATTGAGTTAGGCTATTTGGGATTTCTCCGGTAAACGAGTTGTTCGATAAATCCAAGTAGAACAGATCTTGGAAATCACCAATCCAGCTCGGGATAGCTCCGGTTAAACAGTTCCACGAAAGATCCAACAACTGAAGATCATCGCTCGAGCTTAACCAGCTTGGCATTGAACCAGTAAGCCTGCAATTCGCCACAACGAGCACCTTAAGCTTCTGGAAATGAAGACTCGGATCATCCGGTAAAGCCTCTCCATGGAAATTCATTGTAAGAACCAGAGTCGTCAAGTTCTTGCAATGCTGAAGGATCCCAAGCGCAGAAGAGATATTAACCAAACTCGAGTTCGATAAAGAGAAGTAAGATAGACTCTGGAAGTTCTTAAAAGTCTCTGGTACTTGTCCATGAAAGGCGTTTCGACCGAGGTTAACGTTCTTTAACCGCTTGCAACCCGGAAGATTCTCAGGCAATGTCCCGTTGAATCTATTAGAACCCAAATCAAGAGAGTTCAAAGCAATCATCGCCGTGCAATTCAACCGCAAACGACCGCTTAACGAGTTGTTCCTCAGGTTAAGCAGATTCAAACTCGGTGAATTAGCCAACGATTTAGGGATTCCTCCAATGAACTTATTGGTCTGACCTAAGAAGAACTTTAACTGAGGCATTCGATCGAACACATCAGGGATATCAGAGGAAAACAAATTCCGCGAAACATCAAGACGAACGAGACCAGAGAGATTACCAATGTTAGGACTCAACGATCCAGAGAGACGATTCTCTTGAATCCCTAAAAGATTCAAACTTTGGAGATGAAACAAATCTTCAGGGATATTACCAGTAAGATTGTTCATACCAAGACAGAGATGCTCAAGCAAAACGCATTTCCCAAACCCAGAAGTGAAATCTCCGGCGAAGTAGTTCACCGCAAGTTTCACAACCCTAATTTGAGTAGAGTTATGGCAGATATGAGACGGAAGCGAGCCATTGAATCCATTAGAGGAAAGATCAAGACTTTGCAACGACTGAAGATTTATACTTCTTGGGATTTCACCGGAGAGATCATTAGAGCTCAAATCAAGAGTCTGCAGATTCACCAAGTTGAAAATCGAAATAGGGATCGAGTCTTGATGAAGTTCCGAGACAGATTAAGAACCCTAAGCTCATCCAGCTTCCCGAGAGAATCAGACAACTTCCCCAACAGCTTTCTGTTCACGAGCTCCAATTTAGTAACCCTTCTGGTGGTGTTGACTGGATTGATAGAGGTTGAACTGCAGGTGATTCCGGTCCAGTTACAGCAATCTGTAGAAGAAGAATTGATCCAACCATCTGGTTTTGGTCCGAGATTGGCTATGAAGTCATGTAAGGCATCGAGGTCACGTTGATGACACGTGAAGGTGGTCTGCGATTCCGAGGAACAGAAGAAGCATAGTAACTCTGTGAGGACGATGACGATCACCTACAAACGATGAACACGCATTTCAAGAACAGAGAAGAAGAAGAAAGATATTTTTAAAAAGTTAAAAAGGAATGAACTTTAAGAAGAAGAAGCAGTTGAATTAAGATTTCTGAGAGAATACGAGATGGGTTTTATGATTCTTTTCATTTTAGATGATCATCAATGAAGATGAAGCAAGAGAGAGAGAGAGAGGAGAGAAGAAAGAGAAAAATGGCGACTTTTGACTTCAACACGCTACAGCAAGTAGTGGATGTTTTAATGCAGGCAAATTCGAGAGAGAGAGAAAGTGGTAAGAGTTGTGTTTGGTCTTTTTTTCTTTGTTAAAGAAGAAACAGTAAACAAAGGTATTAAATAAAGAAAGAAGAAGAAGAAAATAGAAGCTGTGAATAAATATTATTTTCCTATATATAATTAACAAATTTATTAATATTCGTTGAAGTTAATACTTGTGTTTATATTTGCCCGTTATGGAAATTTTGTTAAAGACCCGTTATAGAAATTTATTTTCCTTGTTTTCTCAATTGTAATTGTGTGCGTTTAGAAATATATAAAGTCCTAATCGATAATTTTGACTTAGGAAAGTCTTTCTCTATTATTAATTTTTTTTTTTTTTTGTACATCTTACTTTGAATAATAGTTTGTCTAGCCTTGGCCTTCAACGGGTAGACAGAGGAAATTTTGGAACGATTAATGAATGAATAATGAAAACGATCGAACTTAGAAAAATAATGCAAAAACAAAAAGTTGCTCTTTATCAAAAAAAAAAGTTGCTATTCAATATATATATATATATATATAGTTAATTTTTTTGCTTTTATTTTGCAAATATCAAGCAGAAAGTAACTATTAAAATTTTATAAATGAGTTTTTAAGTCTATTGCTTTTATTTTGCAAGTTGTTAATTTTTATATTAAAATTTTAGTATGGGTTAATTGAATAATAATTAAAAATGACCGGAGAAGAAGGGAGTGACCGGTTAGGTCAGCTTAAGGATTTAAGATGAGGACAAGAGAAAGAGATAAGTCAAAGCACGGACGTTGACACCTTGCACCTCTCTTCTCAACTACATTTTTTTTTTTGGGACATTAATTATTGTTTCTTTTTTTGTGCAAGTTGATAATTAATGAAAATAGACCTAGAAGATATACTTTAGTTTCCGATAAAAGCTTCGGCAAAAAAATTTAGATTTTTCATATTACATACTCCAAAGAGGAAAGTTATAGACCTAATTCTTGTTAACAAATTTTATCGACCTTTACTCTAGCACACTGATTATGTAAAATCAATACGTTATATTTCCAATAAATATTATTACTCCGGTCATATATGAGTAATATCAATTTAGTATGACCGAGCTTGTAGTTTGGTGATTTATAGTAGTATATCACTATGCAATAGTTTGAATTCAAATTTAAATATACATACGTGTGTGAATTATATAGACCGTTATGCAACACATATATCATATTTTTATGAGGAAAAAACTTAAATAACACACATTTCTTGTAATATTACTAGAATAACACACAATATTACTAGTATAATATTTAACTCTCATGAAATGTCTTTTATGTCCTTAAATTAGGATTTTTTTTAATTTTTTTCTGAACAGTTAATTTCTCATGTTCTTGTAAAAGCAAAAAAAAACGGAAACTCTCTTAAAATCTATCAATTTCGTATCGTAGCCGCCCTACTCGCCGTCGCCTTCCGCCTCGCCATCAGTCTTCTGTGTTCCGGCTCGCCTTCGTCTCGTTTTCGTTAAAGATTTAAGATATTTAATCTTTTTACGGTAAGTTCTCCACGTTTCTACAGTATTCGAAACAAATAGGGTGGATTGTGGGCGGGGAAGTTCGATCATGAGTTATGAAATTATGATGGCTGAGTTATGAAATAAATAATGGCTGAGTTATGAAATAAATGATGGCTGAGTTATGAAATAAATGATGGCTGAGTTATGAAATAAATGATGGCTGACTTATGGAATTTTGATGGTTGAGTTAATACTTAACCGTAGTGAAATGTCCATAATATCCCTAATTGTGTTTCTTTTAATTTTTTTCCCGAACAGTTAATTTCTCTTCCAAGGGTATAAAAAGAGAAAAAAAAAGGGAAACCGAACAGACTCTTTTCTCATATTCTAGTAAAAACGCAAAAACGCAAAAACGCAAAATCTCTCTCTAGCAAAATCTCTAGCAGCCCTACTCGCCGTCGCCTTCCGCCTCGTCAGTCTGCCTTGTTCCGGTTAGCCGTAGTCTGACGCTTCGTATTCCGCCTCGCATTCGTCTCGCGTTTACTCTTCCGAAGATATTTACTCTTTCTAGGTAAAGTTCGCCACGTTTAATGGCTGAGTTATGAGTTATAAGTTTCTTTATGGCTGACTTACATAATGGCTGACTTACATAATGGCTGACTTACATAATGGCTGAGTTATGTGTTTTTGATGGCTGATTTATTAGATGGAAGGTTCAAAGAAATACCCGTCCCTGCTTTACGAAGATGGGAAATCTCCGTTGATGCCGAAAAGCTTGAACCATAATTGCCAGATGGGCAATTTCGCACGCGTCAGAGAAGCAATAGGGATTGATGCGTGGGAAGCAATAAAGAAAACAAAAGTTGGAATCATTCCCAAGCTGGTCGATTCCGACTATATATGGTCAAGAAAGACCGTACATTATTTTCTTACGCGACAGCTACGGATATCAAGCCAACATGAGATTTGGGCATTCGTCGGGGGGCAACCAATAAGATTCAGCCTTCACGAGTTTACAGAAATTACGGGTTTAGAGTCAGGTGCATACCCTGAGGAAAACTGTGCAGCTGACTACCGTCCGATGTGGGAATTGTTGGGTGTTCCCAAAGGCGCTGTTGGTGGTCCGAAATTTGATGAACTTGCTGGTGTATTCGGAAAGTGTCGGGGTTGGGAATTTCAGCAAAGGATGCAGGTTGGGTTGTTGTGTATTCTCCACATGGGTATACACGGCTTACATCATAATTCTCGACTGCCTATGAAAAGTGCCAAAAGAGTCTTCAGAATTGAAGACGTTGATAGTTACCCGTGGGGTAGAGTGGCGTTTAAGGATCTAATGGAAGGAATTAAGAAGGTCGGGGGTCAAGGAAATTCATACACGGTGCCTGGATGCGTCCACGCGTTACAATTTTGGGCGTATGAATCGAACTGTTTTGGGGAGGCTCTTGGGAGATTAACAAATCCTACTGAAATTCCATTCCTTCGTTGGGGTGGATCACGTCCTCGTAAAACAATCGAAAGTTTTATTGCTGATGAGATTGCCAAGCATGGTCGTACTGTTTTCTTAATTCGCTGACTTATATATTTATGGCTAACTTATATATTTATGGCTGACTTATCTTATTTGACGATTGACTTAAATTATATAATTCATGGCTTACTTATCTTACTTGACGGCTGACTTTTCTGTTGTTTTTATGGTACATTTGTGATAATATGTGCGTGTCAGGAAGATTGTTATCAAGCCTGTTGCTGAAATTTATCCTGATTGGGGTTCTGAAGATAACGACCAAGCTAACGACCCTGAACTTCATAAGTTAATATGCGATATTTTGGATGGTAATTTTGATGAACGCTTTTGGGATGTTAGAAAAGGTAATGTAGCCGTCCAAACTAAGACGAAGCATAAAGCTAAGAGAGTCGCTGATGATGTCGAACCCCCGAAGAAGAAGCAGAAGCAAAAGGGAAAGAAAGGCAGTTGCGATGGTGATTTTGGGTTTAATGTTGATGACAGTGGGGATAAAGCAGTAGTAAGGCTTACTTCTGAGAATTTTATAGTTTACAGCAAATTCTATTGTGGTTTAAGTGTTAAGTGTTTACATGAATTTTATTGTAGGGTTTGAGAAAAGACTCCGAAGCGGTTGATTTGATCGTGCGACTGTACGATAAATTTGATGCAATGAAAACCAGCATTAACGAACTGGTTCATGGCATAAGCGATAGGGTGGTGTCAAAAGTCCGGGAGGAATTTGTCCAGTTCAAATCTGATATAGAGAAAAGAGTTTCTCTGCTAGAAACAGGGATGAAGGAGTTGAGAACACGCAAACCTTATCAGCCACCTGAAGATAATCAAGAGTTTACGAGTCTGGTATGTTATCTAATCTATTGCCAGGAAAAATGTTATTACGGCTGAGTTATCTAGCAGCATATTAGGGCTGAGTTTTATAGATTAGGGCTGAGTTATCTAGCTTATTACGGCTGAGTTATCTAGCTGAGAGTTATCTAGCTTATTAGCTTATTACGGCTGAGTTATCTAGCATATTACGGCTGAGTTATCTAGCTTATTAGCTTATTACGGCTGAGTTATCTAGCATATTAGGGCTGAGTTTTATATTACGGCTGAGTTTTATAGATTATTACGGCTGAGTTATCTAGCTTATTACGGCTTAGTTATTTCTATCCTTTTTTTTCCTTACAGTTCCATATGCAGAACCAGCCTCCATCCCCTGCGAAGGCGGTTGACGATGTTGACAGCGATTTTGTTGTTCAAGAGGTGGTGGCAGATATATTTAAATTTAAAACCAAAAAAAAACGGCAAGAGAGGAAGAAAACAGAGGTCAAGAAAGAGGTCAAGAGGATTGTCATTAAGGCCAGAGATGATTGCAACAAAGGTTTTGTGATTCCGAACTTGGTAGATACAAGTGAGGGTGATGACCAACAACCGCAAGAGCAACCGCAAGAACAACCGCAAGAGCAACCGCAAGAGCAACCGCAACCGCGAGATAGTGATGAATTAGCTGATATAACCGAGAAAGTACGGGATGAAGATAACAAGTTGTTGTCCCAGTCGGAGGAGACTGAGGAGGAAAGAATACGGTGCGCACAACTGTCTGCTGCTTTAGACGGCATAACTTCTGCTATTCAATCATTAGATGCAGTTGGCCCTCCGTTGAAGAAATCGTATCCACCACCACCGTATCCGGCTATTGGGCACAGTGGATTGACTTATATGAGGAAAGATCTCGTCCCTTCGAAAGCAATATACGATCCACTAAAATTGAAAGATCCATTGAGAAAGGAGGCGTTTACTAACTACCTACGTCCGTACGAGTACGTTGCAAATTTCATATGGTGGGTGACATTGATATATATTTCATATGATTTAGTACTAAATATTGCCTTTAATTTCAGGAGATTTCCACTTGATACACAGCCACCAGAGGTGCCATCAGAGGTTTATTTCTACAGGGTTCTCATTACCCCGAGAGCTGCTTGGCCTGAACCTACGTATGGTTGGTTAGGTGACGATGTAAGTTATGGTTAACGGCTGATTTATAATAGTTGAAGGCTGAGTTATCTAGCATTCGGCTGAGTTATCTAGCATATTACGGCTGAGTTATCTAGCATATTACGGCTGAGTTATCTAGCATACGGCTGAGTTATCTACCATATTACGGCTGAGTTATCTAGCATACGGCTGAGTTATCTAGCATATTACGGCTGAGTTATCTAGCATATTACGGCTGAGTTATCTAGCATATTACGGCTGAGTTATCTAGCATATTACGGCTGAGTTATCTAGCATACGGCTGAGTTATATAGCATATTACGGCTGAGTTATTTAGTATATTACGGCTTAATTATAATAGTTGTTATACAATTTTCGTACTTTACGGCTGACTTATTTTGACTTTACTTTTTTATTACAGCACATAACTGCTTTCATGAGACTCCTGAGGATACGTTTGAATCTCCAGCCAACCCCATTCCACACTGATCGTATTGCTTTTATCGACAACTGGTCCGTCTCGATTTGGGTAAAAGATTATGAGCAGTTCAAAATAAATCCAAAGAAATTTAAATTCTCTCCGGGGTGGATTAAGCTGGCGAGTGGATTGGCTCCTGAAGATACCCCGACATTCAGGAAGTGGTATGAAGATGTGGACAACCTCTATCTCGTACACAACGTCGGTGGCAACCACTGGGTAACCCTAGACATCGATTTAAAAAAAGAGAAAATCGATATTTACGATAGTATAATGAGAGCCGCCACCCCAGACCAAGACAAGAAGTTGATCGATCAATGCAGGCCATTTACGCGCATGACACCCTGTCTGCTAAACAAAATCTTGCCAACCCATATGCTTAAGACCACCCTGAAGCAGTTCAGCTGTAGAAGGGTCAAAAAGAACGTCCCCCAAAACCAAAACCCAGGCGATTGTGGTGTCTATTCGTTGAAATTCGTTGAATGTCTAGCGCTTGGCGTTAACTTCGAAGGCCTAAGTGACGAAAATATTCAACATCTACGAGAACAGATGGCAGCGGATATCTTTGAGGAGGCACCAGAATATTTAAATCAGTTTATCGATTAAATTTATAAAATTTTGTGCTGTTGATGGCTGATTTATGTAATTATGGGTTATTTAGGTTAGGTTAATGACTGATGACTGAATGTAACATGTAATTATGAAACTGTTAGTACAACGGCTGACTTAAAACATACTGTCATTTCGTTTTACAACTTTACGGCGGATTTATGAACTTATTACAGACGACTTTTGACCTAATTACGGCTAACTTATGTACTTGTTACGGCTGACTTTCGTTCGGCTACTTAAAACATACTGTCATTTCGCTTTATAAACTTATTATGGCTGACTTATTCACTTGTTACGGCTGACTTATTGTTTTCGGGTGGGAAGCAAAACGTCCCTTGACGTCGATGCGAAGCTTTACGTCCCTCGGGAAGCGAAATGTCACTTGGCGCCCCTTCGGGTTCCTCTTCCATTATATATATATAGACTCGCACCCCATAGTCTACAATATCCTTCTAATACAGCACATAATGGCAAACCATCCATCTCGCCGCGTTAACCGTCTATCTCGTACCAACCGTGCTCGTCGGACACCGGCGCGTCGGACTGAAGTGCCCCCCGACGTACCGGTGCCTCAGACTGAAATGCCCTCCGACGTTGAACGCAACCTGCAGTTAGCACGTTTGGAGGGTATGATCCAAGCAACTCGCGAATGCACTGAAATAATTGATGCCTGGATCGCAGAGACGACCGCTCACAACGACCGCCTCATGGCTGAACTTGAAGTGCTTCGTAGGCTGAACGCAGAAGCGGAGAGACGGGGAGGCCTATAGTTGTTGTTTTCATGTTTAGTTTTTACTAGTTTTTTTGTGTGTTCATTGTTTGTAATTTGAAGACTTTGTCGTTTACTAATTTCATTGTTTCGTTTACTAATCAGTTGAACCATTTCCCTTCTATATAATTTGCATGAACATAACCGCATGAACAACATGATAACATAATTATGTCTGACTTATATGACCTTAATACGGCAAAAATAATAAGTTCTTTACGGCTGTAATAGCGACTTATGAACTTACGGCTGACTTATGAAGTTACGGCTGAGTTACGGCTGACTTAATCTGTTACGGCTGAGTTAATAGGTACTTTACAGCTGACTTGCCCTTTGTTACGGCTGAGTTACGGCTGAGTTAATAGGTTTTGTACGGCTGATTTTCGAACGTTACAGCGGAGTTATAGTACATGAGACTCTTATTATGACAATGAATTTGACAACAATGAATTTATGGTTTACAAGTTTTTGCATTGTGTCCAACCCGATTACATAGAGAACATGTGTGTTGCTTTCGAGGACGTTTATTCGACAACGCCATTTCTAAAGAAGATTTAAATCGTGACATCTTAGGTCTTCCTGGTTGACTCCGTGGAATTGGTGGCAAGCACACTTGTTTAGCTACACGTTCAGGTACGGGTAGTGCCGTATCAATAGGCATAACTGTACCAGCATACGCATTCGCTAAATAATCTCTCCGCCAATACGGGTCACACAGTGATATACGAGAAACGTTCCTATGCTCGGCCGATGCGATTGCATGTACGCAGGGCACCTTCTCGACGTTAAACCGACGGCATGTGCATCTCCTGGCATTCAAATTAACAATATGCAAGGATGTCCCGCAAGTAACTTCTGTATGCACATGATCTATATTTTGTACCTGCGCAAGTCTAGCACCACTGACACGGGCCTGAAAATAATATAAAATTAATAACGGCTGACTTAAGACATCGACCTTGCATATAAAATTAATGACGGCTGACTTATACTATTGTTATGGCTGACTTACCTCCAATAATTTTTCAACCCCGCGTGTAAGCGTCGTTTTCATCGACCTTGCATCTTCTCTTCGCTGGGCAAACCACCTCGTCATCAATGACCTTATCGTTTCTAAGAGACGAACAATTGGCAAACTTCTAGCTTTTGAAAGCACCTTGTTCATCGACTCCGCTATATTTGTTGTCGTTATGTTATATCTATCACCCGGAAAATGAACACGTGCCCACATTCGTACATCGGCTCTCTGGAGGTAGCCATGAAGATCGGGATTTAGTGTTCTTATCTCATAGAAAACGGCATTGAATTCATCCATCCTGTAACAATTTGTAGCTTTCTTCACCAAACGAAACAAGTTTCCACCTTTAAACCGTACCAATATGTTCTTGTATAAATGGTACGTGCAGATTCCACGAGCCGCTAACGGATAAACAGTCCCAATTGCTTTCCCAATTGAGTTATGTCTATCGGAGATAATCGCGAGCCCGTTCTCGTCCGGAACCACAAGTTTCAGTTGTGAAAAAAACCATTTCCAAGAATCATCATTCTCGGTGTCGACCAAACCAAAAGCAATTGGAAATATCTAAAAATTACCATCTTCAGCTAGTGCTGTAAGAAGTGTGCCCTTATATTTTCCATGAAGAAATGTACCATCGACAACCACAACTTTGCTCACAAAAGATAACCCATTGACGCTCGCACCGAATGCAATGAACAAATACTTGAATCTTCCTTCCACATCAAGTTGAAGACGCGTAATTGTACCCGGATTTGCCCTTCTTATCATATATAGATAAGACGACAAGTCTTCATACCCCTTCTCAAAACTTTCGGTATCGATCCGTCTTGCAAAGCGTAACGCCCTATGCGCCTTCCAATAATCCATCTGTCGACAATACTTAATAACTTAGCCACACGTAAAATAAGTCAGCCGGGTCATACTTACTAAGTCAGCCATGAGGTATAATAAGTCAGCCGGGTCATACTTACTAAGTCAGCCATGAGGTATAATAAGTCAGCCGGGTCATACTTACTAATGAGATATAATAACTCAGCCACACTTAATATAAGTCAGCCGGGTCATACTACTACTAAGTCAGCCATGAGTTATAAAATAAGTCAGCCGGGTCAAAAATTTACCTTGATTCCAAATTGCTTGGTAATGGCTACTGCGACATGTCTGGGTTTGACTGATGGATCAATGTCGCCAAGGAAATCTCTATACAATGCTCCTAAAATATCCGGTGTTGCTTGACGGGATCGATTAGAACGCTCTGTAACAGAACATGTATGTTCTTCATCATATCCACGAATATAGAATTCTGGAGATTTTCCTTGGGTAGAAGCCCGAACTCTCCAGCTACATCCGTTTACCCAACACCTGACAATAAGCATTTCTTTTGTGGATACCGACACATCAAAATCGAATCGATCCCTCACCGTAAGAAATTTCAGACGAAGTTCCAGATCCTTTTTCCGGGCATATCTCTGTCCGACAGAAATATTTAGCGAAGACATCTCCAACTTGAAAAACTCATCGATCCCATCAAATGGTGCCCCGCAATATTCTGGGATCTCTTCTTATGCGGCAAATTAGGTGAATTTTCATCTTCTTCAACAGGCTTTCCTAATATTGAAAAATTATCATCATCGATGACGCACCATCGTGGTCATCAATAATGTCAAATCTGGTGTCAAATTCGTCATCTTCTTCATCTTCAGATTCGTCTCCTCCTTCGTGGCTTACAGCTTTACCCTCCATATATTTGTATTCGCTACATTCTGCCGAGGACTCGATCTGTACTGAGTATGCCCAATATCCTCATCTAAATCACTACTATTACGAGACTTCGTTACCTTCATCTTTTGAGACATGACCGAACGTCCGTTTCGACTTACCCTTCTGCATAACATCATCATCGTTGATCTCGCGACCTCCATACAAAGACGTAGCTGGTCGATTTTGATTAAGCTCAAAAAGCTTTGCAATTGTCGCGTATTGCAGACATAAACCGGAGGCGTATCCTGAGATAATTTTTTCAAAATTTTATAAGATAGCATGTAGCTCAGCTGAATTTTATACCTTCGCGACTCTAGCCCGTAGTCCTCCATTATCATCTGCTCAAGATTGTCGTATGATGTTTGTTCATGTACTTGAAAAACTCTGCAACCTCTCTTGTCAGGATTAAACGTAAATCGATCTTTTTTAACCCACTTGCCGGAAATAATTATTACGGGATCCATTCAATCGAAAGAAAGAGATGAATGACGATGACGAAGAACAAGTTTGAATTGTTGGCGACTCAACCTACTTCGACTAACCCTACTTATGCGATGCATTCAGATCTGATGTGGTTTTTGTTTTTGCTGACATGGAACTATGCCACCAAATAAAATCATAAATCAGCCACAGGAAATCAGCCACCAAACGAATTGCTAACTTAGTCGTAACAGGCAATCTATTTAAGTAATTATAAAAGTTTACAAAATCGGCCATCAATACAATTAGATCAGGATTGGCTCCTTAAGTAAGCTGCTACATTGCATAAACCAGCCGTCAAAGAATACTATTACAGTAATTACTACCTAATTACTTAGTCAGCCGTTACTAATCAGACTTATCAGTAAATCAGCCTCATTACGCCTAACTTATGACAAGTCAGCCACCATAAGCGGGCATAAGTGAGTCGCTACACAATTAAATCAGCCACATAACTCAGTTGAGTTTCGATAAGTCAGCCACATCTATGCAATAAGTCAGCCCAAAGTATTCATAAATCAGCCGTCGGAGTTAAAGTCAGCCATGTTGCATGCAATTAATCAGCTGATATTTCATAACTCAGCCGTCGGAGTTAAAGTCAGCCATAGCTTACGGCTGATTTACCTAACAAGTCAGCCGTTATCATAAATCGGCCATTACTCTTACAACTCAGCCGTACTTTAAAAAATAAATTCCGCGGCCGAGTTTCATAATACACGTAGGCAGTAATGATGCCACGTAGGATTTTTTGCTGATGTGGAAGAAAAATGTAGTGGCAGTTTTGTTATTACGTTTTTGTTAGCAAATGATTATCAGGATATTTTGGTAATTCGGAAAAA
The DNA here is from genome assembly GCA_026770425.1 of Boechera divaricarpa. Lineage (NCBI taxonomy): Eukaryota > Viridiplantae > Streptophyta > Magnoliopsida > Brassicales > Brassicaceae > Boechera > Boechera divaricarpa. The sequence goes on from CM049188.1 coordinate 17,345,946, forward strand.
TGAAAAACATTAAAGTAATTAAAAAAATATCTGTACTATCTGGGTCATTAAGTTCTCTTTGTGTACTATTTAAGTAAACGACCCTATTTTTATACATAATTTTCTTACATTTCAAGAATAGTCAATATCAACATCAATTTCACTGTTAAAAAGATTATATTTTGTCGATAATACACTTTTTCTTTCAATAGTGACAAATTTAGGATGCGTTAGTGTTACTTTTATATGTAACGCTAACATAAATTTTTGTCATTACAATCTATCACTAATTAATTCGATAGAATCGAAAAAAGAAAAGTACGTTTGTCGGTTTGAAAAATATATTCTCTTGTAGTTGTATACACGTTACGGTTCAGTTTTATGTAAAAATTAATAGTTAAATTTTGTTGGATTGTTTGAAGAAAGAAAAAAGGAAAATAAATTGTCATTTTGACAAAACAAAACCAAAAAGTCTCATTTTTTGCCATGATCTCTTTCTTAAAGAAAACTAGGCTGTTTACACAACTTTCTTTGATATTTTACTTGATTTATAAGTAATTGAGGACAATAGGTGAATGGTGAAATGAACATAGACATAAAAGACTATATTTCTTAATAAACTAATTAGCCTACATTCAAAGTTGGTTTACCATATAAGAGAAATCACTTATTATAGTTTTCCTAGTGTGCATGCTCTTTCATAAAGAGATTAAATATTGTGTTACGTAAAAGTTAAGATACGATTCCATGTTAATAATAAAATATTAAGGTCGATATCTATAATGGAGACAGTCAAAGCATGTGACATCGTATTCAACTCTACAAATAACGGGGGAGTGCGATTTTTGACCCTTTTTTATCATTTAGAACAAAATTAATTTTTTTTCTTGTTTTAGGTGAAAGAATAAAATTTTTGGGCCTGTTTAACTTTGGACGCCAAAATAATTACGAAATTGCTACCGTTTAATGCCCAAAGTGTTCCTGAATTAATAAAGCATAGTTAAGTCAATAACTATAAGTCAGCCGTATAGAAATTCATAAATCAGCCATAATAAACAATAAGTCAGCCGTAAAGAACACAATAAGTCAGCCGTAAATAACACAATAAGTCCAGAAACCAAAGCAGATTTATAGAATCGGGTTAAGTTTGTTTTGGTTTTCCTTTAAAACATTGTAAAATCAATTTAAAAATGAAAATATTATATTTTCGATAAGTAATAATTTATTAAAATATGATAATGTATGGACCGTCTATCGCAATAATTTATTAAAATTATTTCAATTTTATTGCGCATGTTAGAGTAGGCCAGTGTTGTACGGATACGAAACAGTGTTGTACGGATACGAAGTAGAGTTAAAGAAGGGCTTAAAATCTGCTTTCGTTTTGGAATTTAAATTTGTAAAATCCATTTTAATATGAAAAAATTATATTTTCGACTAGAATTAATTTACAAAAATGTGATAATGTATGGAGAGCCTATCACCTAAAAATTCCATCCAAATGACATGACAATAAATTTCTAAAATTATTTAAACATATTAGCGTGAACAGTCAAGAAACCAAAGCAGATTTATAGAATCTGGTTAAGGCTGCTTTGGTTTTCCAGTAAAACTTTGTAAAAAATCAATTTAAAAATGAAAATATTATATTTGCGACAAGTAATAATTTAATAAAATGTGATACTGTATGGACCGTCTATCAACAAAAAATCGCATCCAAATGACATCGCAATAATTTCTCGAGACAAATTTAGTTACGCATCTCAATGTTATGTTCATAAATCAGCCATAAAAAGTTCATAAATCAGTCATACTAAACACTAAGTCAGCCATAAAGAATCTAATAAGTTAGCCATACGTCAGTAATAAGTCAGCCATAAGCTACCTAATTAGATAAAGGGAATAAATCAGCCGTAATAAGTTAATAAATCGGCCGGAATAAGTTTATAAATCAGCGATAATAAACAATAAGTCATCCGCACAGAACACAATAAGTCAGCCGTAAAGAACACAATAAGTCCAGAAACAAAAGCAGATTTATAGAATCGGGTTAAGTCTGCTTTGGTTTTCCATTAAAACATTGTAAAATCAATTTAAAAATGAAAATATTATATTTTCGACAAGTAATAATTTAATAAAATGTGATAATGTATGGACCGTCTGTCACCAAAAAATCTCATCCAAATTACATCGTAATGATTTACTAAAATTATTTCAATTTTAATACGCATGTTAGAGTAGGCCAGTGTTGTACGGATACGAAGCAGTGTTGTACGGATACGAAGCAGAGTTAAAGAAGGGCTTAAAATCTGCTTTCGTTTTGGAATTTAAATTTGTAAAATCCATTTTAATATGAAAAAATTATATTTTCGACTAGAATTAATTTACAAAAATGTGATAATGTATGGAGCGTCTATCACCTAAAAATTCCATCCAAATGACATGGAAATAAATTTCTAAAATTATTTAAACATATTAGCGTGAACAGTCAAGAAACCAAAGCAGATTTATAGAATCGGGTGAAGTCTTCTTTGGTTTTCCGGTAAATCATTATAAAATCAATTAAAAATAACAATATTATATTTTTGACCAGTAATAATTTAATAAAATTTGATAATGTATGGACCGTCTATCACCAAAAAATCTCATCCAAATGACATCGGAATAATTTACTATAATTATTTCAACTTTAATGCGCATGTTAGAGTAGGCCAGTGATGTACGGATACGAAGCAGAGTTAAAGAAGGGCTTAAAGTCTGCTTCGGGTTTATGTAATTACGTAGCTTAGAGCTGACTTATTTTGTTCTTTATGGCTGACTTGTTGTGTTCTTTAGGGCTGACTTATTGTGTTCTTTACGGCTGACTTATTGTGTTCTTTATGGCTGACTTATTGTTTATTATGGCTGATTTATGAACTTATTCCGGCCGATTTATGAACTTGTTACGGCTGATTTATCTGATTAGGTAGCTTATGGCTGACTTATTACTGACGTACGGCTGACTTAGTGTTTAGTGTGGCTGATTTATGAACTATGGCTGATTTATGAACTTCTTATGGCTGATTTATGAACATAACATTGAGATGCGTAAGTAAATTTGTCTCGAGAAATTAAAAAGCTGACAAACGCAGACATAAGCAGACCAATTATAGAAATATATCCCGTTCAATTTCAAATTATTTTAAAATTACAAGTTAAGTCGTCAATTAATCCAATACAGACGTTACAGCCGAGTTATAGTAACTGCAGCTGACTTAGTGTGACAATTAATTTGGAAAACAAAATTGTTGCATAGGACAATAATTATATGATTGCCTAATTGACAACTGTCGAATTATTAGTACAAAACATTCAAGTTAATGAATACAACATTTAGATAATATATGTACAAGTTATGTGAATATATACAAACCAACAGTTCTATGGTTTACAAGTTTTTGCATTGTGTCCAACCAGATTACATAGAGAACACGTGTGTTACTTTCTAGGACGTCATCTGACGAACAACCAAGAAAATTCAAGATGGAACCAACAAAAATCAAGACGAAAAACGAAACCGTCTCTCTCCAGCAAGCCGCTGACTGAGACATACTATATGACGTACCTCGATTTCAATCTTGTTAACCTGTACCACAGGGGGTTTAGATCTGCGGCGGCGGCGGCGAAGGGATCCCCTTCCTTGTTTTAGAATTTTTTTTTCCTTTTTTTTTTTTACATTTGCTATCTGTATTATGGTATTTGGGCCTCATTGCTTGGGCCTCTACAGTAGCGATATTCTCCACAGTATTGTGGAATTTTCAAATAAATCAAGAAGCAGACGTAAAACTTAAAACTAATCTATATATCTGCTTCAGATTCGTGTATGTTCACAATTATCTAACCTATGCATAAACTATAAATAATTATAGAAATATATTGGGCTGTCATTTGGATGAGATTTTTTCGTTATAGATGGTCCATACATTATAATATTTTAATAAATTATGTTTTGCCAAAAAATTAATTTTTAACATATTTATTAAATTTAAATTTAAAAAACAAAGCAGACGTAATGCGATTATATGTATCTGCTTCGGTTTCTGAACTATTCATGATTATCTAACCTGCGCATAAACTTGAAATAATTTTAGTAAATTATTGCCAACTCATTTGTATGCGAATTTTTGGTGATAGACGCTCCATAGATGATCACATTTTAGTAAATTACTTATAGCTGAAAATATAATTTTTTTAATATTAAAATGGATTTTACAAATTTTAAATACTAAACTACTTACGGCTGACTTACTGTTTATTATGGCTGATTTATGAACTTATTACGGCTGATTTATTTCTTTTGTTTGCTGATTTATCAAATTAGGTAGCTTATGGTTGACTTATGACTGTCAAATGGCTGGCTTATTAGGTTCTTTACGGCTGACTTAGTGTTTAGTATGGCTGATTTATGAACTATGGCTGATTTATGAAGTTTTTATTGCTGATTTACGCTTCGCGTAAGTAAATTTGTCTGGAGAAATTAAAAAGCTGACAAAAGCAGACATAAACAGACATAAGCAGACATAACTGATTTATGCCCTTACTTGGCTGAGTTATCTAATTATTTACCTTAACGGCTGACTTAGTGTTTTAGTACGGCTGATTTATGTAATTATTTATGTTAATGGCTGACTTATGACTTAACGTGGCTTATTTATGCACTTACTTGGCTGACTTATCTAATTATTTACCTTAACCGCTGACTTAGTGTGTTTCTAGAGTTATTGTGTTCTTTACGGCTGGCTTATTGTGTTCTTTACGGCTGACTTATTGTTTATTATGGCTGATTTATGATCTTATTCCGGCTGATTTATGAACTTATTACGACTGATTTATTCCCTTGGTTGGCTGATTTATCTAATTAGGCAGCTTATGGCTGACTTATTACTGAGGTATGGCTGACTTATTAGGTTCTTTACGGCTGACTTAGTGTTTGGTATGACTGATTTATGAACATCTTATGACTGATTTATGAACATAACATTGAGATGCGTAAGTAAATTTGTCTCGATAAATTATAGCGATGTCATTTGGATGAGATTTTTGGATGAAAGACGGTCCATACATTATCACATTTTATTAAATTATTACTGGTCGAAATTATAATATTTTCATTTTTAAATTGATTTTACAAAGTTTTAGTGGAAAACCAAAGCAGACTTAATCCGATTCTATAAATCTGCTTTAGTTTCTAGACTGTTCACGCAAATATGTTTAAATAATTTTAGAAATTTATTGCCATGTCATTTGCATGGAGTTACTAAAGGGCTTAAAGTCTGCTTCGGTTTTATGTAGTTACGTAGCTTAGGGCTGATTTATTGTGTTCTTTACGGCTGACTTATTGTGTTCTTTACGGCTGACTTATTGTTTATTATGGCTGATTTATGAACTTATTCTGGCCGATTTATGAATTTATTACGGCTGATTTATTCCCTTGGTTGGCTGATTTATCTAATTAGGTAGCTTATGGCTGACTTATGACTTATGACTGACGTATGGCTAACTTATTAGGTTCTTTACGGATGACTTAGTTTATATATACGGTAAAATTTGAAATAATTTTACAAAAATATTGGGATGAAATTTGGATGTTTTTTTGGTGAAAGACGCCTCATGCATTATCATATTTTACTAAATTTATTTTATTGACAAAAAAAAATTTCCCTTATTAAAATGAATTTATAAAAATATTAATAAAAAGACATATCAGACGAAAAACGATTTTATATATCTGTTTTACCATCTTAGACAAGGGTACCACAGTAATTTTCATTTTTAGCAGTCAAAATAAGAAAAGGGTAGAACTGTAACTGCATCTCTCTAAGAGGTTATTTTTGCTATATACTCAATTTAGGATTACTTTAGTATTATGGGGCCAATTTGGGGTTATTTTTTGCATATTCCCCACAAATAATCTTCAATACCATTTGGCTCCTAATGGCTTTGACATAATCGGTTTCGTTCGAGTCTTCCATCCTGCAATAATGTTTTTAAGTTTTTTTTTTTCTTTTCTGAAAATTGACTTAAATGGTTTTAGACTTTTATTATAGCTATAAGCTGATTTTGTTATGATATTACACAAATAGTGTTTGATAGGTAATAATACTTCAACGGCGAAAAGACTTGCAACTTTTAAGATTGCTAACATACAACGATAGTTTTTTTTGTAAATAAAAGATAACTGCAAAATATGTCACAAAATCCTTTCTAATTTCTTGTTCTTATATTTAAAATGTAAATCATTTATAATATTTTTTCTACCTTTTCACGTAAATCTAAACTCCTAAAATATACTACGATCCAAACTACTAAATTTATAGGAAAAATACCCAAAACATCACTTAAGAAATATATCACAACTTAAAATTATTTAAAATATCATAGAAAACCTTGGTAAAACCATACAATAATGATTTCAGAAGAATTATGAAATACTTCTTCCTATACAATTGTGTGATAATTTTCAAAAATCCTAGTGTAAAACTTGTATTTTAAATAGAAAAGACAAAACAAATATGAAAAATCACCGTACCAAATTATTATGAATATCATCACTCTTGGTTTGTCACAATTCACAATCTTTCACCGTTTAAGGCTCAACACCATTTCTAATGAGCAACAAAGCCCATAATTTATGTTTTTCTTAAAAGCCTTCGAAGGTAGATTAGAAGCTCGATTCTCATTCTTCATCTTAACGACCCACGAGATCAGATCCCTACATCCCTTTGGTTTACACATATCCACCGGTCTTTTATCTGTTAGAAGCTCGAGAAGCACAACTCCGAAACTGTATATATCGCCTTTGTAGGTAGCAACCAAGGCTTGCCCGTATTCCAGAGGAATGTAACCTAAAGTCCCAACCAAATCCGTACTTACATGTGTCTCGTAAGGACTCAACAGCCTGGCGAGTCCGAAATCCGCTAATTGCGAGTCAAAATTCTCATCAAGAAGAATATTGCTTGATTTAATATCGTGGTGTAAGATATGAGGATCACAAGCTTCATGCAAGTAAAGTAACCCTTTTGCAGCACCTTGAGCGATTCTAAGCCGAGTTTTCCAATTCAATAAAGCTGGACCGTCGTTACGCTCTTGTAGCCAAAAGTCCAAGCTTCCGTTTTCCATATACGAATAGATTAAAAGCCGGTCGTTTTTGTAGAAACAGAATCCTCGGAGAAGAACAAGGTTTGGATGTTGTGCTCTTGAGAGTGTTTCAACCTCTGCTTCGAATTCTCTTTCGATTTGACCGCAATCTCCGGATAACTTCTTAATCGCGACTTTCTTTCCGTCTGGTAAAGTTGCTTTGTAAACCATACCAAACCCGCCACAGCCAATGATGTTTGCTTGATCAAAACTGTTTGTTGAGTCCAAAAGATCATCATACGAGAGCTCTTTATCATTGTTCTGAAACAAAACCACAAGCTTAGATCCAATCTCTCCGAGTTCTTTGCGATTCATGCTCTCGGATTCTTCTATCTCCGGACCGTCTACGAGCACGCAACACAATCAACGAGAGAAGAGTGAGAAGGAAAACTGAACCAAACGCGATCCCAATCGCCATTCCAAAGTCTGCGCCTATGGTTCTTCCTGACAGTTTGATCAATGTTCTGTCAGAACCGCGATCCATTGTACTATCAGAACAGGGGAACCTGTATTCCCCGCAGAGACTGTTACTCTCGAAGCTCGAGTTTGGAAATGTCGGAAACTGACCACCGGAAGGGATTAATCCCGAGAGATTGTTATAAGCAACGCTGAATTTCGACAGAAAAGAGAGTTTTTGCAGAGAAACCGGGATTGAGCCTGAAAGGTGGTTATTAGACAGATCAAGAGCTTCCAAGCTCGTCATACCCGAAAGCGAACTAGGAATTGATCCTGATAATTCATTCCATTTCAGATCAAACACATGAAGCTTCTTCAGATTACCAAACTCATCCCAAATAGGTCCAGAGAGATTGTTATGACCGAGCTCAATCGTTGGCGGAAACCCGACAATCTTATTGTATTGCAATCCTCTCGCGCTCTCGTTCCTTTTCATGAAAAACGGGAAATCTGGAGATGGTTCATCGAATGAGATATTTCGGCTTGTGAGACTCTGCAATTGAGTTAGGCTCTTTGGGATTTCTCCGGTAAACGAGTTGTTTGATAAATCCAAGTAGAAGAGATCTTTGAAATCACCAATCCAGCTCGGGATAGCTCCGGTTAAATGGTTCCACGAAAGATCCAACAACTGAAGATCATCGCTCGAGCTTAACCAGCTCGGCATTGAACCAGTAAGCCTGCAATTCGCCACAACGAGCACCTTAAGCTTCTGGAAATGAAGACTCGAATCATCCGGTAAAGCCTCTCCATGGAAAGTCATTGTAAGAACCAGGGTCGTCAAGTTCTTGCAATGCTGAAGGATCCCAAGCGCAGAAGAGATATTAACAAAACTCGAGTTCGATAACGAGAAGTAAGATATGCTCTGGAAGTTCTTGAAAGTCTCTGGCACTTGTCCACGAAAGGCGTTTCGAGCAAGGTTAACGTTCTTTAACCGCTTGCAACCCGGAAGATTCTCAGGCAATAGCCCGTTGAATCTATTAGTACCCAAATCAAGAGAGTTCAAAGCAATCATCGCCGTGCAATTCAACCGCAAAGGACCGGTTAACGAGTTGTTTCTCAGGTTAAGCAGATTCAAACTCGGTGAATTAGCCAACGATTTAGGGATTCCTCCAATGAACTTATTGGTCTGACCTAAGAAAAACTTTAACTGAGGCAATCGATCGAACACATCAGGGATATCACCGGAAAACAAATTCCTAGAAACATCCAGACGAACGAGACCAGAGAGATTACCAATGTTAGGACTCAACGATCCAGAGAGACGATTCTCTTGAATCCCTAAAAGATTCAAACTTTGGAGATGAAACAAATCCTCAGGGATATTACCAGTAAGATTGTTCATACCAAGAAAGAGATGCTCAAGCAAAACGCATTTCCCAAACCCAGAAGTGAAATCTCCGGCGAAGTAGTTCACCGCAAGTTTCACAACCCTAATTTGAGTAGAGTTATGGCAGATATGAGACGGAAGCGAACCATTGAATCCATTAGAGGAAAGATCAAGACTTTGCAACGATGGAAGATTTATACTTCTTGGGATTTCACCGGAGAGATCATTAGAGCTCAAATCAAGAGTCTGTAGATTCACCAAGTTGAAAATCGAAATAGGGATCGACTCTTTGATGAAGTTCCGAGACAGATTAAGAACCCTAATCTCATCCAGATTCCCGAGAGAATCAGACAACTTCCCCGACAGCTTTCTGTTCACGAGCTCCAATTTAGTAACCCTTCTGGTGGTGTTGACTGGATTGATAGAGGTTGAACTGCAGGTGATTCCGGTCCAATTACAGCAATCTGTAGAAAAAAAATTGATCCAACCATCTGGTTTTGGTTCGAGATTGGCTATGAAGTCATGTAAGGCATCGAGGTCACGTTGATGACACGTGAAGGTGGTCTGCGATTCTGAGGAACAGAAGAAGCAAAGTAACTCTGTGAGGAAGATGACGATCACCCACAAACGATGAACACGCATTTCAAGAGTTTGGGACTTTTTCACTCGATCGGGCTCGTTATGGGTGGTTTGGCTGCATACCCATATCTTCAAGAATAAAGGCTACTGGTTCAAATGATTCACCTAGATTCTCGCCTACCATTCGGAGTATGCTGCGCGTCAAACCAACTCTCTCATCCTTCCTTTAATCTCTTTTTTGGGGAGTCAAGGCCCTCGCCAACATCCCCTTGGAGGCTTTAGTTCATGATCCTGCTCCATTAGGCAACTGGTCTCTTTCACATGCTAGTTCGGACAATGCGGAGCAGCTGTTGATTACTCTCGCCGGTACACCAGTCCATGTTCCTTCTGGAGAGGACACCTTCACTTGGAGGAGGCCTAACGGAACCTACAGTCACGTCTTCAGCTCCAAGGGTACTTGGGAGCAGCTCAGAGAACGCTCTCCTCCAGTCTTATGGACCCGTGTTGTTTGGTTTAAATATTCGGTCCTGCGGTTTGCTTTTTTTGCTTGGCTTTCTTTTTTGGGTAGGCTATCAAGATGGGGAGTTCAAGTCCAAGAGCAATGCGTGCCCTGCTCCCGTGATGACGAAACCCATTCTCACTTGTTCTTTGAATGTGTTTTTTCAGGCGAGGTTTGGCGCTATTTTGGACAGAGAATCTTGCTAGGAGCGCCACAGGAACTTCAAGCATTACCATCTTGGCTCCAGAACATCACCCAACACTACGGCCAACAAGGACAACAGCGCTATTCTCTCCCAGCGCATGGCCAGCAGCGAGTTAGACCCCACAGACATCAAGCAGCTCTTTGTGCAATCTTCAAGCTAGCGCTTCAAACAACGATCTACAAAATCTGGTGCGAACAGAACTCAAGGATTTTCACTGGCGTTCTTCTTCTGTAGCAGTCTTGCGGCGATCCATTGACCGATCCATTCGTGATTGTCTCATCTCGTTCCCGTTGGAAGACCCCTCATCACTTTCTTTACTCGAAATTTACTTTAATGTGTTGCTTTTCCCTTTCAAGTCTTTTGATTTGTTGTTTTTTCTATAAAAGGATAAAAACTCATGTTCCCACTATGATGATGGTGTAGATTTAACATTTTACCAAAAAAAAAAGAACAGGGAAGAATAAGATTGTTTTTAAAAAGTTTAAAAGGACTAAACTTTAAGAAGAAGAAGCAATTGAATTAAGATTTCAACAAAAACCCTTGAGAAATCTGAGAGAATACTTTATGATTCTTTTCATTTTAGATGATCATCAATGAAGATGAAGCAAGAGAGAGAGAGGAGAGAAGAAAGAGAAAATGGTGACTTTTGACTTCAACACGCTACAACAAGTAGTGGGTGTTTTAATGCGGGCAAATTCGAGAGAGAGAGAAAGTGATAAGAGTTGTGTTTGGTCTTCTTTTTTTGGTTAAAGAAGAAACAATAAAAACAAAGGTATTAAATAAAGGAAAAGGATGAAGAAGAAGAAAATAGAAACTGTGAATAGTCCTGAGATTATTGACCCGCACTCGCGGGTACTGTAAAATTTTATCCTGTGGATTCGGATATGTAATAGAAGACCACTTATTTGTGGGTCTAGCGAGGCGGATCAATAATTTTCGCTGATTGTGCAGGCGAGCCCCGCGGGTTATGCGGATACCCGCAATATTCTAAGGAATCCTAATCTTCATGGGCCTCAACTTCTTCTCTTGGACTTCTTCAAAACATGAAGCCTTAATTTCTTTGAAACCGATCGATGTGTGTTCATTGAAACCCTAATTTCTTCGCTTTGTTCGCTCTTCGCCTCTCAGACTCTCGGTTCTCCATCTCGTTCTCTCTCAAATCCGAAAACTTTTTCTTCCATTTCTAGTGAAATCTCTGTGATTTCTGCTTTCTCTGATTCTGAGCCAAATGACGAATCACGAAGGCACGAGAAGTTTCCTCGTTGACTACTCAAGGTTTGTATGTTGTTTAGATTCTGAGTGGTTTGAGAACGAATGATGTCGCATATTTTTGACTAGATTTGATTCACTTTCAACTTTTTAATTAATTATGGGTATATATGCTTTAATGTTTATGGGTTTCTCATCGTTTTTACTTTTCTCCATCTGGTTATGGTTGTGATAGTTAGAGTTTTCACTCGGGTCTATGCATATAACCCTAGTACGTTGCAGTACTTAGGGATCGAATCCACGAGGATCATTTGTTACACTACAGACTATAGAGATTGATTAGGAAGCTAAGACAGAATAAAAAGGGTTGTTGTAAGGTGAACAAGAAATAAGACTAACAGAATAAAAAGGGTTGTTGTAAGGTGAACAAGAAATAAGACTAACAGTTGTAAACAATGAATTAAAAAGTGTTAGGCTTCAGGGAAATTCGTAGGAAATCACAAATCAAGAATCAGACAATTATTCAGGGAATGAATTAAACACCAATCTCGAACTCAAACAGAATTGTATAATCAATCCACTGTCATGGCACCAATTACTTTGTCTAGCAACCTAAGATTCTAAACTGTCGTTTGAACTCAGAATCACAGACAAGCATTCAAAAGGGAGGTTCAATTTGTTCACGAATTGCCTTAACATCAGCTTTCGTTGGTTAAAGACAATTCGCTCTCCTAATGTTCTATCAAGCAACCTATAAGCTTTTGAAGAATATGTTAAACCCTAAATCAGAGACTAAGTGATCAATTTAGTCTAAGCTATGAGAACAACAATAGGAGAAGATTAACAATGATAAGTCCCTATCTATGCCTGATTCAGTGATTCATGAAACCCTTTGAAATCCTAAAACCTAACTAAGAGATTACTCAGATATGACAAGAGATAAACAAGCAATGAATGAATAAAATTCCATAACAATTGAATTGAAATAAGAAAAGAGTAAGAAATCTTCTTTCAGGGTTTACAGAGATCCAAAATTGTAGAGAAAAAGTTACAGAATGAAAGATAATCAAAAAGTGGCTAAAAAAAAGGTTTTTATAGGTTAAAAACGCGTTCCCATTAAAAAGCCCGATTTTGTCCATCTGGCCCGATAAAGAAGGGATCGATCGATCCAAGGTTCGGATTGATCGATCAGGCATGCGATTGGTCGATCCAGTGTTCTTGAGTCGATCTTAAAACTCTCTGCAGGATCGGATCGATCGATCAGGCATGCGATCGGTCGATCCAGTGTTCTTGAGTCGATCCTAAAACTCTCCGCAGGATCGGATCGATTGATCCATATGTGGATCGATCGATCTAAGCTTCAAAAACGCCAAAACTTGATCTTTTGCTCCTGATCCATGCTCTTCGTGCACTTAGACGTATTCCAACCTGAAAGGACTCTAAAACACAGGAAAAACGCAGATAAACCTATGAAAACGATGGTTAAAAACCATTAAAACCGAGATATATCAGGTTGTAAACTTGAATGATTGCTTTTATTGCATTAGCTTTGCGGTTTTGGTGAAGAATTTTGTCTAATTTTTTGCTTCCTCGTTGTACAGTTTGAAAATTGGCTTTTTATGAGATGCTTTTGTTTTAAGATTATGAAGAAGAAAGACGAACACTAAACACAAGCAGCATTAGAATATATATATTACCTTTTGGGTAATATTTAGAGAGTCATGAGATTGAGTGATTGACTCTATTGTTGTGTTTATTAGTTTCTTTTGTAATAACTCATAGTATTAATCAGTAGTTCTTTGTTTGTTTGTTTTTGGATTATTATGGATTAAACATTTTCAGAGAAGTACAGGTGTTTTTTCCGTACATAGTTTGATTTCTCTGTATGTTAATGTACTATCTTTGCTATTTGAATGGTTATAAAACCAGTGATCTCTTTGTTATACTTTTTGTTAGCTTTGTTTAGAATTGTAATATGTTTCCCCGGTTTTGGGGATGTTGTCTTCAGAAATTTTCTGAAATCGTTGGCTGGTTTAGGACCCTTGCTAGTTTTGTGAATGGTGGGAACAATGAATTATATAATGTCTTATAGATTTTGTTTAGCATTGAGCTTTTCTGCCACACTCTTTCATTCTATACCAACATTTCTTTCCATGAAACATTGGCTGTCCTAGTTCTAGTATGAGAAATACATTGTGTTTTATGGTCTTGGGTTAACACTTAACAATCCAATTTACTAACTCTGGTTTGTGTTGTGAAATGTTCTAGGTTTTGTAAATAGAGTCAATAGAGGTTGAATCCGACAGAAGAAAGGAGCCATATGCAAATAAATCCAGCGATCAGAATCCTCCTACGCAAGTGTCCACCTTACCACCTGATTGTGAAGGTGATAGTTTAAACATAGATGGTAAGAGGAAAAGAGAAAAAAGAAAGACTTCATTGGTATGGGAAAACTTCACAGTCATCACAAATGTTAGTAATAGAAAACATGAACTTAGAGCTCAATGTAAACATTGTAAGAAAGATTACGCATATGATTCTCATAAGCAAGGAACCACTAGTTATGTTAACTGGTTTGCCGTAGAATATCTAGGAATGAGGATGTTGGTGCTATGATAGTTAGTGGTGAGGGAAGACTGCAAACAAAAAAGATTAATCAGAGTGTCTTCCGTGATATGCTATCAAGGTGTATAATTGAGCATGATTTACCATTCTCCTTTGTTGAATACAGTAGAATTAGGATGTTGTGGAAGTATTTGAATCCTGATGTACAACATGTATGTAGAAAAACAGTGGCATCGGATATCTACAAGTTATATGATATTAAAAAAGAAATGTTGAAGGTAGGATTGTCATAAATTCCCGGTAGGATTTGTTTCACCTCTGATTTATGGACTGTCATAACTGTGGAGGGGTATATGTGCTTGACAGCACATTACATAGTTAGAGATTGGAAGTTAAAGAATATGATTCTTTCATTTTGTGTTATACCTCCTCCTCATACGGGTATGGATTTAGCTATGAATATGCTTGAGCTGTGGAAAGAATGGAGAATTGAGAAAAAAGTCTTCTCTATTACCCTAGATAATGCTAGCAACAATGATTCAATGGTAAACATCCTAAAGAGACAGTTGTGTCTAGAAGATAATTTGCTATGCAAGGGAGAGTTTTTTCATATAAGATGTGCTGCCCACATACTTAACCTGATTGTTCAAAATGAGTTGAAAGTGATTGGGACATCACTATATAAAATCAGAGAGAGTATCAAGTATGTTTAAGCTTCAGAAGCGCGTAGGAAGTTGTTTGGTAGTTGTGTCAACTCTGAAAGCTGGTATGTCATTGGATGTCCCTACAAGATGGAATTCAATTTTCAAAATGCTTGATAGAGCCATCCTCTACTGTGAAGCTTTTGAATTTTTCCAAGATATGGACCCTAACTACACACTTCTTCTAACAGATGAAGAATGGGATCTAGGGATTGAAATTTCTGAATTGTTACAACCCTTTAATGATATAACCAATTTGTTCTCGGGTTCTACATATCCTACATCAAACTTGTATTTCCTACAAGTTTATAAGATTAAGAATTGGTTGCAAGTGCATGACAATAGTTCAAACCCTGTCCTAGCTGAGTTGATAGAGGCTATGAAATTGTAATTTGATAAGTATTGGCATGAATATTCTGATATTCTTGCTATGGCTGCTATTTTTGATCCGAGATTTAAGATGACACTTTTGATTATTATTTCTCCAATTTATCCGAGGCTACATGTGAAGCAAAAAAAGAAACTATGCAGGGTAAAATGAGTCAGCTCTTTGAGGTTTATAAGAGCAATATAAAGCTATCTAGTGAGAGCAGTTCATCATTTCAAGGAGAGCAAAATCAAGAGGATGGAGTTCGTAGACATGGAAAGAATATCATCAACTATGATGTAAGTCACATCTCTCTTGTATTTCATCTCTCTTTAATATGTTTCATTTTATGACTAATGAGAGTGTTAATCATGTAGGACTTCCACAATTTCCAGAAAAAAAATGTGTGTGGTGGTGAAAAATTAGCTTTGGACATGTACTTAGATGAACCAGCAATAAACATGGAAATGTTTAAAAGCTTAAATGTATTGGACTATTGGAAGGACAATTCACTGCGCTTTGGAGAGTTATCACTCATGGCATGTGATCTTTTGAGTATACACTACGGTAGCTGCTGAGTCTTCATTTATTATTGCTTCTCGGGTTCTAAGCAATACAGAAGTTGTCTGCTTCCAAAAAATGTCCAAGCTTTGATTTGTACTCGAAATTGGCTACGGAGATTTACATCATATGACAGTGGTAAGTTCTTCATATTAGGATTTTGATTTCTGTTTCTTCATTTATGTTTTTTTATTTCTGATTTCTGTTTCAGTTTCTTCATTTCTGACTTATAATTTTTGATTTTGACTTTTTTTTTTAGCTTTAGAGACTGAACTTGAAGGACTAAGTCTTGGTGATGGATATGATGATTGTGTGATAGATTCCATGGTGGATTCATCAAAGTTATATTGATTGTTGGTGAATGGTGATTGATGAATTTGGACTTCTTAGAATATTATGTATTTGTGTAAGACTTGACGGTTTATGTAAGACTTTTATGTATTTGGACTTTGATTGGATGTGTATAACTTTATGTTGCAAATCAGTCTTTTTGTTGTGTATAGTGTATATAGAATGCAGGATTTTTTGCGGGTTAGCAGGTTAGCAGGTTAGCGAGCAGCGCTTTTTTGCAGACAGCTCATTTTCTAGAGTACGGGTTACTCGCAGAGTTTTGGCGGGACGCTCGCGGATCTAAAATAAAAATTTACTTTATAGACGGAACGAGTTCGGATATTAAAAATTTAAACTATACCTGCGGATATAGGGCGATGAGGACCGAGATGGTCCGCATCCGAGATCTAGCTGTGAATAACAAATAATACTTGTGTTTATATTTACCCGTTATGGAAATTTTGTTAAACACCCGTTATAAAAATTTATTTTCCTTGTTTTCTCAATTGTAATTGTGTGCGTTTAGAAATATATTAAGTTTTAATCGATAAATTTGACTTAGGAAAGTCTTCTAGCTTTGGCCTTCAACGGGTAGACAGAGGAAAATTTGGAACAATTAATGAATAATGAAAACGATCGAACTTAAAAATAATGCAAAAACAAAAAGTTGCTCTTTATCAAAAAAAAAAAGTTGCTATTCAATATATATATATAGTCAATTTTTTTGCTTTTATTTTGCAAATAACAAGCAGAAAGTAACTATTAAAATTTTATAAATGAGTTTTGTAGTTCTCAAAAAGACAAAACTGCCTTTTTTCTTCTTCTTCTCTTTTTTCTAGATGGAAAATAATAAGTTTTTACTTTCTCAATCTCTCTCTTTTTCTTCACCATAAAAATGATGAGATTTCTCTCTCAAAATCGTATGAAGACGATGAGGGAGAGAGAGATCTGGTGGACAAAAAACAGGTGGACATATAACTAAGTGATGGACAAAATATGAGCGGTGGACCAAAAACAAAGATGTGGACTAATAATTCAGTGGTGGAGAAAAACTCAAAAATTATATGGCAAAACTCTTGAAATGGAAACAGAGTACTTGATCAAAATCTTTCTTATTGATGATTATGAAAAACGCATTGCTCCTTTATATGGAAGGAGACTTGATTACAGAGAATCAAAAAACAAACGAAAACAATAAGCTCCTAAAAAATAGCTCGATCCATAAGAGTCGGCTTTAACATTTTTCCACTAACTCGTTCCTTCAAACTCGGACAACGTCTTCAACTTTGAAGACTTATTCAAACTTTGATCAACTCCAACATTCTTTCCCCCAAACTAAATGTGGTTAACATTACAGTTTGTCTTCAAATTCCTGAACTCCAAGCAACCTTCTCATCTTTAGAAAAGCTTCCAACTTCAACGGTTTTGTCATCACATCTGCTACTTGATCTTGAGTTCCACAATGAACTAGACTCACTTCTTATTCTTTCACCAAATCTCGAAGAAAATGAAATATAATCTTGATATGTTTAGTCCTACCGTGGTAGACATGATTTTTTGATAATTTGATCGAGGAGCTATTGTCACAGAAAATCATCATATACTTCTCCACATCTTGATTAAACCTGTTTAATATCTCCTTCATCCAAAGGCACTATGTTGCACATACAGATGCAACAACGTACTCTGCTTCTGTTGTGGACAGAGTAACAACGGGCAGCTTTTTCGAACTCCAAGCCATAGCTGCACCACTCATAAGAAACACGTATCCCAAAGTACTCTTACCACTATAAACGTCACCCACAAAATCATTATCTATATATGCTGTAAGGCTGCCTTCCCCATCATCTTTGTACATTAAACCTATATTCAAGGTCCCTTTAATGTACCTTAGAACCCTCTTAATTGCGACAAAGTGAGCCACCTTTGGTTGCATCATAAACCTGCTCAAGAAACATACCGCATATATGATGTCCGGTTGTGTAGCTGTGAGATACATAAGACTTCCGATTAGCTGCTTGTATAACGATGCATCTAAATCTTCTATTCCATATCCTTTGATAATTTAGTTCCAGGAACCATTGGATTGTTTACTGGATTACAATCCTCCATTCCAAAACGTGTAAGCACCTCTCCATCATATTTCTTTTGACACAAGAAAATTCCTCTTTCACTTTGCTCCACCTCAACTCCCAAAAAGTAACGCATCTTTCCTAGATCCGTCATCTCGAATTCCCGCTTCATTGAGGCTTTGAATTCTTCACACATTCCTGAATCATTTCCTGTATAAATCAAATCATCCACATAGAGACTTACAATGAGAATTCTTCCTTCGGCTTCACTTCTAACGAACAATGTGTGCTCATATTCACACTTGCTGAAACCTTCCCTCATGAAATATTCTTCTATCTTGTTGTACCAAGCCCTAGGCACTTGCTTGAGGCCATAAAGTGCCTTTTTGAGCTTATACACCTTGTGTTCCTCTCCCCTTTTCACATAGCCATCTGGTTGCTCAACATACACGTTCTCTTCCAACACTCGATGGAGAAAAGCACTCTTAACATCAAGTTGGTACACACACCATTTTCTTTTTGCAGCTTCGGCCAACAACATTCTAATGGTATCCCAACGGGCTACTGGTGCAAAAACCTCACCATAATCAACTCCATGTACTTGTGAGTAACCCTTTGCAACAAGTCTGGCTTTAAACTTGTCAATTTCACCTCAACCCTTTGCAACAAGTCTGACTTTAAACTTGTCAATTTCACCTCAGCCCTTTGCAACAAGTCTGGCTTTAAACTTGTCAATTTCACCTCTTTCATTCATCTTCGTCTTAAAAACCCACTTCACGCCAATTTTTTTTGTTTCCTTCGGTAGCTCAACTAGTTCCCAAATTTCATTTTTTTCGATTGAATCAAGTTCAGCCTCCATCGCTTCTCTCCACTTTTTCTCTTCAACTACTTCCCAATATGTAATTGGATCATCTTGTGTAGTGTATAAGACGAGATATTGCAGTTTTTCTTCTTCTTCATCAACCTCATCTCCGCTTACATAGTCTTGCAGATATCTCGGTGGACCTATTTGTCTTGTTTGTGGAGGTTCTAGTTCTCTCGGCTCCTCAATTTCAGCCCTTGTCTCAGAATTTCTTACTGCCTCTTCCGTGTTGTTACAGCTCCTACAGTAAGTTCTACCTCTTCGTCAATGATTAATACATCACTTTCTTCCTCATCATGACTTCTTTCCCATTTCCAGCTCTGCTCCTCGTCAAAAATAACGTCCTGACTAACAATGACTTGACTTATTGTAGGATCGTATATCTTGTAAGCCTTGGAACCCTCACTTATTCCAAGAAAAACACATTTTTTCCCTCTGTCGTCTAGCTTCACCCGCTTTTGACTAGGAACATTAGCAAACCCCACACAACCAAACACCCTTAGATGTCTAATATTAGGCTTTAGAATATGAGTTGTCCAATTGACTGCTTTAAACACCCTTAGATGTCCCATGTCTATCTGCTGAAATCATCAGCAAAGGTGAGAATATACCGTTTTTCTCCTATGGTGTTAGGTGTGATTGGACCACACAAGTCAGTGTGCACTAGCTGTAACTTCTCAGTCGCTCTCCAATTTGCTTGTGTAGGAAATGTCTCTCTATATTGCTTTCCTTTGGAACATACCTCACATATTCCTTCCATTTTGTCAATCTCAGGAAGTCCCACCACCATTTGTTTCTTCGAGAGGATTTGTAAACTCTGATTATTTAAGTGACCGAAGCGTTTGTACCATAGCTTAGAGTTACTTTCAGCTACTTGCAAGCATGACTTCGATGATAACTCCGCTAGCAATACAAACATCTTGTTTGTTGTCATCGAAGTTTGTATAATTAAGCCCAATTCTTCATGAAATATTTTGCAGCCCCCGTCCTTTATTAAGATTGCCAGCTTCCTCTCTTGCAGTTGTCCAAGACTTAGAAGACTTGTTGTCAGTTCTGGAACATAGTACACATTTGGGATGATGTGACTTTTTTCGTTTAGGACCAGCTTTCTGTTACCTTGACCTTGTACTCTCATTCTCATGTTGTTACCCAATTTCACTGTGTGCATAGGTTTTTCTTCCAAATCAGTGAACCATCTTCGATCTCCAGTCATGTGATTTGAACATCCCGAGTCTAGAAATCACGCACACTCTCTTTGTGAGCCACTTTCTTCGACAAAAGCCATTAGGAAAAGCTCTTCCTTCTCATCGAGCTCAACATAATTAGCTTTGTTATCCCAAATTGAACATTCTGATTGGTAATGTCCAAACTTGTGACATTTGAAACATTCAATAATAGCTCGGTTGCTCCTTCCTCGACCTCGTCCTCCTCTTTCTCTAAAGGTTCCTCGTCCTCTGCCTTCATAAGAGATCTTTAAGACATGCTCCTCTTCTTCATCTCCTTTCATACGTTGCTTTTGTACCAGAAGACTACTGTGAAGTTCATATAGTTTCAGTGTGTCCAAATTATTTGATTCTTCAATGGAGCACACTACATAGTTGAACTTCACTGTTAGAGATCTCAAGATCTTCTTTGAAATTGTATTCTCTTTAGGCGTATCACCATAGGCTCTCATCTTCTTTGCAATTGATAACGTCCTTGCAAAGAAACCATTAACAGTTTCTCCCTCCTTCATTTGAAGCATTTCGTACTCCTTACGTAAGCCTTGAAGCTGTGCTCTTTTCACCTTAGTCGAGCCTTGCAATTTTTGTTTCATACTGTCCCAGATCTGCTTGCTTGTCTCTGTATTTAAGATCGTGTCAAGAATTTCTCTATCAATCGATTGATACAAAAAAATTTTGAGTTTGAGATTTCTCAACGTCTGCTCATCAATCACCTTTTGCTGAGCCTCTGTAAGTGTGACTCCTTCACACCTGTCGATCCCCTTCTCGATAAGATTCCAATATTCCTTCGAGCGGATGAAGTTCTCCATCAGTCGAGCCCAATGATCATAGTACCCATCGAACCATGGAATGGCAGGAGCTACAAAACCTTTTGTACTACTACTATCTCCCATCACAACGTATCGTTCGTCTTCTCAATAATTTGCTCTCTCTCTCTTTTTAGTGATAAAGCTCTGATACCAATTCTTGAAATTGAAACAGAGTACTTGATCAAAAGCTTTCTTATTAATGATTATGAAAAACGCGTTGCTCCTTTATATAGAAGGAGACTTGATTACAGAGAATGAAAAAACAAACGAAAACAATAAGCTCCTAAAAAATAGCTCGATCCATAAGACTCGGCTTTAACATTATTCCACTAACTCGTTCCTTCAAACTCGAACAACGTCTTCAACCTTGAAGACTTATTCAAACTTTGATCAACTCCAACAAAAACAACTTGGAAGTTTCAGTTTAAGAAGAATGTACAAATTTAGTTGTTATCACATTAGATGTTGAAGTTTTCCATGGTGCAGGAATGTGTTTACTATTTTACATCATTGTCCACTAATTTTGTATGCTCATACAAATTGAAAAATAATATGATAGATATTATAATGGTAGATAAATTAGTTCTACATTAATAAAGTCGACAATATGGAAAACAATGGACAAGAATTAAGTGGGTGGACTAAAACATTATTAGTGAACGAAACTGTTATTTGTCCACGACTCTGTTATTTATCCACCATTTTGTTATTATCTTGTCGTTTTTTGTTCTACATTCACCATTTCTTTTAGAGAGAGAGATTAGCCTCTCCAAATTAAAAAGGGCAATGCCGTCTTTTCGCTCATTTTGTACAAACATTTGACATTTTTGGAAAAAAAAAGGAGTGGCAGTTAGGCCTGGAATGTGGGTCGGCCTGCCTCACCCGCCCCGCAAATTACCCGCGCAACCAGCAAATCCGCGACGCTTAAACCCGCAAAAATCGCCAAAAAAACCCGCATAACCCGTCATAAACCTGCCAAAAATTCCGCATAACCTGCCAAAAATGTAAGAGCTAATTGTGCAAATGTAAAAGTTTTGAGAAAAAATTAATTTTTAAAAAAAACTTTAGGGTAAAAAATGTAAATTCTATA
The DNA here is from genome assembly GCA_026770425.1 of Boechera divaricarpa. Taxonomy (NCBI): domain Eukaryota; kingdom Viridiplantae; phylum Streptophyta; class Magnoliopsida; order Brassicales; family Brassicaceae; genus Boechera; species Boechera divaricarpa. The sequence continues at coordinate 17,367,956 of CM049188.1, forward strand.
AAATATTAGAAAAAAAGTTGGCGGGTACCTGCGGGGTTCGCCCGCAATACCCGCCAAATCTTCAACCAGCATAAGACCAGTCCCGCAAAAAAACTTAGACTTATATCCACCCTGCGGCGTGTCAAAACCCGCGGACATAATTCTCAGGCGTAGTACTGGCAGTTGAGGAAATGGTGGATTATTTTTTTGGCATTTCTCATAATTATTTCTAATAAAATTGTAGCTAGTTGATACTTAAAAATTGTAATCCAAATTTGTGGCAAACTGGGACCACTGATTAGCCTTTCGTAACAGTCGTTTAGCACAGATTTTGTCAAGCCACATATATTGCTTGGCCAATCTGCACCATTTGCGACTAGAAATTCGTGGCGATCTCCATTGCTAAATAGCCACCAAAATATAAAAAATTAACACCCGATACTCCGTATCTAAGATCGTTCTCATATTGCCACTAAATATTTATTCGGTATTTACTTGCCATTTTAGCCATCTACGAGAAAAAAGGCTAAGTCCATTCGACCATTCCGAAGCTTTTAACCTAAATCTTCGCTACAAAAGAATATGCGGCTAGAATGAACATTTCTTCTAGTATATGGTGAAGTGAAACTTGGTCGATGCTTACATTCATCATGGCTAAAGTGTGGCGAATGTTTTGAATCATGGACACATGTTGCAGCTAACCACATGACTAAACAAAAGAGTGGTTTAGAGTGTTGAACGAGGACTCAAAAAGTATGCGGAAACATGAAATAGAAGAGAGATAGCCGCAATGGTGAAAAGAATGGGAACATAAGAATCATGAACCATCTTACTTCTTGCTATTCAGATATTAAATACAAAAGAGAGAAAATTATCAATTTCTTGCTATTTCAAATCAACAACTCCAAACTGTAGAGACATTAAAGACAAGTTTTTAAAACTGTGTTCATGCTTCAATACACAAAATTTGATCAATCAGCTTCTTCTTTCAGGCCTTATCTCAATTCCCTGAATAATCAAACCACTCTTCCAATGTCCATTCTGAGTCTCCATTATACTAATCTCAATCTCATCACTACCTTCATCACAACCTCTGTTGTTGATGTAAAAATTTCCAAGCTCCACTTCACTCCACCCATCATCTCTCTCCTTTGGCTCCTCCAAATTCCTACCACTCTCCCTCTCTCCTTCAACTTCTTCTTCTTCTCTCGGAACCCCCCGCATCCACGGCCGCCTCATCCTAAACGCTCTAGAAACCGCCCTGTGCGAAATCCCCGAGTAACCAAAACTGTTGCGTGAATCCGCACCATCAGATTCTAGAAACACTGATCTCTTGGTAGCTTCTTTCCCCACAAAACCAACTCCAACTTCTACAGGTGCGAAATCGAACCCGTATGATCTACTATTTGCCCTCTTGAACACTAAGTAAACCGAGTAATGAGTCCCTTTCGATAACATTCCGCAACTTATCTTTCCCCGAATCTCTAACCAACACACATTACGAAGCTCTGCCACTTTCTCAAACCTGATTCACAACATATAAGAAAGAAGGCTTTATAAATCACATTTCCACAATTTCAAAAACAAAGGAAGAACAAAAGATGAACTTACTTAGAATCAGGGACTGTAATCCATTGCCAATAAGCAGGAGAATCTCCCCAAATGATCGTCAAATCCATAGCTGATAACATGTAACACTTCTTCCCTCTAGTTTTCTCCAACCAAAAGCTCTAATTTTTCGCCAAAATAAAAAAACAAAATTAGGCATTTAAACCAAAAAAAATCATAAATTCAAAGGAAACAAAGCAAAACCCTAATTTCACATTCCCGAATCGGATTCAAATTAAGTACCTTTTTGCCGTCTTCAATCAAAACAGAATCATCAGCGAGAGATAAAAAGATCTCTTTTTTCGACGAGTAATTCGACGATCGAGGAACAAGAGACGAATATTCCGACGGAAGAAACATCTCCCAAACCAAATCCGATTGAGCCGCCGATTTAACTGTTTTCGAAACCGAAGCCACAACACAAGCGTCTCGTGGACTAGTGCGTGAAATCACCATCGAGATACAATCTTCCGGCAATGTATCGAATCGTGACGCTCTCGTCACAACAATCTCTTTGTTCCGGCTACTTCCTCCTCCGCCGTGAATTTGCTCCATAGTTTTTTCGAATCTAAATTTTGGAATCTGAATTAGGAATCTGATGATGAGAGTATCTTTATAAGAGAACGGTGTGTTGCTGTATTGTGAGCGTGGCAAGGGTGTGTGTATTTATATCGGCTCGTGATTCGTGAAAGACTTAGAGGTTAAGATTTTAATGCGAGTTTACGATAATACCCTTATAAGTGTTAACTAACAACGTCTTGATAGAATCTGAAAAGTATTTTTCAAATAAAACTGAGAAAGGTTTGGCCTTTATCTAATCAGCACAAAGCAAGGGCCTTTTGTTACGTGTTTAACTTACCTCTGAAGTCTTTCTTATGACTTATGACGAGAGATATGTATATAGTTTATGTTTATCAATAGAATTATTTCCAAAGTCAAAAATAATTCGGTTTATCAAGACTAGTTCATGTGTCATTCTATCTCTACAAAGCTAAGTAAAGTATACAAACCATCATAGATGATCAGAGCCGGTCTAGGTCCGAAGCAAAAAAAACTGAGACCCTTTAAAGTATTAAAACAAAAACCTACTTAGTAAATATATTCTTTTTAGGATTTTTTTCTTCCAAAATCGTTAATCAGATTCACATAGTCTATTTCTTCAACTATAGTTCTATTGATTGATAATAAAACATATCCGTTCAATCGTTCTTGCAACATAGTTCACCGAATATATATATATATATATATATATATATATTTAGTTTAGTGTTTTAATTTGGAGAAAAAAATAAAAATAAATGTTTTCAAAAACTATTATATTTATAATTTTGGGCTAAAATCTTATATATAAAATTAGAGGCCCTTTAAAATCTAAAAAATTGGGATCCTAAACATGAACTTATTCTGTTTATGCTATGAGCTGAACCTATAGATAATAAGAAGAACAAAAACTATACGAGAATGATGAACATCAAAATCAAACATTACAAACACACAAATCCAAAAAAAACTACATTTTTTGGTTGAACATTAAAAAAAAAAAAAAAAAAAAAAACTACTGTTACTCCTTCCTAAGTAAAAGTGTACAAAAGCATTGTAGATGATAATAAAGAAAATCACAATGTTTCTGTATTGAAGTTTGTTCATGTGAGAATGATAAATATCATACATAATCAAAAACCCAATTTCACACATATTACAATCCAAAACGTTAAAAAATCATGTTAAAATACATAAATTTTTTTCACTTGGATATAGAACTGAAGCAATCCAAACATAAACCGGAATCACATCGGTTATTACTTTACGGGCTTTTGGCAGGGCGGAATTCGATTCCTTGAATGATCAAACCTCGTTTCCAATAAGGAGACTTAGTCTCAATAATACTCAACTCAACTTCATCACAACTATCTTCATTGTAGAATTCACCAAGCTCTGCTTCCATCCAACCATCGTCTCTCTGCTCTGGTTTCGTTACATCTCTTGTTTCCCTCTCTCCCCTTCGATCCCTAGGCCCAACAAAGTATATCAATCTTTTGGAAGACACTTGTCCCACCAATCCAAGTCCAATGTCTACCGGCAAATGCCCTAATCCGGGACATCGATCTTTTGTCTTGAACACAATGTAAGCCGAGTAACGAGTTCCAGTAGATAGTACATGAGTGCTTGTCTTGCCACGAATATCAAACAAACATACATTAAGAAGCTCCGGTACTTTGTCAAAAATCTACATAACAACTATGTGTGCAAATCATCATCTTCATTGCCAATTCCTAGGACTATTACAATCAAGGGAAAAAAAGGAGTTACCTAGCTTCAGGAATTGAGATCCATTGCCAATACTGAGGAGTACTTCCCCATTCGATGCAAAGTTCCTTTGAAGATAACATGATACACCTTTTCCCACTCGCTTTTTCTAACCAAAAGCTCTTTGATTTACGGAAAATAAAATTAAAACAAAACGAAAAAAACATTCAAAAACAATCAGAAATATTTCAACTCTGCGCTATATCGTCGATCTAAAGTTTATCTTGTTCCCTTTACTGAATTTTTCTTGTCTTGGTCTCACTTAAGGGAATCTCTAGATCGAGTTCACTATATCTTCTTAGCAAGAGCCTCATCGCTTAAGGTATAGTCGATTAAATGAACTTCGAATGTTTATGCTTCCATGTTTTTTAACTTTTTTTTTTTGGCATGGGACCATGTTTTTATGATTTGCTTCTTGTAAAACCAAAACTTTCATGTTATATGATATTTACTCTTTATCAAAAAAAAAAAAACTCTTTGATGCATAAATCAGAACTTCACAATTACACCAAAATTGTTCCATCGTATTCTCTAAAATCAGGTCTCAGTCAAATTCTTGTTGCCATAATTATCTAACAAAACTCGACGATTCAATACATGAATTTGAATTAGATCATATTGTTCTCAAATGGTGTAAACAAAAGGATATGTATAAATAAATGTACCTTTTTGCCATCGTCGATTAGAACAGGATCGTTGCAAAGAGCAAGATAAAGCTCCTTCTTCGACAAGAAAACTCATGTTACATAATCTCTTTCTGTATTGATGTTTGTTCATGTGAGAATGATGTTCATACATAATCAAAAACCCAATTTCATACACATTACAATCCAAAACGTTAAAAAATCATGTTACAATACAAAAGAAGTTGTTCACTTGCTTAGAAATAGAAATGAAGCAAACAAACATAAACCGGAATCGCATCGGATATTACTTTACGGGCTTTTGGCAGGGCGGAATTCGATTCCTTGAATGATCAAACCTCGTTTCCAATAAGGAGACTTAATCTCAATAACACTCAACTCAACTTCATCACAACTATCTTCATTGTAGAATTCACCAAGCTCTGCTTCCATCCAACCATCTTCTCTCTGCTCTGGTTTCGCTACATCTCTTGTTTCCCTCTCTCCCCTTCGTTCCCTAGGCCCAACAAAGTATATCAATCTTTTGGAAGATTCTTGTCCCACCAATCCAATTCCAACTTCTACCGGCAAATGCCCTAATCCAGGACATCGATCTTTTGTCTTGAACACAATGTAAGCCGAGTAACGAGTTCCAGGAGATAGGACATGAGTGCTTGTCTTGCCACGAATCTCAAACCAACATACATCAAGAAGCTCCGCTACTTTGTCAAATCTACATAACAACAACGTATGCAAATCATCATAATCATTGCCAATTCCTAGGAGGATTACAATCAGGGGCGGGGGGAAGGAGTTACCTAGCTTCAGGAATTGAAATCCATTGCCAATACTGAGGACTACTTCCCCATGTGATCCAAAGTTCCTTTGAAGATAACATGATGCACCTTTTCCCACTCGCTTTTTCTAACCAAAAGCTCTTTGATTTACCGAAAATAAAATTAAAACATTAAGAAAAAAAAACTCAAAACAATCAGAAATATTTCAACTCTATGATGCATAAATCAGAACTTCACAGCTATACCAAAATTGTTCCATCGTATTCTCTAAAATAAGGTCTCCGTCAAATATTCTTGTTGCCATAATTATATAACAAAACGCGATGATTCAATGCATGAATTTCAATTAGATCATATTCTCAAATGGTGTAAACAAAAGGATATATATGAATATACGTACCTTTTTGCCATCGTCGATAAGAACAGGATCGTCGCAAAGAGCAAGATAAAGCTCTTTCTTCGACAAGAAAACTCGCGATGGAGGAAACAGAGAAGAATAATCCGGCGGAAGAAACTTCTCCCATACGGTATCGGAATTAGCAGCCGATTCAAAGGTTTTTGAAACCGATGCAGCGACGCACGCGTCTCGTGGACTTGTAAAAGAGATTATATTAGAGATGCAATCCTCCGGCAAGCCATTAAAAGGTGATGGCCCGGGAACAACGATCTCTCCACCGCCTCCACCGCTAGATTCAACGCCATGATTTTGCCACATCATCGATCCGTGCCTTTGATAAAAAAAATCGCCTGTGTTTGGAACTTTATAGATTCCTCGACAGTTCTGACTCTTTCAATCTCGCCCCTGTTGTCTTTAAAAGGAAGAATATGATACGTGTAATGTCGTGCGCAGATATTTTACGAAAATATTATAAACTAATAAATCAATTGAACCGACTATGATGGATTTTATTGTTCGGCAAAAATGGCAAAGGTAAAAGTGATTTTATGATTAAAAATGTTATTCTTATATAATATAAGATGGTTTACTCTCTAACTTTTTTTTATATTTAGCACTTCTAATATTTAACATGTGTTATATACAGTGTTTTAATTTATTCAATTAATTTAGCAAAATTCATTTTTCCACTTCATTGACCAAAAATAGATAGATTAATTAATAATTATTCTATATCTTTATTTGTCACTTTTCTCATATGTTTTATATCTATTCCAACTAGTATAGTGTGGAAAACAAAAAGTTCATATATGACATCAATAGTTTGTTTTTTTTTTGTGACATCAATAAAAACAAATTAAGCAGTTACAAATTTATTAATTTATCAATTCTAAAAAATTTAACTGTTATAAATAAATTTTAATAACATGCATACTAATTATTATATGTATGATAAATTAAAGTATAAATGTTAAATAAATACATAATTCATCAACCCTATCAATTATCATATTACGCTAAAAATTAGGTAAAAGAAGACTCAACAACAATCATATCTTCTACCCAATAACTCAAGATAAATAAACTAAATCCATTAGAAAATTTTGGTGTCACATATTTTTTTTTTTAATAATTTTTTCATCTATTTATATGAACATTTGGATGACTAGTTTTTTTATATTTAATATATAGATAACTAAATAAATATTTGTTTTACTAGTCATATATTAAATTATTAAATATTCCAAACGTTTTTTTTATCAGGTCCTAAATTATATGTGACCGTGAGTGATCCTTACTGGTTAAGACTTGAGTGATTTTCCGATCATAGCCTTTTAAATGTATCGTCTTCAAAGATTCTCAAAAGTTTTTTCTAAACCAAGTTTGCCTTTATCTAAACTTTTGTTTCGTGTTTAACTTACTTGTGAAGTCTTTGTTACCAGAGAAAGTTATATACTAAATTATTTAGTCAGAAAAAGTCAATAGTTTATAAATTTGATGAATCTTTGTTAAGATCAGATCATGTGTCATGTCGATAAAATTTATCAATTTTTTATTCGAACTTTATTGTTCTCGGCTAAGTAAAATGTACAAAGCATTGTAGATAAAACACAAAAAAAAAAAAAAAAAAAACAAGTTCTTTATTGATATTTGTTCATGTGAGAATGATGAACATTAGAATCCAAAAACCAAATCCACAAACGAACAGTCCAAAAACTTAATAATTTGTGTTACAATACAACAAAGCTTTTCATTAGCTTAGAAGCAAACAAACATAAACCGGAATCATGGAAACCGGGTATTACTTGACCGGATTTTCGTAGGGCGGAATTATATCCCTTGAATGATCAAACCGCGCTTCTAATAAGGACACTTAATCTCAAGAACTCTTGTTGCAATTTCATCACAACTTGATTCATCGTAGAATTCACCAAGCTCAGCTTCCATCCATCCATCTCTTCTCTCCTTTGGTTTCGTTACATCTCTCGTTTTTCTGTCTCTCCTTAGATCCGAAGGCCCAACAAAGTATAAAATCTCGATATTGGGAACAAACGATTAATAAGAATGACTCTCTTATTAACTTAAGGAAAATAACTCAAAACCTCAAGTTCTCAATCTCTTAAGTTATACAACAACTTGGTATCTCCTTATATAATAAGCAAAGAACCTTCTAGACCTTTGATTAGATAACTCCTAAACAAAAAGGAAAAACTTACATATTCGATAACTCCGTATTCTAAGATATGTATATTCAGATTTCTCCTACATATACTTAACTTGGGCCTCAAGCTATTTCAAGCTTACAACAACATTCTCCCCCTTAAGCTTGAAATTATCTTCTCCCACATCTTGAACTCCAATGAAACTCCTCATCTCTTTAAACTTGATCTCCCAACACACTCTCAACACACTCCCTTATGAAATGATATCTAGTGTGTATGTGTTTACTTCGTCCATGGAATACTGGGTTCTTGGTAAGTGCAATCGCAGACTTATTGTCGACTCGTATTGTCACTTTCTCACAAGTCTTTCCAACGGTCTCACTTAGAAGCTCTTGAAGCCAGATTGCTTGTTTAGCTGCCTCCGTAGCTGCCATGAACTCAGCTTCGCAAGAGGACAACGCCACTGTTTCTTGCTTTTGTGAACACCAAGTAATTGGACAATCATCAATATAGAATATATGGCCTGTTGTACTTTTGCCATCGTCTATATCAACGTTATGTGAACTATCATTATAGCCCACCAAGTTTATCTTGTCTGTGCATTTAAACAAGAGACCAAGAGAAGATGTTCCACGTAAATACCTCAAAACTTGTTTCAACGCTGCTCCATGGGATTCCTTAGGCTCTTGCATGTATTTGCTCAACACCCCAACACTATAAGACAGACGTGTGTGTAGCAAATATCAAAGGCATCATATGCTTCTTCTATAATCCCTTTCATCGATACCTATCTCCTCTTGAGATTTGGACAATTTTAAGTTCAAGTCCATCGGTACATGAGACAGATTGCAACCTTCCATTCCCGTTTCTCCTAATATGTTTTGTGCATATCTCTCTTGCTTTAAAATGATGCCTCCTTCATGCTGATGCACTTCAATCCCAAGATAATATGTCAGTTTTCCAAGATCACTCATTTCAAACTTGGTCGCCATCTCTCCTTTGAACTCAAGTATCGATTTCAAAGATGATCATGTAACAAGTAAATCGTCCACGTACACAACCACAATAAGGAGATGCTCTTTCTCTTTCTTTTGATATAATGATGGTTCCTTTGAACACCTATTGAATTTCAATTCTCTGAGAATTTTGTTTAGCTTAGCATTCCATGCTCTAGGTGCTTGTCTTAAACCATAAAGTGTTTTATTCAACTTGTAGACCTTGTCTTCACTCCCTAAGATTACAAATCCTTCCGGCTGAGTGACGTAAACTTCCTCCTTCAACTCACCATGGAGAAACGCGGTTTTTACATCAAGATGATGTATTTCCCAACCATTTGAAGCCGCTAGAGCAATGATTAAACGAATCGTTTCAATGCGTGCCACCGGAGCAAATACCTCATCATAGTCAATGCCATGTCTTTGAACATACCCTTTCGCCACTAGTCATGCTTTGTGCTTGTTGATACTTCCATCTGAATTGCGTTTTATTTTGAACACGCATTTTAACCCGATTGGCTTGACTCCAATGGGAAGATCAACCAGATTCCATGTATTATTCTTCTTTATCGATAAAAGCTCATCTTTACACGCCTCTATCCAGACTTTCAGTTCTCTTGCTTCGTTAAAATCCCATGGCTCCTCATTTATTACTATCAAGAGCCGTTCACACTCTGTTTCTGCAATGAGAACGTAATCGTTCAGATATGTTGGTTTCACACTTGGTCTTGTTGTTCTTCTTACTTGTGGTTATGACTGTTCCAGTACGTCATTACCATCGTCTTCATCTTCTTCATCTCCAACGCCATCGTTCTCTTCTTCCACTCTATCTATTTCCTTGTTCACCACGTTCTCATTCATAGTTCGAGTGGCGTGAGTGTTTTCCTCTATTTTTGATGGATTTTCGATCCCCCTTATGCCTTTGTTACCAAATTCTCTCAAGCCAATAATAAACGTTCCGGAGTCTTTACCATCTTCTCTTTCCACATTGTTTCAGCTCCAACCTTTACTTTCATCGAATATCACGTCTCGGCTTACTGTTATTTTCTTGGTTGTAGGATCAAGTAGACGGTAAGCTTTCGACCCAAGCTCTGTTTCTAAGTGTACCAAAGCTCTCGATCTATCATCTAGCTTCTTTATACCAGCAGCTTATGTTTTTGTATAACCAATACAACCAAATACTCTAAGATGTTCGAGATTTGGTTTCTTTCCTTTAAGCACTTCGTATGGGTTTTTTTCAATTAGCGATCTCGTTGCAACCCTATTGAGTATATAGGTAGCATGTCTCACAGCCTCTCCCCATAGATAATTTGGTATACTCATGTGCTTCAAGATACTTCTACTCATCTCCAAAAGTGTTATATTACGTCTTTCGACTACTCCGTTTTGCTGAGGAGAATATGGTGCAGTTAAGTGTCTTTTGATACCGTGTTTATCGCAATAAGCTTGAAACTCATGAGACACAAACTCTCCACCTCTATCTGTTCGGAACATCTTGATCATAGTTCTCGTTTCTTGTTCAGCAAGTATCTTGAATTTTTTGAACTTATCAAATGTTTCACTCTTCTTTTTCAACAGATTTGTCCACATGTAGCGTGAGTAATCATCAATGATTACAAAGACGTACCTCTTATGAGCTGGAGTGGGAGGTGTGATAGGCCAACAAAGATCTCCATGGATGAGCTCAAGAGCTTGAGTGGATCGGTATGAGGATACTTGTGGGAAGGGCTGCCTTGTCTGTTTTCCAAGTAGGCATGATACACACGTTTCTTTCTCTATTGTGATGCTTGGTATGCCAGTCATTAACTCCTTGTTGATCATCATCTTCATTGTTTCCAAGTTAATGTGGCCTAATCGTGCATGCCACTTGGTTGACTCGGTTGATGACGTTAATTATAGGCACTTTATGTTTTCAACTTCCAAGGTGACCTTGTATAGACGATTTTTAGACCTAGTTGTTCTCACCAACATTTGACCTAATCGATCATAAAGCATCAGTAAATCTTCTTTCATTTGTACTTCACATCCTGCTTCTGTGGCCTGACAAAGACTTACGATGTTGCTCTTCAACTCCGGTATGTAGTATACGTTGTTTAAGACCTTCTTCTCACCATTTTTAAACACAAATCAAATCGAGCATTTACCTTTTATATCGATACGGGAATCATCTCCAAATCTCACCTTTCCCTTAACTGTTTCATCAAGTTCTTCGAAGAAGTATCGATTTCAACTCATATGATTACTCGCACCATTATCAAGATACCACACGTTCTTTACGTCCAGATCAGTTTCAAAACTGTTTGGCTTCACCTTTTCCTCATTGAGGAACACCACTTCGTGCATCATTAATTCATCAGCTTCTTGTGTTTCATCGTCCCTTTTCTCAACAGCTTCTTGAAGTTTAAGCAATCTATCGGGACAATTTGATGCATAATGACCTTGTTTATCGCATCGGTAGCATGTTATCATGGAATCTCTCTCCTTATCACGTCCCTGTTTGTATGATCCGCTTTGATAATTACCAAAGCGTCTGCAGCCTCTTCCTCTCCAATTGAAGCGACCTCCTCGTCCTCTTGCTCTGGTACCAACATAGCTTTCATGATAGGATACTTGCGAGCCCATGTTGGCGTACATCAGTTTGCCTTGATCTTCCTGTTGTTCTTCTTCTTCTTCACCAATTCTTTCTTCGTATGCCTTTAGCCTTCCAACAATATCTTCAAAGCTAGTTGTGTTTAGGTCAAGAACTTGTTTAAAGGCTGCGATAATGTGAATGTATCTTTTCCGTGGCAAACTTTTCAGAAATTTCTTTACGAGCTTCGATTCTTCAATGATTTCTCCAAGAGATGCTGATTTGGATGAAATTTCTGAGAGTTTTCCCACAAAGATGTCGATTGTATCGGTTTCTCTCATCTTGATTCTATCGAATTCCGCCATCAGGGTTGGTAGTCTAGCCTCTTCTACTCTCTCAGCTCCAATATGTCTCGCCTTTATTGCATCCCAAACAGTTTTTGATGTGTCAAGGTCTCCAACTTGTAGAACCAACGCTTCTGGTATGGACTGAAACAACAAGACGATTGCCATGTTGTTATTCTCTTCATTCTTAATTCCAGGTTCTATAGATTCCCACACTTTATTTACTTTGAGAGCAATTTTCTTTCGCATAGACCAGACAGTGTAGTTAGAAGAATTTAGCATCGAACATTGAATAGAGGAGGATCCGATCTCCTTGGGTTTTATCTTAGCACCTTCCTCCCTTTTGTCGTCCATGGTGATTTTTCTTCCTACTAAGGTTTATGGCTCTGATACCAAATATAGAATCTCGATATTAGGAAAAAACGATTAATAAGAATGACTCTCTTATTAATTTAAGGAAAATAACTCAAAACCTCAAGTTCTCAATCTCTTAAGTTATACCACAACTTGGTATCTCCTTATATAATAAGCAAAGAACCTTCTAGACCTTTGATTAGATAACTCCTAAACAAGAAGGAAAAACTTACATATTCGATAACTTCGTATCCTAAGATATGTATATTCAGATTTCTTCTACATATACTTAACTTGGGCCTCAAGCTATTTCAAGCTTACAACAACACAAAGTATATGAATCTTTGAGAAGATTCTTGTCCCACCAATCCAACTGTAGCTTCTGCTGGCACATCCCCCAAATTAGGACATCTATCCTTTGTCTTGAACACAATGTAAGCCGAGTAACGAGTTCCAGGAGATAGGTATTTAGTACTCATGCCCTCCCGGACCTCAAACCAACACACATTGAGAAGCTCTTGTACTTCTTCAAACCTGCATGCGTGTGCAACATTTTCCTCCATCATCATCATAATGCGTGATTTAGATTTGAATGACAAAAAAAGGAGTTACCTAGCTTCAGGAATTGAGATCCATCGCTAATACTGAGGAGTACTAACCCATGTGATCCACATATCTTTCGGAGATAACATGATACACTTTTTCCCATTCTCTTTCCCTAACCAGAAGCTCTTTTGCTGGAAAAAAAAAAGAAGCTCTTTATTTTTACATAATAAAATAATAAATTAAAAATCGAAAAAAAAATCAGAAATATTTATACCCATTTAGAATTGAAACCCATTTAACCCCACCCATTTAAACATACTATGATCCATGTAAACCTATTTAGACCCATTTAAGTGCTATATAATTTTTAATCAATTATTTTGTTATATAATATTATTAAATCATAATCGTGTTTTTCATTTAAGATATCGTCTTTTTCCGTCAAAAATATGGAATTTTGTTTTCTCACTATAATTGCGGAATCGTGTTTTTCCGCGAAAAATCCAAAAAAAGCTACTTCTGTTACTCCTTCCTAAGTAAAAGTGACCAAAAGCATTGTAGATGGTAATAAAGAAAATCACAATGTTTCTGTATTGATGTTTGTTCATGTGAGAATGATGTTCATACATAATCAAAAACCCAATTTCATACACATTACAATCCAAAACGTTAAAAAATCATGTTACAATACAAAAGAAGTTGTTCACTTGCTTAGAAATAGAAATGAAGCAAACAAACATAAACCGGAATCGCATCGGTTATTACTTTACGGGCTTTTGGCAGGGCGGAATTCGATTCCTTGAATGATCAAACCTCGTTTCCAATAAGGAGACGTAGTCTCAATAATACTCAACTCAACTTCATCACAACTATCTTCATTGTAGAATTCACCAAGCTCTGCTTCCATCCAACCATCTTCTCTCTGCTCTGGTTTCGTTACATCTCTTGTTTCCCTCTCCCCCCTTCGATCCCTAGGCCCAACAAAGTATATTAATCTTTTGGAAGACACTTGTCCCACCAATCCAAGTCCAATGTCTACCGGCAAATGCCCTAATCCGGGACATCGATCTTTTGTCTTGAACACAATGTAAGCCGAGTAACGAGTTCCAGGAGATAGGACATCAGTGCTTGTCTTGCCACGAATCTCAAACGCACATACATTAAGAAGCTCCGGTACTTTGTCAAATCTACATAACAATAATGTGTGCAAATCATCATCATCATTGCCAATTCCTAGGACTATTACAATCAAGGGAACAAAAAAAGGAGTTACCTAGCTTCAGGAATTGAAATCCATTGCCAATACTGAGGACTACTTCCCCATGTGATCCAAAGTTCCTTTGAAGATCTGTGCATTCAATCGTATTATTATCTCAAAATATCAACAGGAGATGCAATCCTCTGGCAAGTCATCGAACGGTGAAGGCCCGGAGACGATTGCTACTTGAAGATCTGTGCATTCAATCGTATTATTATCTCAAAATATCAACAGGAGATGCAATCCTCTGGCAAGTCATCGAACGGTGAAGGCCCGGAGACGATTGCTCCTCCCCCTTCGCCGCTAGATTTACCGTTGTGTTTTTGTCCAGTCGATGAAGAACCAAAATTTTTATTGCCTTTGCCTCTTGAGTCAGCGCTTTGTTTGTGGCCCATTGTTGCTTCTATCTGTATCATCTTTCTTCGTCTGGAAGCTCAGAATTTAAAGAAATCGTCTAAAGTCATCTCTGTCTCTAAATATTCATAAAGAAAAGACTCGTTTTAAGTCGTCCACTCATTACTTAAACTACCCTTCTTTGCATCAGTGTGCACGTTTTCGTCTCCTTCCTACGTACGCTCCATGTGTTTAAAAGTCGGTTTTGGTTTTTAAAATATTCTAACTAACAAAACCATAAATTAAATCATTGCACACATCTTAAAGGAATCGTCTTAAGTCGCCTGTATTTCAGTGTAACGTCTTGAAAAAATCTCAAAAGGTTTTCATATAGAAAGTTTTTGCTTTTGATATAATCAGCCAACGCAACTAACCTTTGTTTTGTGTTTATGACACGACCTACCCCGAAAAATAATCGGAAGATACGAAATTTTTTAAAACTTTTCTTTAAAAAAAATTCTCATTGGAACTATAATCAGGATCGATCGTTCTCACCTAGGATCGATCGATCCTGACCCTTCAAAACGGGCCAGGAGACCCTGGCCGAAAACGACACCTCAAGAACGATCGAGCCTCCCAAGAACGATCGATCTTGTGGCAGACGATCGATCGATCCGTTATGGATCGGTCGATCTCGACACTCTAGTTTTTCCCTTAAACTTCCTGGACAAAAACGACCCTACAGGATCGATCGATCTCTCTTAAGATCGATCGATCTTGAAATACGGATCGATCGATCCCGATACCCCGAAAAAATCCAGATTATACTTGGACTAAAACCACATTTTAGGATCGATCGTTCATACCTAGGAACGATCGATCTTGACCCATAAAAATAGCCAGAGGCCTTAGCCTCGAAATGCACTCACAGGATCGATCGATCTGGTCAGGATCGATCGAGCTCCACTTGGCGGATCGATCGTTCCTCCATAGGAGCGATCGATCTTAACCCCCTAAAATCAACCAGGGGCGTCCTGCCCAAAATCGACCCCTCAGGATCGATCGTTCTTGCCCAGGAACGATCGATCTTGCGTCCCCAAGGACTTCTACCACATTACGACCTTGCAGGATCGATCGATCCCTTCTTGTCCTTCCAACCTGAGAACGACTCTAAACAAGCCACACTTCACTTCAACACATCATAAAAACATCCACAACTATTTTAGTGTACCGTTATGCATCATACAAAGTTCAACATTAGCATCCTAAGAACACAAGTCTATAAACAACACTCGAGATCACAAAACACAAGGAGATCAAACCCAAAAAAACTTCAAACCCGAGATCATCCTTTCCTCTCGGCCTTGGCTCCACGCGCTCCGCATCTAAACCTTTTCTTTGTCCTTACCTGCACCAAAAGAGGCGCGTAAGCATTGACAATGCTTAGTGAGGCGGTCCTCCCGTCTCACGGCCATAAACACAAGTGATCAAGCTTAGACGTAATTGAAATGTACTTAACGATCAACCAAACACATACCGTAATAGAGCTCCATTACTAACACATCACACAACATGGCCAAGCCATAAATCACACCCAATTGGTCTAGTCCCTAAGCACACAACAATCACGAAAAAGCAATGATCCCATGGTTTAACCACGGTCACGTACTCACCTTTGCTTTGACGGTTCGTCCTTGACAAAACTAAGCTTTAAGCTTGTCCCTTTGCACTTCTTGGTTCCAACTCAACCAAAATAACACCTCTTGCCTAGCAAGAGACCAACAAACAATTCAATTGGATGATCATTAGATCAAAACCCCATGACAACCTTTCAAACTCGGATTACTCCCATCCCCAACTCGGATTCCCTTACTCAAAAACAGGGGTAACTTCGGTCAAGCATAACTTATTCTCTAGGCCGAAATTTCACAATTCCTTCGGTGATACTTAAGATCAACCCCTCAACAACTTATCTACCAAATTTCAGTCCAAACAAACGAGAATTGAGTGCTCAACCCTTCACTCAATCTCACCCCGCTGCTACAGCTCGAAAACAGAGTAGTCTAGGGAGAAAATTCATAACTCCTAAACTACCCAACAAAACCCCACGAAATTTGGTAGACAAGTACAAAAGAGAAGGAAGAACTTACCCACCAATTCTCAGCTCAATCCGAAATCCCTAGCTTAGTCGATCACCCTCTCAATCTCAGCTCCAAACTCTGTTTTCTCCCCTCTTTCTTTCTCCCCTTCTCTCTCTCTCTCTTCTTCTTTCCTTCCTTCTTCCTTTCTTTCTTTCCTCTAACTCGATCCTTTTTGCCAAATGAGGAAGGAAGAAGAAACTTCCAGAATAATAGAGAGAGTGGAGATATTTTTACATACATATATGTGTATGTATACGTTTGGTTTAATTCAATTAAACCAAACCGACCCAATTCCACTAAACCGCAACGATTAAATTCTTTTTTAATTCCTCTCCCCACGGTTTAGTAATTCCGTCCACTATTCCGAAATATTTGAGATATTCACCCCGTCCCAAAATATTTTCTTAATTTCCGCCAAACGCCCGGAATTACCGCATAATTCCGCTAAACCGAACCGCTCGGGATTTCTCTACAACGATCACTCTTTTGATCGTTTCACCTCACTTCCCGCCCCTAGGCCCACCGATCAAGCTCGGTACTGTTCCACACTCGGTTCAAAAACACTCTCGGTCTAACGTCGCAAGATCCTATGTGGTCCCCGACGACTAACCCGTCGAAATCCAATCAACCCCGGATTCGAACGAGTTAAGTCGTCAAACGACCTAGTACATTAGAATCCAATCACCCAGGATCCTAATATACTAAGCCCCCGTGAGAACCAATATCACTGGTATCTCACCCCCGGTTTACCGTCTATTAGGATTAAATCGCCCATAATCCTAATCGGTAACCCACCCGGTTAGGATTAAATCGCCCATAATCCTAACCCACGTCATTAGAGCTAATATCACATAACTCTAATGACCCGTCATTGGAGCTATATCGTATAACCCCAATGACCCGTCATTAGGATTAAATCACCCATAATCCTAATGACCCCGTCGATAGAATATAATTCTACCGACCCCGACCACATAGTAGGATCTATTGACGTGAACCCAAGAATCCCCGAACCAAGACGGAACAATACTTCGCTCAATCCCGCGACACATAAAATATCCCATCATATGTCGCCCCGTCGATACATGAAATCTCCCATCATGTACTCGACAACCCAATACATGAAATACCACATCATGTATTGTAATCCGCCATCAATCCATAAACATCATCTTATTAATAATCAACGTCAACATACAGTTATCCCGAGGGTTCATTACAACAACAACATAAATAACTACAACTCGAGAAGACGACTTAGGAACACGGATGTTACAGTTTAACTTATATATTTGATGAATCTTTGATAAGATCAGATCATTTACATAAATTTATTCATTGTTATTCTATCTCTGTTGTTCTAGGCTAAGTTATCAGTAAGAAGCCTCGACTTGAGAAAGAAACTTCTCTAAATGGCACAGCTTCAGTAGCAATTTGGAGACCCAGAAAGCAAAGTGGATTCAATTATCAAACTCAATTCACGCTAACAAAATGACTCTTTTACCCTAAGAGAAACAACAAAGTTTTAACTTGCTTCTTAGACAAGATTCAAGTAATAACAAAAACATAACCGGGAAATTATCAAACCGTTCTTCCACACAGTAAACCGGTATTACTTTTTGGCAGGCCGGAATTCAATTCCTTGAATGATCAATCCACGCTTCCAATAAGGTGAAGTAATATCTACAACACTTAGCTCAATTTCATCACAACCCAATAATAATCCTCCTTCATTGAAGAATTCCCCAATTTCTGCTTCTATCCATCCATCTTCTCTCTTCTCTGATTTTATTAGCTCCCTCTTTGCCCACTTTTTTATTTTATCCGTAGACTCATCGAAGCATATGAATCTTTTAGGAGGTTTTTGTCCCACCAATCCAATTCCAACTTGAATGGGCAAATCACGGAAGCCATGACATCCAGTTCTTGTCTTGTACACTACGTAAGCTGAGTAATGAGTTCTTGGAGATAGGATTCGAGTATTCATCCAACCACGGATCTCGAAAGCACATACATCAAGAAGCTCCGGTACTTTCTCAAACCTGCATAAATAACACATTATGTGCAACATGTTTTCCTATCATTATGATTATGATTATGATTTATCATGTGTGTGTAATTTATTTTCTTATTTTTATTCTGTTGTGAGAGTTGGATTTTAGGATTCAAATCCTAATATGAATTATAACATTGCGAGGAGTACCTAGATTCGGGAATTGAGATCCATTGCCAATACTGAGGACTATTTCCCCATGTGATCGCGAGTTGCTTAGCAGATAACATGATACATCTCTTCCCACTCGCTTTCTCTAACCAGAAACTCTTTGATTTTTCAAAATAAAGAAGCTCATTTAATCAAAATATTCGTCGATGGCACTAATTTAAAACTCAAATATTTAAGTATACCTTTTGGCCATCTTCTATTAGAACAGGGACTTCGCATAACGCGAAATAGAGCTCCTTCTTTGACGAGAAAACTCGCGATCCAGTAATCAAAGATGCATATTCCTTGGGAAGAAACTTCTCCCATACACTATCTGACTGGATCGTCGATCTTAAGGTTCTAGAAACCGAAGCGGCAATGCATGCGTCTCGGGGACTTGTAAGAGAGATTATATTAGAGAGACAGTCCTCCGGTAACTCATCGAAAGGCGACAAACGAGAGCCGATTTCTCGTACGCCTTTGCTTCTAGAATCAATTCCGAGTTTTTGCCCCATCTACGAACTGGAAACATTTTTTTCCATCGGTGCATCTATCTGTATATTATCAATGGAAGCTGAGAGATATCGAGACTTAGTACATTTTATGACTTGTCCTAAAGTCGTCTCTGCCATTCTTTTTATATAAAAGGCTCGTCCTAAAGTGACAAAGTCGTCCTTATATATTTACGAAAATGTCGTTATTCGCATCAATGAGCACGCACGTCTCTCCTCGCAGCTCCATATTTTACTGTTGGTTTTGTTTTGGAAAATTATAAACTAACAAACCAGTTGAACCGAGTATCACAGACTTAGTAGGATATTGGATGGTTGATTTTGAAATACATGTGTTTTTAGTAAACAGTAATTACTTAACTATTTTTATTTAATATTTCTCTTTGTTACTCAAATACATCCAAATTGTGTCAGCATTCCACCTAATCATCTAACCCTTTTAACCGCTCATTTTAACTACACCATCTATTCTAACCACATTGTTATACCAAATCACATTGAGACACTAAATCATCTCCCTCTTTCTTCTGATCTTCTTTTTTTTTCTTCTAATTCTGCAAAACACTATTCAGGGCTCATGATCTCTTCTGCAAAACACTATTCAGGGCTCATGATCTCTTCTACAAAAAACTAAACAACTTGCCACATTGTTTAAAATGTGATTCCCGGTTGAAACTTATAAGTCTACAAAAGAAACAAAAAAAGAATTGTCGATGATCAAAGGACACTCTTTCTCTTTATTGAATTGGTTCAAGAGAGAATGATAAAACATCAAAATCAAAATGCCAAACTCGCAAACGTTGCAATCAAACAAACATTAAATTCATGTTTTTTTTACTTGCTTAAGATACAAGATTGATACAAAAGCAAGTAACTGGAACGATCCTGGCGCTCTTTCCAGGGCGGATGGATATCAATTCCTTGAATGATCAAACCACGCTTCCAATAGGCATAATCAATCTCGATAACACTCAACACAACTTCATCACACTCCAATAATCCTCCTCCTTCAGTGAAGAATTCCCCAAGCTCTGTCTCCATCCACCCATCTTCCCTCTCCTCTAGTTTTATTAGATCCTTTCTTTCCCACCTTTTGGTTTCAAAAGTTCCTTGTCCAATATATCCAACTCCAATCAGCTTCAAATCGTGAAATCTCTCTAGTCTTGTATACAATATAAGCCGAGTAACGAGTTTGCGGAGATAGTATTTGAGTATTCATCACACCTCTTATCTTAAATGGAACTTCAGCGATAAGCTCTGGTACTTGATCAAACCTTCAAAATACATTGCGTGAAACATTATCGGAATGAGTCCATATCAATCAAATGTAGCGGAAAAGGAAGTACTTAGATTCAGGAATTGAGATCCATTGCCAGAAATAAGGACTATCAAATGAGATCTCGAGTTGCTTCTCTGATAACATGACACATCTCTTCCCACTCTCTTTATCTAAACAGACTCTTTAATTTTCGAAAATAAAAAGCTTCAATAACCATATATATATAGCAACATTAATTTTAAAACTCAAACAATAAGAGATACCTTTCCAGTTTCCACCATCTTGGATATACACAATATTGTTGCATAGAGCGAAATAGAGCTCCTTCTGTGATGAGAAGATTCTTGATCTAGGAAATCAGAGATTGATGCCCCGGCAGAAGAAACTTCTCCCATACGCTATCGGAATCAACCGCCGGTGCGAAGAGTTTTGAGAGGCAAGCGTCCCGTAGATGTTGGAGATGCATTCCCTCGGTAATGCATCAAAAGGCGATGACTCGTAAACCCTCTGCCTTCAACGACGTGATTTTTCTCCATCGCTTGCGTGAGACTTTTGCTTTGACTTTTTAGAACTCGTCAGGTCCTGGGCAAAATACCCGAACCGAATGGACCGAACTGGAACCGAACCGAATGGATCTTAAAATTTAGAACCAAAAGAACCGGAACCGAATCGGAACCGAACCGAGAACCAAATGGATACCCGAAATACCTGAAATATAATTATATACATAAAATATTAATTATATTTAAACTTCAATAACCTAATTATCTAAAATTACAATTATAAATCCAAAGACATCAATTATTTTTAGACCGAAATTACCAAAATACTCAAAAATAATCAATATATCCGTAAGTTTTAAGTTATATTTTTTAAAATTTAACCAAACTTTTTTCAAATTAACTATTTTTAGTTTTTTTCAACAATTTGGGTACCCGTAACCGAACCGATACCGAACCGGAACCGAACCGAACCAAAATTCTAAAATACCCGAATGGATCTTAAATCCCTCTATCCGAAATACCCGGAACCAAATGGATCCTACCTGGAACCAAACCGAATACCCGAATGCTCAGGTCTAGACTCTCGTCTTACCATAATAAAATATTGCGTCCAACTAATATTAAATTTCTACATCTAATTTTTGTTTCGTATTTAACTTACATATAGCTATATAATAAACCAAAATGAAACTATTCAGAAAGTCAATAATTCATAAATACGGTGAATATGTGTAAATAACATATTATTCATGTGCATGCTATTGTTCTCTCCTAACATAATCTATATCTATTGCTCTCTCCTAAGTAAAAGTCTACAAAAATCTACAAAAGCTTTGTGGATGATAAGAAAAGAAAGCACAATTTATCTACTGAAATTTGTTCATGTGAGAATGATGAACATTACAAACATTACAATCCAAAACCTTAAAGAATCGTGTTACTGTTACAACATGTACAAGACAAATACTTTTCACTTGAAGCAAATGAACATAAACCGGAGTCATCAAAACCAGATAGTACCTTTACGGGCTTTTGGCAGGGCAGCATTCGATTCCTTGAATGATCAAACCACGTTTCCAATAAGGAGAATTAGTCTCAAGAACAGTTGCCGAAATATCATCACAACTTGCTTCGTTGAAGAATTCACCAAGCTCAGCTTCCATCCACCCATCTTCCCTTTTCTCTGGTTTCATTACATCTTTCTTTTCTATTTCTCTCCTTCGACCCGAAGGCCCAACAAAGTATATGAATCTTTGAGAAGATTCTTGTCCCACAAATCCAACTCCAACTTCGACCGGCACATCCCCCAATCCAGGACATCCGTTCTTTGTCTTGAAAACAATGTAAACCGAGTAACGTGTTCTAGGAGATAAGTAACGAGTACTTATCTCGCCACGGACCTCAAACCAACATACATTGAGAAGCTCTGGTACTTCTTTAAACCTGCGTGCAACAATTTTTCCCAAGATCTTCATCATCATCAGATTGAGCGATTACAATCGAATTTAATGGAAAAAAAAAAGAAGTTACCTAGCTTCAGGAATTGAAATCCATTGCCATAAATACTGAGGACTACTAACCCATGTGATCCACATCTCCTTTGGAGATAACATGATACACCTTTTCCCACTCGTTTTCTCTAACCAGAAGCTCTTTTATTTTCGGAAAACAGAAAAAAGTGACTTAAAATAATCAGAAATATTGAATGGATGAATGAATTAAAATAATCAGATCCGTTGCTTATCGAAGACCTATTGAGTGACGTGGAGCACATATAATGAAATGAATTCTAACTTTTGAAGCATATGAAACAAGTCTAAGACTTAATAACAATTTTATTTTCTTTAAGTCGCTTTTTTTATATATATATAAAACTTTTTTTTTTTCAAACTTTAACCTTTTTGCCATCTTCGATTAGAAGAGGATCGTGGCAGAGAGAGAAATAGAGCTCCTTCTTAGACAAGAAAACTCGCGATTGAGGAACCAGAGAGGAATAATCCGGCGGTAGAAACTTCTCCCATACACTATCGGAATCAACCGCCAATTCAAAGGTTTTCGAAACCGAAGCGGCGACACACGCGTCACGTGGACTAGTATAAGTGATTATGTGAGAGATGCAATCTTCCGGCAAGTCAACGAAAGATGACGGCCTGTGAACGATCTCTCCTCCGCCTTTGCCGGTAGATTTAATGCCCATCGGTGTGTTTAACAATTGTAAGCTTTTGGAGACTTAATAGACTCGTGAGTTTATTTTTTCCTTAGACAATAGACTTAATAGGCTCGTGAGTTACGAGTCTTAGGACTGTTGTTAATGTTAAGGAACATAAATATGACTCCTGCAAAGTCGTCCCTCCCAGTTTTACGAAACTACAGTAATTGCCATGTGCGGCCACGTTCACGTTGCATGGTTTTTTGACAATCGAATAGTTCACGCTATGTCGCTATATAATTATTTCTATTTCTATTTACAATGAATATGATACATATATTTTTGTAAATTTTGTCCAGAATGGCCTAAGAATTGAATGAAATAACTAAAATACACAAAAATCAAGTAATTACTTCAAAATCTTTGATTTGTCCGCTAAACCAGTGTTTTCAGAGATTTACGAAAATGCCATTAAAATTGAAAAAAAAAAAAACAAATAAATGTTTCACGTTTCATTTTCTCCTCTCTAGGATAATTAGCGAAACCCTAGCCCCCGTCGGCATTTCCGCCCATCTCCGCCACTAACAATGGTGAGTCCGCGCTATGAGCTTCTTCCGTCGTTCGTCGTTGCTACCACTTCATCCTCACAGGTTTGAGAGAAAGCTCCGATTACGAACAGAGAAAATGAACATAAGATAAAGGAGAGAGGTCGCAGAGAATAAGGAAATGAATACGAAGATGGAGGACATGTAGAGAGAGAAGAGAGCTAAGGATGTTCTGGAAGAGGTTTGTGTTGCAGGTCCGGGATTTGGTTCGGTGAAGGCGAGACCACTCGAGGCGTCATGGGAACACCATATCTTCTTCTTCTTCAATCGATTCTAGCTCTTGGCCCGACCCGATTTTCAGGTTTTTCTCAACTCTCTTTCTCTCTACAGTTTCGTTTCCCTTAGTTTATTCATAAAATCTGTTGGCAGATGTTGGAGAAAATATAAGATGAAAGCAGCAGCTGCAACTTCTACGACGACGATTTAAGCGACGGCGGCGATGCAGATTTCTAGAAAAACCCTAATTTTATTTTGCACATTTCTTGAATTTCTTAGATTTGTTTATGTTGTGACAGACTAGTTTAATGAATGTGACTTCTTAGATAAGTTAGAGCAGATTTGTTTTTCATTGTTGACAGATTTCTTTTTATAGCTAGGTGCCGACGAATATGATAGTTGCCGCAGATTTATTTAAAATGTTTAATTAACGTTACACAGATTTGTTTGTCATTGGTGGCAGTCTAATTTATAGTGGTGACAAATTTGTTTGTTATTGATGACAGATTTGTTCGATCTATTCATAATGGTGTGGCAAACTTTTGTCTTAGACGCATAAGACTTGTCTTAGACGCATAAGACTTGTCTCATATATGATAGCATACTTATTTCAATATATGTTGGCAATTTTATGTTGTTATTTGGCTTTCTGAAATTATGATTTGTTTTTGTTAGATATGGTTAGTGGATGTTATACTTGGAGTTGAATAAATAATTGACAGTAGGAACAAGAGCAAAGAACATGACTTCCTTGGTTTTAGCCTTCTAGGAACTCCAACAACTCTATTATCTCTTGGATAGAGAAGTACAAGGTTTTGAAGATCATGCCTTGATTCATTTACAAGGTTTTGTTAGATATCTCTTACTTTATTCATAGGTGTAAGGATATTTTTCTTTGTTTTGAAGGTTTTTCGCGGCGGTTTCCAATCTATGACTTGTGTTACTTTGCGGTCTCTTTGCTGTTTTGTGTGACCTTCTCCATCAGCTAATAGTTAGTTTGTGCCATCAATGTTGTTACCTTTAGGAAAAACGAAGACACAAAGAGAGCGTTCCATGTGAGTGAAGATGATGTCTTGCGCTTAGCTAGACGATTGCTTCCCGCAACTTAATTTTGATCTCAAAGACTAGTGAGCTTTTCTCAGGAGAACCATCAGTGACATTCAAACGTAAAAATCAACATTTACAAGTTAAGTGTTTAGTGTCATATTTTTTTTACTCATTTGGACTTGTATTGGAATGAAAAAGGTTTAATGCCTTCAAATGAGTCACCTGGTTGAACATTCTCTCTGCATCTCCTCTACTTCCATTTTCTTTCAATAAACCCCCTACATGGTTGAATTCATGGAGAAAGTTGCAAAAACTGTTGATGAAAGTTGTGTTTTTCTAACTGTGTTTTTCTTTGTACAATACTGATTCTAACTGTGTTTTTCTTTCTAGTTATCATTTCTAAGATTTGTTTTGTGTGTCTACCATCTGTTGTAGAGGTGAAAGCTTGGAGTATTTATAAGGAAAGGGGCAAGATACGGGAGACCTAGCACCACCACATCTGCTTCTGCAACACTTTTGTCAGGCTCTTTTCATATGATTGCCTGCCACTTCTTTCCTGCTTTCTCTCCTTTTCTAGGTTTCTTCTACTGTCAAATGTGATTTCCTTTGTAATGTCAACAAGAACTCCTTGAGTATATAAACTCACATAAATTAAGTTATACATAAGCGTGTATATGTACAACTTTAATGCTTGATAATTGATATTGTGAGCTCTATATTTGGTCCTCATAGCTTGTATATCAAATCTCTCGTCATATCAAATCAGATACTGAGAAATACGGCACAAATACAAACTGGTGCATAAGAGAATGCGGATCTGATTCGACTTGCACCAAGTCAAGACGATGAACTCAAGCCATGTAAGCGATGTGTTGTCACAGGCTGAGGGATGGAACTTGAGATATTCCATGTCTAACGGCGTGTAGTTCGAGATTTTGCCTTGAAGATTTCTGCAATGGGAGAGAAAAAGAAGTTCAGTTTCAGACAATATTCCAAGGACGTGACGGAACGAAGCACATTGAATGCAGTTGTTAGAGTGAGGCATAATGATCTAACAAAATATATATGATGAAAATGAGAGTATAAAACCGAAAAATGTACTTACTGTCATAGAACCAAATCTGGCTCCTGATCCTGGTGTAGTACCTAAGGGGAACAAATAACAGCACTTTAAGTTACGGCAATAACAAATCAACAAATAACAAAACTTGTGATTATGACAAGAACAAATCCTGATACCAACTCTACCTATATCAAATGAGAATTAGGGAAACAGACAATGAATATGTACGTGCAAATTGTGAAGGCATAGCACAAAGTGATGGCGTTGCCTGGCCAAACAAAGATGGAGCGGAACCAAATATAAAAGCCGGGGAAGAGCCAAAAAGTGACGTCTGTGCGGGAGTAGTGGATGGTCATGGTCGAAACAAAGACGAGGCAGGAGTAGCATAAGGTAGTGTAACAAAGAGTGAAGACGAAGGTGCATAAGCAGGTGTGTTGAGAAACGAAAAAACCAGCTCCTGAAGAAGGGTTTGATGTTGTAACAGTTGCAGATGGCTGTGGAGCATATGAAGCCCCAGGAGTTGCTGAGCTGGCTTGTCAAGCTCCGGTTTCAGTTAATTTAGTCGTAATGATTTGTCAATCTCATTTCCAGGAAAATAAATCTGCGACAAAAAGTTGTCAACAAGTCTGCGACTATTAAAAGGTTAGTCTAGTCAGAATTAAGTGTGCGGACACATGGTCGAACAAATCTGCGGTCATGGCAAATAAGTTTGCAGCGCAAAATAAATCTGTTGTCGCTTAGGATAAATCTGTCATCGCTACGAGTCAATCTAGTAATTATCTTCTGTGTAAACAGTAGAAAAAGCAGATTTATAAATCTGTCGCAGACTTGTAAATCTGCCGTGTCTGCCAAACAAATCGGCAGATCACTGTGGTGGCAGATTTGTAAGTCTGCGGTGTCTGCTAAACAAATCGGCAGATCTATTTCAAATCTGCCACAGATTTGTAAATCTGCCACAGATTTGTAAATCTGCGGCCAAATAATACTGCCTCATCGCACCGCAGATTTACAAATCTGCGGTGCGATGAGGCAGATCCATTTGGCCGCAGATTGATTTATAAATCTGCCGCATATTTACAAGTCTGCGGCAAAGTAAAAACAAATCGGCCTCATATTTGTTTATAACAAATCTGTGGGTGTTATGCCACCAAATCGGGCACAGATTTGTTTTCCTGGAGTGGCAAGATCGTAAATTTTTGCAGGTTATTTTGTAATTAATTCGAATTTTTTCAGCGGCGCCAAAATTCATTAATGGCATTTTCGTAATACTTTTATTCCTAATACTTTGAATAAAGGTCATTTTGGGGGTTAAAAAAATATTCAGGCAATCTAATAAACCTAAGATATTCTAGTTATAAGCACAAAGACTTAGGTTATTCTAGTAATCCTCCCTATATTTTTTAAACTTGCTTCTTAGACACGATATACATGTGATAAGAAAAATATAACGGAAAATCATTGAACCGTTCTTCCACAACATTAAACCGGACATAATCTGCCTTTTATTTTATTCGTTTTTCTTTTATACTGGACTAGATTAGGATCATTTGACTAATCACAAATTCCATTATCTCTCTTACTAGAAACTTAATATTTCAAAACGCATGGTGAAATTTTATTGGAAACCATATAATAGGAAAAGTAATGCACCAGATTCCATAAAAACTCCGAAATTAAGCGTGATTGGACAAGAGTAGTAGTAGGATGGATGATATCCCGCGAAGTTCTCGTGTTGTATCAAAAGTTGACCAAACAAAAAAGGAAAAGTAAAAAAAAAAAATTAGATATATAACATATATCAAAATTTAGTCGACTAATTAACATGTATCACGATTTCATAAATTATAATTTTGTCTTCAAATATTACTATAGTGAGTCGTGTTGTAATTTACATTAAAAGATAACGATAACTATAAATAATAATAACTCAAATTTCTATAGAAATTAAAATATTTTTAAAATATATACAATCATAGAATTTATCTAGTACACATATTCGTTTCAAATTTTAGTATTGTTTTTTTTTAAAATTAATATCCGGATTTTTTACCACCGGACTAATTGAATAATTGCGTTCAAGTTTAATGTATATGGGAAGTAAGATATTGAAACTACACGTTTTTTATATGGGAAATACATACCAACGTAATGGAACGGTAATTAAGGGATCCCGCTCCTACAGTATGGAAAAACAAACGAAATGGAAAACAAGTCAACAATTAAGGAATCACGTTCCTACGTGATGAACTTCCCATTCTTCAGCAACAATTCAATAAAGAAATAAACTACGGTGTATTTTGTCTGGCGTGAACGCAACAACCGTCTTCACAACACGGCTTCGTTCTCACACACTCGGCTGCAGCAAATCATCTCCAAAACAGTCAGTGATCGTATCCGCTCCAGACGCAGCCAGGATTTGGACGGGTCCACCGCCTTACACGACCGTTGGGCTCTTCTCTCCAATACTTAGTTATTACTCTGTTTCGGGGCACATTAAGCTCTGTTTTTTTTTTGCCTTGAGCACTGTTAGCTCTGTTTTCTTTTTGGTCTAAACACTAGGAAAATCCATCGTTCTTTAATAAGTTTTTTTTCCACTTGTAAATAACCCTTTTATCAATAAATATTACATTCAATAAAAAAAGACATAAACAACTGCATTAAAGAGATAAGACTTAACCAAATATGTTAATCAAAGAAAAACAAAAGACTTAATCAAATATCTTTCTTTATGTGAAATTACTTCGGATTAGACTTGTGTTCTTATCAAAAAGGCATTCCGCACCTTTGTGTGGCGAACTTCGATTCACTTAATTTGGTACTCTCGATCATCTTGTGATCACTTAGATTGATGGAATCTGATAATATATCAAAATGAAAAGCAAACTATCAAGAACTAGGCAATTTAAACTAGCATGCAAAAGATTAACAAGTTTTTAAATTCAAAAAAAGAAGCAAGAAACAAGTAAAGAGACTAAATATTTTGAAATCAAGACTAAACAAGCGAACTTACGCTTGTTTAAGTTCGGGTAAAGCTTAGCTAACTTATGATGCTCATACAACCAATCAATGCTAATCCTTACGCTTTAGATCACTCAAATTGATTAATTCATTTCTATGACACTAATTTTTGGGCGTTTCCTTCACATTTCAACTCTCTTGATCTTTCCTTCATCTTCTTTTGCATCTTCTTGCTTCACTTGGTCCAAATGCCTTATAAAACTCTCATTCTTCATGTTTCCACTACAAAAACCTAATAGAGACAAATGCAAGGGAAATTGTAAGTTTTCTCAGGAAAGTCACTGAGAAAATCTTGAAGAAGAAACGAGAAAGATCAAAGAAAAGTTTGTTGAGAAAGTTTGTTATTCTTCGTAAACGTTCATCAATGTACACCACTCTCTTTATATAGTAGAGAGTTTCGGTTTGATTCTGGTTTACAACTGATTACATTCAATTGATTACCCAAACCGATTTAGTACATTAATATTCCCCCTCAAGATGAGCCAAAGATGGAAATCAATCTTATCTTGCAAATCAACTCTTTGAACAGAGATGGAAACATAGGCTTGATGAGAGCATCTGCAATCTGATTTTGTGTTCTCACATGCATTGTCTTCAACAAACCACTTTCAATCCTTTTTCTTGTAGTATGACAATCTCTTTCAATATGCTTAGTCCTTTCATGAAACATAGCATTATTGGCAATATGAATTGCTAAGGTAGAGTCACAAAACAACGGCACCGTTCTTTGAGGAATCTGCAATTCCGTAAGCAGATTTACCAACCAAGAAACCTCACAGCTTGCAAGCGCCATAGATTTATACTCTGATTCTGCTGAAGATCTAGGAACAACATCTTGCTTCTTAGACTTCCATGACACCAAAGAATCCCGAATAAAGTACAATATCCTGATGTGCTCCTACTCGTATTAGGACAGGATGACCAAATATCATCACAAAAGGCTTGTAACTGAAGATCATAAGTGGATGAGTAAAACAAACCCAAACCGACTGTTCCCTTGAGATAATGAAGCACTTTGTGAGCTGCATTTAGGTGTGAAGCCTTAGGAGAAGATGAGTATTGACATAACCTATTAACTGAGTATGTGATGTCAGGTCTAATTATTGTCAAATACCACAATTTCCCAATCAAGCTGACACGACCTACCCCGAAGAATAAGCGGAAAACTACGAAATTTTTAAAACTTTTCTTAAACAAAACGACCTTGCACCACAATACCATAAGGATTGATCGATCTCACCTAAAATCGATCGATCGTGACCGATGGGATCGATCGATCTTACCCAGGATCGATCTATCTCGATTGCCTCCTTAAATCCATCCTACTCTCTGCCCGAAAACGCCCCCTCAGGATCGATCGAACCTCCTTGGAACGATCGGTTATGGATCGATCGATCTCGAGAACCCGATTTTCCTCGAAAGGTCTCTGGCCAAAAATGGCCCCTCAGGATCGATCGTTCTATCCCCAGGAACGATCGATCTTGATACCCCAATTTCGTCCAGAGAGCACCTCCAATCGAACAACTTTTAAGGATCGATCGTTCTTGCCCAGGAACGATCGATCTCTACCCTCAAAAATCGACCAGAGGCTCTCTGCCCCAAATCGACCCCTCATGATCGATCATTCTTGCCCAGGAATGATCAATCTTGCGACAGACGATCGATCGATCCTTTATGGATCGGTCAATCTCGTTCCCCCGAATTACTCCATTTTCTCTCTGTACAAGAACGACCCCATAGGATCGATCGATCCTACCAGGATCGATCGATCTTCACCCCTGTCCTGCAACCCAAAACAACACCAAGCAAGACACCCTACTTGTAAACAACACTTAAGCATCCAAAAGTATTTTAGCATACCATTATGCATCATAAAGAGTTCAAATATTAGCATCCTAAGAACACAAGTTATAAACAACACCCAAGATCACAAAACACGAAGAAATCAAAACCCAAAAACCTTCAAACCCGAGATCATCCCTTCTCCTCGGCCTTGGTTCCACGCGCTCCACATCTAAGCCTTTTCTTTGTCCTTACCTGCACCAAAAGAGGCGCGTAAGCATTGATAATGCTTAGTGAGGCGGTCCTCCCGTCTCACGGCCATACACACATATGATCAAGGATTTTACGCAATCAAAATGTACTTAACGAACAACCAAACACATACCGTGATAGAGCTCCATTACAAACACAACACACAACATGGCCAAGCCATGAATCACACCCAATTGGTCTAGTTCCTAAGCACACACAATCACGAAAAATCAATGATCATACAGTTCAAACCCCGGACACGCACTCACCTCGGTTGACGATTCGTCTTTGACGATTCCAAGCTTTAAGCTTGCTTCCCTTTGGCTTCTACTTAACCAAACACCAAGGTATCACCAAGATGACTACAAATTCCCTGTCAAAACATCACCAAGCACACTCTCAATTGATGGATCACAAGCTCTAACTCGGATCCCTAATAACCCCAATTCTCGGATTCATTTCCATAACAGAGCTTTATTAGTCCGATCATAACATTTACTCTAGACGATATTTGGGCAATTCCTTCAGTCAGATTCAAGATTAGACCCTCATGAGTCTCTCTACCAAGTCTCAGCTCAAACAAACAAGATTCAAGCGCCCAAACATTCCTCTTACTACAACCCGTCGCGGTTTATCCGAAACAGAGCAGTTTTGGGAGAAAACTCATAACTCCTAAACCACTGGAAGAAACTCGATGAAACTTGGTAGGTAATTAGTCAAGAGGGTAGAGAACGTATCCAAAAAGTTTCAGATCAAACCGGATTATTTTGATAGCCCAATCGTCCCTTCACACTGACCCCTCAATTTCGGATTTCCTTAACCAAAACAGAGCTTTAGTAATTCCACCATATCTCTTGCCCTAGACCATATCTTGAAACTTCTTTCGGTGGAACTAAAGTTGAGACTCTCAACAACCTATCTACCAAATCTCAGCCCAAATAAACAAGAACTGGGTGCCCAATCACTCCCTCCAACCCACCCCGTCGCTACAGCCCGAAAACAGGGTAGTCTAGGGAGAAAAATCATATCTCCCAAAACAGTCAACATAATCCAACGAAATTTGGTGGATAACTAGGCAAGAGATTGAAGAACTTACCTACAAAAATTCACCTCAATCCGTGCTCGTTTACCCGGTCGAACGAGCCTCTCAATTCACGCCCCAAACTCTGTTTTTTTCAAGTTCTTCACTCTCCTCTCCTTCTCCTTCTTCTTTCTCCAAGTTTCCTTCTCCTTTCCTCCCTCTCTCTTTCTCTCTTCCTTAGCTCCAAAAATATCTCTCAAAGTGATGAGGAAGAAGAAGTATGTAGAAGGTTTGAGAAGGAGGAGGATATGTATATATATAGATATACATATCTTTGGTTTAATTAAATTAAACCAAACCACAATTAATTCACTAAATCGGTTTTAATCAAACCAATTCCCGTAATCCATCAATTCTTTCCTTCGGTTTATTGATTCCACTAGACTCCTTGGAATAATTGAGACATTTTTCCGCCCCAAAATATTTCTTTCACTCCGCAAAACCCGAGAATTTCCGCATAATTCCGCTAAAACCAAACCGCTCGGGATTACTTCTCATCGATCAATCCTTTGATCGATTCAACCCAAACACCGTCTATTGGGCCGTTAATCGAGTTCGATACTATCCATATCACATTTCTGTCAAACACTATTCATTCTGCAAAAACACTATTCCAAACCAATTAATCCAAATTGGTTCTGGAACGATTAATCTCCCGATCCCTCAAAACAATCCTAATCCGGAAGATCACTAATCGAGTTCCATGGTATTCCTACTCTCTCAAGGGCAATTACAACCCGGTACAAGACTTTTACGACATCAAACTAACAGCTTGCGCCGCAAGAATGTAATAACTCTTGTTACAAGGATACGACTTGGGATACGGATGTTACAATTCTCCCCCACTTAATTAGATTCGTCCTCGAATCTTAAGGCTTATCCCGCCTTACACCCACTTGGGAGAGTTGCACTGCCATCCTCACCTCAGATCCCCAAGTTCCTTGTCAACCCCAACCTGCTCCCTCATGACCTTATTCTCAGGAGTTTCCCTTCTCCTTTTTTAACTTCCAAACTCCATTCTCTTCCGGAGTTCCCTGCACTACACTCTTGCCAATATGCTTTGCTCCCCCACTTGAGTTCAGCATAATGGCATCATGCAAGGCCTATCCTACAGAGCCTTGTATGGTGCTCTCCCTTATACTCACTTGGTGACTGTAATTATACGTAAACTCCACCAAGCTCAGGTAATCGGCCCAATGGCTACCCTAATCTAACATATGGTTAAGCGGTCCACAATAACCTTGATAACATCCTTGTCCCGAGAAAGCGGTAAGTCAACTACGAAATCAATCGTAATCCTATCCCAACTCCACTCAGGAATGGGTAAACTCTGTAATAACCCGCTCGGGATTTGATGCTCAATTGTCACTAATTAGTGAGTCTCAAGACTAGCCACCCATTTGGTCGCATCCCTATTCGTCCCAACCCAATGATAGTACCGCTTCAAGTCTCGGTACATCTTCGTCGCCCGGGAACGAGTAGAGAATCGACCCTGATGTGCCTCTCGAAGAATATCTCTCCTCAATTCCCCATCATTAGGCACCCAACCCGACCATTCCCAAGGGTGGTTTCATTATTCAGAACCCAATACTCGGACTTCTTGTCCTTAAGCACAACCCAAACTTAACCTTGAGGCATCTGCATCAATCACATATGGCTCCTTAAAGTCCGGTTAAGCCAACACCGGAGCCAGTCAACATTCCCTCAAGTCTCAAGAAGCTCCCGTCACGCTTCTGAGACCACATGCCCCAAAAATATGATCCTAAGTGCACCCGCTGCCCTCAACAGTACATACAACCTCAGCAAAACTCAAGGTTTGGATCGTCCACTTAGATCCGTTCCCGAGTGCACTTACTACCTTTAACGGCAACTGTAGCACACAGCTACTCCTAACGACAGTCGTGGTACCACAATTATAATACCAAACCGGTCACAACTCAACAGCCAAAACTCATCACCAAGTATATCAGTACTCCCGTTATGACTCACTCTAGCCATAACCGTACTTACACAATAACCAAGCAGTGACTGCAGTCACACCCATATAACAACTCAACTACCCGTACGAGACTTTCCTTTTTCAACACAGAGCAGCGCTCTACTCTCGTCAAGCCCCTAAAGCCATCAATCACACTCGGTATTGTTCCATACTCGGTTTCATAACACCCCCGGTTTGTCATCTCAAGATCCTACGTGGTCACCCAACGGCTAACCCGTCGAAATCCAATCAACCCCGGATTCGAACGAGTTAAGTCGTCAAACGACCTAGTACATTAGAATCCAATCGCCCCGGATCCTAATATACTAAGTCCCCGTGAGGTCCAATATCATAGGACCCCACCCCGGGCTACCGATCTAGGAGGCCGCATATCCTAATCAGTAAACCATCCTGAGATCATGAGATCTCACTCTGGGCTACCGATCTAGGATACCGCATAATGTCCTAATCAGTAAAACCCCCCTGAGATCCAATATCGTAGGACCTCCCCTGGGCTACCGATCTAGGGTACTGCATACCCTAATCAGTAAAAACCCCCTGAGATCCAATATCGTAGGACCTCCCCTGGGCTACCGATCTAGGGTACTGCATACCCTAATCAGTAAAAACCCTCTGAGATCATAAGATCTCACCCTGGGCTACCGATCTAGGATACCGCTATATCCTAATCAGTAAAAACCCACTCTGTTAGGATTATCAGATAATCCTAACCAACATCAGTAGAGTCAAATATCGTATAACTCTAATGACCCCTCATTGGGGTTATATCACACAACCCCAATGACCCGTCAATAAGATTAAATATCGCACAATCCTATCGACCCCAACCACGTAGTAAGATCTGATGACATAAACCCAAAAATCCCGAACCAAGATGGAACAAACACTCCCAGCTCCCAACACCTGACATACCACACCATGTGTCAAACCCGTCGATACATGAAACATTATACCATATAGTCGACATCCCTGATACATGCAATGCTACATCATATATCATCCGCAACACCAGCTACCCGTTTTAACAACACGCTTATCCCATCAATTCTGTCAACCACAGAATGAGATTCACCGACTCATTATTATTCCCTGAGATCGCATCGATACTCAGCTATCATACCCCTCTTACTCTCTTTGACAATCTCATCAATACTCAACCGAGGTCAGGCGATCTAGCAATCCAAACCCAACTATCCAAAGTTCCACTGGCAATTACCTCAATCCAAACCCATACTACTCAAAAAATATCCACTTCCAAAATAGGATCGATCGATCACGTCCCCTGATCGATCGATCTCGAATACTGAATAACGAACCGTAACACCACACCCTTCCAGATCGATCGATCTTTCCATGGATCGATCGATCTTAAACTCTCTGGAACACTCGATCGATCGATCTCCTCTTGAGATCGGTCGATCCTCTTTCCAAAATATCCCTGATCACATAACCAACATAAAGGATCGATCGGTCTGTCCTGTGGATCGATCGATCCCCCCCTGTTCTGAAAACAGAATTCACCGAACTTGAGTAATTCTCACTCCCAAATCACTAAACAACTCAACCAGATAAGGAAAATTCTAACCATTGGTCGGTTTGGAGTTGCTCGGCTCTCCCGACTCGATGTTCGAAGAGTAAGCTGGGGGAGTCACCGCAGCCCGCTTAGGTGGTGGTGCTTTTGATCCTCTTCCACCTTGCTGCAACTTCGGACACAAAATCTTAATGTGCCCCACTTCTTTACAGTGATAACACATCCTGGTGTCGCCCTTTGGGCAGTTAGCAATCCAATGACCTTCACTTCCACACCCATAACATCCGGATTGTCCACTAGAATCATTCTTGAAAGTGCTCTTCCACTTCCTTTTCTGACCCTTTCCTAGCCTGCCACTCTTTTCCGGACTAAGATCACATAGCCCCATATCAACACTCACATATGCAATCATGAATAACATCATTCAATCATGGAATCAAGTCAAACAATCACAAGCAAGCAAACATGACTCCAACAAGTCCTAGAACCGCTAACGCTCTGATACCAAATTGACACGACCTATCCCGAAGAATAAGCGGAAAACTACGAAATTTTTAAAACTTTTCTTAAACAAAACGACCTTGCACCACAATACCATAAGGATCGATTGATCTCACCTAAAATCGATCGATCGTGACCGATGGGATCGATCGATCTCACCCAGGATCGATCTATCTCGATTGCCTCCTTAAATCCATCCTACTTTCTGCCCGAAAATGCCCCCTCAGGATCGATCGAACCTCCTTGGAACGATCGATCTAGAGATAGAGGATCGATCGATCGGTTATGGATCGATCGATCTCGAGAACCCGATTTTCCTCGAAAGCTCTCTGGTCAAAAATGGCCCCTCAGGATCGATCGTTCTATCCCCAGGAACGATCATCTTGATACCCCAATTTCGTCCAGAGAGCACCTCCAATCGAACAACTTTTAAGGATCGATCGTTCTTGCCCAGGAACGATCGATCTCTACCCTCAAAAATCGACCAGAGGCTCTCTGCCCCAAATCGACCCCTCATGATCGATCATTCTTGCCCAAGAATTATCAATCTTGCGACAGACGATCGATCGATCCTTTATGGATCGGTCAATCTCGTTCCCCCGAATTACTCCATGTACTCTCTGTACAAGAACGACCCCATAGGATCGATCGATTGATATATCATGGATTTTACCCGTTTTTAGCCATGATATAAGTCGTTTTATCGAGTCTTTCTAGTGCTTTTTCTATTATTTTAGAGTCTTTTCAGGTTTTAGCACGTTTGGGACGAAATTGGAGATTTTGGAGACATTTGGAGCCTTTTTGGAGCAAACCGAAGAAAGCACCCGTTTTGAAGCTTTAGCATCGATCGACACCATCATGGTATCGATCGATACCGACGTAATCAACGCGCAGAAGAGATTTTCAAGGAAGCCCATAAGAAGCCCAATCATCCCCTTTATTTACAAAAGAAGCCCAGCTCGTGTTTTTAGACCTATTTAAGCAAACTTTTAGTCATTAGGTTGGGGGAGACTTACTTTTCACTATTATTCTTGAGCCACCATTGAGATTTGAGAGCTTTTGTGAGGGAGACGGATCCAAGACTCTGTTCATCATAGAGAAGATCCCGAACCCTTGTTTTTATTCTTTTGTTTAATCTCATGATTTATTCAGTTATGTTATTTGTTTCATCTATCATGTCTGAGTAGTCTCATTTTAGGTTTAAGGATTTCTCATATGGATTTCTCTGATTCATGATGATTGTTTTGTTAGGGTTCAAAATCTGAATAGTTCTTC
This sequence comes from Boechera divaricarpa, assembly GCA_026770425.1. Taxonomy (NCBI): domain Eukaryota; kingdom Viridiplantae; phylum Streptophyta; class Magnoliopsida; order Brassicales; family Brassicaceae; genus Boechera; species Boechera divaricarpa. Next base: position 17,405,385 of record CM049188.1, read on the forward strand.
ACCATAGGGTGTACTCAAAGTTATTTCTAACCTGATCACTTAGAGCATAGAACTTAGATTAATCGATTAGACACGACAGTGCAATTGAGTAATCTGATAAAACCTAGGGTGAGCAATTCTATTATCTGCAAAGAGATTTGGTTTAATCGAATTGTGAACATATCAAACTTGAATTGATTGCTGGTTTACTGTGTAGGATTTGCAAAGAGATTTGGAATTCTAGATTTTAGACTTAGTTAGTTTTCGCAACGACAGTTGGTTAACTATATTATCGTGTTTGAGTTCAAGAACGGCACTTAATTGAATTGAACCTTAATCTGATTAATTGTTATGTATCATTGATTTCCTGAGAATTTCCCTGAGCCTAGTTTCCTTCCATATAAATCAACCTAAGTTTAATTTGACCATTTGTTTTCTCGTCATTCACTGTTTGCTTAGCAAAATCTGCATCTTTTATCTACTGAGTGAATATTCTTGAGTTCTCGTGTTCGATCCCTAACTTTACTGCAGCAACTGCTTTAGTATCTTTATAGGGTATTAATTTGAGCATATCATCGATCTTCACCCCTGTCCTGCAACCCAAAACAACACCAAGCAAGACACCCTACTTGTAAACAACACTTAAGCATCCAAAAGTATTTTAGCATACCATTATGCATCATAAAGAGTTCAAATATTAGCATCCTAAGAACACAAGTTATAAACAACACCCAAGATCACAAAACACGAAGAAATCAAAACCTAAAAACCTTCAAACCCGAGATCATCCCTTCTCCTCGGCCTTGGTTCCACGCGCTCCACATCTAAGCATTTTCTTTGTCCTTACCTGCACCAAAAGAGGCGCGTAAGCATTGATAATGCTTAGTGAGGCGGTCCTCCCGTCTCACGGCCATACACACATATGATCAAGGATTTTACGCAATCAAAATGTACTTAACGAACAACCAAACACATACCGTAATAGAGCTCCATTACAAACACAACACACAACATGGCCAAGCCATGAATCACACCCAATTGGTCTAGTTCCTAAGCACACACAATCACGAAAAATCAATGATCATACAGTTCAAACCCCGGTCACGCACTCACCTCGGTTGACGATTCGTCTTTGACGATTCCAAGCTTTAAGCTTGCTTCCCTTTGGCTTCTACTTAACCAAACACCAAGGTATCACCAAGATGACTACAAATTCCCTGTCAAAACATCACCAAGCACACTCTCAATTGATGGATCACAAGCTCTAACTCGGATCCCTAATAACCCCAATTCTCGGATTCATTTCCATAACAGAGCTTTATTAGTCCGATCATAACATTTACTCTAAACGATATTTGGGCAATTCCTTCTGTCAGATTCAAGATTAGACCCTCATGAATCTCTCTACCAAGTTTCAGCTCAAACAAACAAGATTCAAGCGCCCAAACATTCCTCTTACTACAACCCGTCGCGGTTTATCCGAAACAGAGCAGTTTTGGGAGAAAACTCATAACTCCTAAACCAATGGAAGAAAGTCGATGAAACTTGGTAGGTAATTAGTCAAGAGGGTAGAGAACGTATCCAAAAAGTTTCAGATCAAACCGGATCATTTTGATAGCCCAACCGTCCCTTCACACTGACCCCTCAATTTCGGATTTCCTTAACCAAAACAGAGCTTTAGTAATTCCACCATATCTCTTGCCCTAGACCATATCTTGAAAATTCCTTCGGTGGAACTAAATTTGAGACTCTCAACAACCTATCTACCAAATCTCAGCACAAATAAACAAGAACTGAGTGCCCAATCACTCCCTCCAACCCACCCCGTCGCTACAGCCCGAAAACAGGGTAGTATAGGGAGAAAAATCATATCTCCCAAACCAATCAACATAATCCCACGAAATTTGGTAGATAACTAGGCAAGAGATTGAAGAACTTACCTACAAAAATTCACCTCAATCCGTGCTCGTTTACCCGGTCGAACGAGCCTCTCAATTCACGCCCCAAACTCTGTTTTTTTCAAGTTCTTCACTCTCTTCTCCTTCTCCTTCTTCTTTCTCCAAGTTTCCTTCTCCTTTCCTCCCTCTCTCTTTCTCTCTTCCTTAGCTCCAAAAATATCTCTCAAAGTGATGAGGAAGAAGAAGTATGTAGAAGGTTTGAGAAGGAGGAGGATATGTATATATATAGATATACATATCTTTGGTTTAATTAAATTAAATCAAACCACAATTAATTCACTAAACCGGTTTTAATCAAACCAATTCCCGTAATCCGTCAATTCTTTTCTTGGGTTTAGTGATTCCACTAGACTCCTTGGAATAATTGAGACATTTATCCGCCCCAAAATATTTCTTTCACTCCGCAAAACCCGAGAATTTCTGCATAATTCCGCTAAAACCAAACCGCTCGGGATTACTTCTCATCGATCGATTCAACCCAAACACCGTCTATTGGGCCGTTAATCGAGTTCGATACTATCCATATCACATTTCCGTCAAACACTATTCATTCTGCAAAAACACTATTCCAAACCAATTAATCCAAATTGGTTCTGAAACGATTAATCTCCCGATCCCTCAAAACAATCCTAATTCGGAAGATCACTAATCGAGTTCCACGGTATTCCTACTCTCTCAAGGGCAATTACAACCCGGTACAAGACTTTTACGACATCAAACTAACAGCTTGCGCCGCAAGAATGTAATAACTCTTATTACAAGGATACGACTTGGGATACGGATGTTACACAAGCCTCTGTATACCTCTGGGTTATCAAGCTCTGCTTCATCCGAGGCATTACTAAGCTTGTAATAATTCTAATATGTATTTCCTTTGATAAACAGAGATTCCCTCACTCGTTCTTGCTATCTCAAGTCCTAAGAAATATTTCAAAGGTCCTAAGTCTCTGAGTTTAAAAACTCTACCAAGGTCTTTCTTTAACTCTATCACAACATCCTCATGGCTACTAGTTATCACAATATCATCAACATACACCAACAATGCAATGTATTTACCATCAACACATCTGATAAATAAAGCATGGTCAGAATGAGACTTACGGAAGCCTAAGCCGATGAGTGTAGAGCTGAACTTAAGAAACCATTGTCTTGATGCTTGTTTGAGGCCATACAGTGATTTTTGTAACCTTAAAACAACATTTTCAGGCAAATGTTTCTCCCTTTCTCAATGCATATCCTGGTGGTAACTCCATATAAATTTCTTCATCCAAGTCTCCATTCAAGAATGCATTAGATATATCCAACTGATGTAAACACCATTTCTTTGGAGATGAAACAACAAGAAGAGTTCTTACAGTACTCATTTTGGCAACAGGTGAAAACGTATCAACAATGTCTATTCCCTCTTGTTGTGTGTACCCCTTCGCCACTAAACGTGCTTTGAACCTCTCCAAGCTTCCATCAGCATTCAATTTGACTTTATAAATCCATTTGGAACCAATAGATTTCTTCTTTTCAGGTAAAACACAAATCTTCCATGTGTTTGTACCCTCTAATGCCTTTATCTCATTATTCATAGCATCTATACATTCTAAATTTTTCTTGGCTTGAGTGTAACAGCTAGGTTTAGTATATCTATCTACTGCACAAACATAAGCTTGATGTTCACTTAATAGTCTTGTGAGATTGACATAAGCAGAAATCGGATACCTACCATCAGCAACGTTATTGCAATGATAATCCTTTAGATACATAGGCATCTTACCCTGTCTTTTTGATCCATTAGACACAATAGAAGTTATTTCTGTTGTAATTTCTTCTGTCTCTGTCCCTGTTGCAACTTCTGGTACAGATTCAGAGAATGGATCCGTTGAGTAAGTTCTGGAAAATGGAAACAAGGTCTCAAAAAAAAATAACATGTCTTGATCTGCTGATTGTGTGAGTTTCCAAATCTAGAAGTTTGTACCCTTTATAACCAGAAGGATACCCTAAAAACACACAAGCCTTTGATCTTGGCTCAAACTTATGCCTTTGCTGTGTAGATAGAGATTTGTAGCATAAACATTCAAACACTTTCAAGAGTGTATAATCTGGAGGTTTAGACTGAAGCAGCTCATATGGTGATTTTTCTTTCAACAATGGAGCTGGAAGTCTATTTATCAAGAACACAGCAGATAGAATACAATCTGTCCAGTATTATAAAGGCACACTAGACTGAAACATCAAAGATCTTGCTACATTCAAAATATGTTGGTGCTTTCTCTCTACGATAGAGTTTTGTTCTGGGGTCTCCGGACAAGAGTGATAAGAGAAAATACCTTTCTTCTTGAACAGATCAGAGAATTTCAACTCAGGGGCATTATCTGATCTTACAGCTTTCACCTTCACACCATACTGCGTTTCAACCAACTACAAAAACTTTGGAAATACTTTACTAACTTTATCTTTTGTCTTTAACATGTATATCTAGGTTGCACGGCTATGGTCATCAACAATGGTGAGAAAATATTTGTATCCTTCTCTTGATGATACTAAAAAAGGTACCCATGTATCAATATGCACCAAATCAAAAACATTTTTAACCATGTTATTCTCAAAATTAAAAGTAAATGCTTTTGTTTTGCTAACTGACACACTTCACATTAAACCTTATCATCTTTATTTCTGTTTTGCAAGCCAAGTACATTTTTAAGACCATCAATCTTAGAGTAAGAAGGATGTCCTAATCTACTATGCCACAAGGCTGCATCTACCACAACAGAAGAACAAACTGAAACTACACTTGATGATCCTTTAGCATTTCACTTGTATCAAGAATGTAAAGCCCAGCCATCATCTTACCTTGTCTAATCCTTAACCCCTTGATAGGATCCTGTATCACACAAGATTCCTCATCAAAATAAATCCCTGCTTTCAACTCTTTAGTCAATCTACTCACACTCAACAGATTTAATCTAAAATCTGGAATGTATAACACATATGTGGTTACCACCAGCTCACTCAGTCTTATTGTTCCTACACCTGCAATTTTAACATTCATGCCAGTGGGAAGTGTAACAGTAGAGCTCAAATCATAGGATATATAGATAAATAAATTTAGAACATGAGACACATGATGTGTTGCCCCACTATCTATTATCCATGTTTGAGATGCTACACCTCCATTAGGTGTTAAAATGGCAAAAAACTTTAGTGTAGAGGAAGAAAAGGAAATACCATTATAAGCAATATCACCCGCCGAGAATGAAACAATTGTAATTGGTTCTGTCTCTGAAACTTGTAATTGTGAACTGTAGTAGGAAATCACATCTTGAATATGATCCTTATTTAAATCCTTAACAATCTCAGGAATGTCAACTGAACTCATTGAACTCTGACCAGAACTAATCACTGAGCCTTTATTTGCAACTTTCACTGAAGCAACAACCGGTTTTGGTGGCTGAGAAGTCTCTGATTTTGTCTTGTGCTTAAAACATGTTGGATAACCGTGGATCCTGTAGCATTTATCAATTGAATGCCCTGTATATCCATAATGAGAACATATAACCTTGTTTTGCTTTTGGTGACCTTGATATGTTGTAGCATTCGCTGATAACTATTCTGAAGAACCTGCAGACAATTGAAACGCTGAAGCATTTGAACTCATCTTTGATGTTCCAAAATTCTTCTGACTATGATCTTGATCCAGCAGATTATAAATCTCAGCAAGCTCAGGAACAGGCTTCTTCATGATGATACTACTCCTGATAGTTGCATAAGAATCATTCAAACCTGCCAAAAACTTTATAATCTTCTCATGCTCAGCTTTAGTATCAACTGCTTTGCAACAAGAACAGTTGTGACATGTTGTAACACAATCGGCACCATCAAGATCATCCCATAGAGTTTTCAATATCGTGTAATACTCAGATAAATTCATAGATCCTTGCTGAAGTGACCAAATCTGTTATGTTAAAGAATACGATCTTGGCAAATTTGTTACATGAAACCTCTGCATCAAATCCTTCCAAATCTCTGATGCATCATTATAATGCAAGATACTTCTATATATTATTTTTGTAACTGATGTTAACAACCAAGATTTCACCATAGAATTGCAACGAGACCATACTCTAAAACTAGGATCCAATTCAGGAGGTCTAGGAAGAGATCCATCAATAAACACAAATTTATTCTTCGCATCTAAAGCAACAGACATAACAATTTTCCAGGATGAGTGATTCGTACCATCCAATATCTCTGATATGATTGCATTTCCCGGATTATCACCATTTGAGAGTGTGTAAAGAGAGTAATCCGTGTAATCATACTTCGGAGCTAAAATCTGAGTTGACGAAGATGAAATTGGAGCTTGAATTGGAGTTGGAACTTGAATCGGAGCTTGAATCGGAGATGCCTGATGATGAATCATCGTTTCTTGAGCTGGAGAAGCAGATCTCACCGTGCGACGACTTAATCTCTTGAGAGTCACCATCGCATTCACCAGAATCGATCTTAATCGGTAAGCTTTCAACGAAAACGAAATTAGAGTTTTGATACTATGTAAGTTTTCTCAGGAAAGTCACTGAGAAAATCTTGAAGAAGAAATGAGAAAGATCGAAGAAAAGTTTGTTGAGAAAGTTTGTTATTCTTCTTAAACGTTCATCAATGTACAACACTCTCTTTATATAGTAGAGAGTTCCGGTTTGATTCCGGTTTACAACTGATTACATTTAATTGATTACCCAAACCGATTTAGTACATTAATAGAAATGTACCTATACTTTTTTTTTGTAACATGTTATATCTATATCATCATCAAAGTGGAAACAAGAGTTTGAGTTTTATCCATTTAAGGATTATAAAAGCGAATTAAAAAACTTGAAAAGAAAAAGCTACACATCCGAAATAAATTTCTAGTAGAGAGGGAGACGAGAGATCGTCGTAAGGAAAAGAAATGAGGCGGTCGCGAATTGTCCTATCAATGGATCTCTTTAAAGCTGAAGCGCTCAAAAGCTTTCCGGTGAAGATGCGTTTGTTCCTTTCGCACTAAATCGAATGTACCTATACTTGCGTAAATGTGAATATAAGTGCACCAAAATAAGGAGAAATGAGGTTCTAAAACCGTTGAAACCGTGAGATATCTAATATCAGACCTTACTGCTGATTCAAATGTTTTCGGAACTAAAGCTAAGATGACGCATCTCGTGGACTTGTGAAAGAGATTATGGTAGAGATACATTCTTCCCGTAAGTCATCCAAAGACAGCAACCCAACAACGCAGCGACATTCGTCGGAAGCTGAGAGTCTAAGAGTCTTCTTAAGTCGTTCTACAAGAATATGAGCCTTAGTTGTAAACAATGCGCGCATCTCATTCACGCTCCTTGTTGTGGTCGTAGTCATTGGTTTGCGAAAATTCTAACTAACCAACCCATGCCAGCTTTATAGAGTGAGTCTGGTAGACATTATCAATCAAGTCCATTTTTAAAAATTTATAATATAGTCTGACAATAAACAAGTTTAAATTAATGCTTTTTGGGCTTAGTCATGTATGAAGAAGTAAAAAAAGTAAGACTATCTCATACACTACTAGAGACGTCTAATCACAAGCTTTAAACACCTCTTGAAATCCCAACAACACGGTATCTAACCGTCTCGAATATGTCAATGAGAGACGTATCTTGTTTGAATATCTTCTTCCGATAAAGCAGCTTATTATCTAAGCTCACAGACCATACATAAACAAATAATTAACGACGACTAAATGACTAATACATGACTAAGACCAAAAAGTATTCATGTTAATTTTTTAATTTAAAAAACACGACTAAGACCAAAAAGCATTAATTTTACGAGTGAGACTATATTATTATTATTATTGTCCATAATGCTTACGTGAATTCACTCTATATTAGTTGGGTTTGTTAGTTAGAATATTTCTAAACCAAATCCAAAACCAAACGAATCCTCAAAGACTACAATGACCAAAACAATGAACCTGAAAGATACGCGCGCATTGTTCACAATTAAGGGCCATTTTCGTAAATATGTCGAAAGACTTAAGAAGACTCTCAAACTCTATTGTTCCTGCTTCCTGGATACCGACTCTCATTTAAGTAGGAGCTCTATCGTTCTCTGTGATCATTTCCTAATCAAAAGTATATATATCCTAATATCCATAAGTTTTGAACTTTGTTAGTAGGGTTTAGATAATAATTGTTAGGCTTATCGGCTTCCAACAAAACCAATGGGTGTTGAGTAGCTTAGCACATGGTTATTTATATAAAATTTGAAAGCGTCATGGTTGTATCTTTACTCTTTGTTGGGTATGGAACTTTCCTCGTTGTGGGATTGTATGTGCCCTTCGTTGCGTTAAAGGAAAGCAAACTCTATTATTTTATTGGAATTTTCGACAAACAAAAAATGGAAAACACGCTTGGGTTTATTGGAATTTTGAACCATATCACCAACATAGCCGACTTTTGTCTATGTAATAAATGTGATTTAAATTAAAGTCTACATTATAATGTTAGATGATCAAAACACATTCTGTTTTTAGTATCGAATTTTGTTCATGTAAGAATCATGAACATTATAATCAAAACCCCAGATTCATAAACATTACAATCCAAAAATCTTGATTCTATTTTACAAGATATACAACAAAAAATTTCAACTTACTTAAGAGACTTAGAGATTAGACACATACCAAAACAAACCGTTCTCTACACTTCAAGAAACCGGTTTACATATACCAACATGGCAACATCCTCCACAATAAGATCAAAGTTGGAGCTTAGCTTATAACACGCAACTGAATACACTTTAGTCAATTGGAATTTACCTCTTCACTCGATCGCATAACAGATTGACAATAGTACCAATAGATGAGCGGGGTATCGGGTAATAGTCAACAAGCGTTCTCCGCATTACGTTAAAAGGTTTTTCGCAGGACGGATTTCAATTCCTTGAATGATCAAGCCACGTTTCCAATGACGCTGCTTAGTCTCTAAAGCAACAATCTCAATTTCATCATAGTTCAATAATCCTCCTTCATTGAAGAATTCCCCAACCTTTATCTCCATCCACCCATCTTTTCTACTCACTGGTTTCACTAGGTTCTTTCCCCTGTCTCTCCTTCTAAACTGCTCATCCCTAGCCTCATCAAAGCATACATATCTTCGACAATGTTCTTCTAAATCCTGTCCCACCACTCCAACTACAACTTCTACGGCTACATTCTCAAATCCATAACATATATTCTCTTTCATAAACACAATGTAAGCCGAGTAACGAGTTCTTGGAGATAGGACACAACTATTTGTTCTGCCACGAATCTCAAACAAACGTACTTCAAGTAGCTCCGCTGCTGTTTCAAACCTGTATGACGCATTGTTACATTTTTCACCGATATTATCATCCGAACGAGTCATTAAAACCGAATTAACGTAAAGATAATGAAAAAAGGGTACCTAGCTCCAGGATCTGGAATCCATCGCCAACTCTGAGGAGAATTTTCCCACGCGATTGCAAGGTTCATCGCTGATAACATGATACACCTCTTCGCACTCGATTTTTCTATCCATAAGCTCTTTGATTTTCGGAAAAAAAAAAAAAACCAAATGTTCATAAAATTCAAAGTTATAAACGAAATTGCTAAAAAAAAAATAGTAGAAATTTTCTGATTTAAGCTTAAATAACGTAATTGTTGTCAGAATTCTCTAACTAAACTTGATTATTTAATACAAACTTTTCATATTATAGATTATAGATATACCTTTTTGCCATCGTCGATTAGAACAGATTCGTCGCAAAGAGCGAAATAGAGCTCCTTCTTCGATGAGAAAACTCCCGATTGAGAAATCAAAGATTCATACTCCGGCGGAATAAACTTCTCCCATACGCTATCGGATTGGACCGCGGATTCAAAGGTCCTCAAAACCGAAGCGAAGACGCACGCGTCTCGTGGACTTGTGAAAGAGACTATGATGGAGATACATTCTTCCGGTAAGTCATCCAAAGACAACGGACTTTTGTCGGAAGCTGAGAGTCTAAGAGTCTTCTTAAGTCGTTGTACAATTTTACGAAAATGCTCATGCACGCACCTTGGTTTGGTCATTATAGTCTCTCAGTATTTGTTGGTTTTGATTATTATTTTTTTGGTTTGGGAAAATTCGAACAAACAAACCCAAATTATAAAGAGTCGAGCAAGGTGGGCGTTGTGTATTAACCGTGTTACCGTGGAATAATATGTCATTCTTATTATAATGTAATCTTGACTCTTTACGCTAACCATTAGAAAAATAAAACTTCAAAAAAGGGAAAGCAAAGTATATTTTTTTTATATATTTAAATTTCCGAGTAAAAAAACACGAAACACGTTTGGGTATTTTGAACCATATAAACATTTGAGAATGATACCTCCATCCACCTATCTTCTCTCGCCTCTGGTTTCACTATGTTCTTCCTATGAAACTCAGCAATGTGGATGGAGAAAGAGCTTGGGGTATTCTTCCTCATCTTGTCGCGAATCTCAAACCAATTTACATCTAGGAGTATTTACCCTATTCAATCCTCCTTCATTGAAGAATACCCTAAGCTCTGTCTCCATCCACCCATCTTCTCTAGCCTCTGCTTTCACTATGTTCTTCCTACGAAACTGCTCAGCCGCACGCATATAAAAGCATATGAATCTTCTAGAAGCTTCCTGTCCCACCACCCCAACTACAGCCTCCATAGCCACACCCTTAAAGCCATAACAATTATATGCTTTCTTGAACACAATGTAGACCGAGTAACGAGTTCTTGGAGGTAGGCCACCAGTATTCATTCTACAACGAATCTCGAACCGATGTGTTCCACAAAGCTGCGGTACTGTGAAACACCCCGACCCAAAATTAATGCTACTCCTCGGGATTACCTGCAAGAGAAGAGAGGGGTGAGCACTTTATGATTACTCAGCGAGGGTAAGCCTTAGGGCTCACGAATTCTCCATACACAAACATATTTAGAAAGTCACAAAATCTAAACCTAAGACAAGTAGACAATCACGTGTCAACGACACACATCCATCAATAACATGCCGCACACGCTATCCCTCGTGCCGCGCACTTCTCCCATGCACCTTTCACTCATGCCTACTGGATCCCTCGTGCCGCGTACTTCTTCTCAGCATAGTGAAAATTCGTTGGCTCGTCAGCCAATTCTGACCTACCCGCAATCCCGCGTCCATAGGCCAATACACAACTACAAGAATACTTCCTTGTAGATATCACCGCGGCTTAACCGCAACTACTCACACAACAATTACTTTACCACAAAATAACATGCATTTCACACAACCACGCAACACACATTAAAATATTCATTTTAATTTCTAACTCTAAAATACTAGTTCTTTTTCTTATACTTTAAAATATATTTATATATATATAAATATTAATTCACTCAACAATCAAATACGATTACTTATATAATATGTAACTCACAAGTATACTTGGCTTAAACTTAAACTAAGTAACTAACTAAATATATCGGTATACGAAGAAGACACAAACTTGTCCTCACCTTTGCAATTCGAAAATGACTTCTCGGTTTAGGATTAATAAAAGTGGGAATTCGGTTCAGCAACAATCCTCAATCTGCATCGGTTTAAGTTAACCGGCCAAAGATTAAATCAAAATAATAATCATGATTTAATCTACTAAACCAAACTAAATCCAAATTAATTAGACCGGTTTAATAATTAAACTAAACCAATCTAATAATTTAATAACACCATTTCAGCTTCACGATTGAGTCCGGTTCAATAACAACTCCAATTCACAGCGTCACCACGTCCCCAATATTATTCCACTTTAATAATAAAGACTAACATCCACATACAAAACGAAGCCCACAAACCAACAGCCCACGTGACTACACAAAAATGACCATCGGTTTAATGACTTGATTTAATTATCCTGGTTCAATTGGTCAAGGTCTCGGTTTAATAATTCAACAAATGCACACAGCAACATCGTCGAGAAATAGCTTCGCCGCTTACCTCTCTCTGCAACTTTTGTCGATTCGACGACTTGAACAGCGGAGATGGCGGCTTAGTGTAACAGATCTGCGGTGGTTCAAGCCCATAGTTAGATTGGTTCCCCAATCCAAAACAAATCAAGGTTTAGAACTAAGATTGGCTCCCGGGTTTATCTCTCCGGTGAAGACGATTCACAAGGTGGCTCTGGCTGGTTACGGTGAGTGTCTCCGGTGGCTTGCGGTTGACGGCTGAGAGTTTTTAGATCGAGCCTTGGGATTTGTGCCCTTCTTTTATATAAACGTGGCAAAGTTAGGGTTTTGTTCGGGTTAGACTCGTTATTAGGCTCGGGTTGGGCCTCACGGTTCAATTCCGGATTTGGTCTGTTAGAATTCTCCCCCACTACAAAAGAATTCATCCCCAAATTCAGCCCATCACCTCGTTACTCGCTTTGGTCCTTCAAGAGTTTAACTTATTACCTCTTCTCTCGTACTCAAGAGATTGTTGAAGAATAAGAAACTTGTCGATAAACTTGCAACAAAAACTTTCCAAAATATACCATAACTCGACAATCTTACTTAAAGTACGAATGAACTCATTCTATTTGGTGTGGTGTCCTCCCACAATGCTTACTGCCTTCCTTACAGTAACCCTTCCATATCCTTCCCAAGGAATAAGAAAACATGACTTGCGTTGCTGCCAGATATCGACCTGATCTTTCCACCTTAGAATATGAGTTTGGTTACGAAAGCAAGAACATTCCATTATTCTCAAGAATGTTAGATCATTTAAACATCCCCCAACGTTTTTTTCATAACGTAAGTTCTCACACTTCAATTCTATGGTAAACCTTTTTCAGAACACCATCCTTAGTGATTACGCTCATGGTCTTTCCATGACCAGCGTGATCCATCACTATCACAAAATATTTCACTTCTTGGTAAACATTTTTTTTCCCCAAAATGTTAGTTTATTATAAACAAATCTATTTTCATCTAGAACTTGTCATAGATACCACCAGACTCTTCCGTAGAACCGTCCATGCTTGACCCGCATCGAAATCTCCTTATCTTTTTCTAAGATGATTCCAGGCACCTTCTGGAATTTTTCTTTTCAATCATTTCCTTAACATGACTGATAATCCATCGATCTATCATCAATCGTTTATCAACAACGATTGATCATCCAGTGATTCTTGACGATCATCCATCGATCGCCTCTTGCTCTTACGCTCTGCACTGTCTCCCGGGTCAGAACCGGTTTGACATAACCTAGAGCTCTGATACCAAATTGAAATACTCCGACCTAAAATTTCTGCTACTCCTCGGGATTACCTTTAAGAGAAGAGAGGGGTGAGCAATCTAGGATTACTCAGCGAGGATAAGCCTTAGGGCTCATGAATTCTCCATACACAAACATATTTAGAAAGTCACAAAGTCTAAACCTAAGACAAGTAGACAATCACGTGTCAACGAGACACACCCATCAAACAAATGGAACCACGTTCCATAACCGCCACGCGGCCGAATACAACGTGCCGCGCACGCTATCCCTCGTGTATACTGGTTCCCTCGTGCCGCGCACTTCTCCCATGCATATTTCACTCATGCTACTGGATCCCTCGTAATGCGCACTTCTTCCCATCATAGTGAAAACTCGTTGGCTCGTCAGCCAATCCTCACCTACCCGCAATCCCGCGTCTATAGGCCAACACACAACTACAAGAATACTTCCTTGTAGATATCAGCGCGGCTTAACCGCAACTACTCACACAACAATTACTTTACCACAAAATAACATGCATTTCACACAACCACGCAACACACATTAAAATATTCATTTTAATTTCTAACTCTAAAATACTAGTTCTTTTTCTTATACTTTAAAATATATTTATATATATATATATATATATATATAAATATTAATTCATTCAACAATCAAATACGTTTACTTATATAATATGTAACTCGCAGGTATACTTGGCTTAACCTTAAACTAAGTAATTAGCTAAATATATCGGTATACGAAGAAGACACGAACTTGTCCTCACCTTTGCAATTCAGAAATGACTTCTTGATTTATGATTAATAAAAGTGGGAATTCGGTTCAGCAACAATACTCAACCTGCATCAAATTAAGTTAACCGGTCAAAGATTAAATCAAAATAATAACCATGATTTAATCCACTAAACCAAACCAAATCCAAATTAATTAGACCGGTTTAATAATTAAACTAAACCAATCTAATAATTTAATAACACCATTTCAGCTTCAGTCCGGTTCAATAACAACTCCAATTCACAACGTCACCACGTCCCCAACATTATTCCACTTTAATAATAAAGACTAACACCCACAGACCAAACGAAGCCCACAAACCAACAGCCCACGTGACTACACAAAAATGCCCATCGGTTTAATGACTTGATTAAATTATCCTGGTTCAATTGGTCAAGGTCTCGGTTTAATAATTCAACAAATGCACACAGCAACATCGTCGAGAAATAGCTTCGCCGCTTACCTCTCTCTGCAACTTTTGTTGATTCGACTACTTGAACGGCGGAGATAGCGGCTCAGTGTAACAGATCTGCGGCGGTTCAAGCCCATAGTTAGATTGGTTCCCCAATCCAAAACAAATCAAGGTTTAGAATTAAGATTGGCTCCCGGGTTTACCTCTCCGGTGAAGACGATTCACACGGTGGTTCTGGCTGGTCACGGTGAGTGTCTCCGGTGGCTTGTGGTTTACGGCTGAGAGTTTTTAGATCAAGCCTTGGGATTTGTGCCCTTCTTTTATATACACGTGGCAAAGTTAGGGTTTTGTTCGGGTTAGACTCGTTATTGGGCCTCATGGCTCAATTCCGGATTTGGTCTATTACATGTTTCAAACCTACACATCACAGGGCAACGTTTGGCAGCACTAACATATGATTGGATTGAGTCAAAACAACCGAATTAATACAAAGATAATGAAAAAGGAGTACTTACCTAGCTTCAGGACTTGGAATCCAATGGAAACGCTGAGGAGCTAGTATGAGTATCTCCCATGCTTGAGAGGTTCATAGCAGTCGCAGATTACATTAAACACCTATTCCCACTCGCTTTCTCTGACCTTATGCTCTTTGGTTTTCGACAAAATTCCCAAACAATCAGAGAGATTCAGTATCAGCACAAGATAGAACTTCACAGTTACACACAAATTGCTCTAAAAATAGCAGAAATTTTCAGAAATAAGCTTGTTTTGTAGCCGCAATTTTTTTTTGGTCAGTCTCAGATGGGCCTTGTACAATAGAGAAGCCCAAAGTTCTGGGGGTTTTTGGTTGTCTGTTACAGAAGACAAAAGAGAGAGAGGAGAAAGAAACAAAGAGTGTGTTTCTTCATCATCTTATTTATTTTTTCTCTATAATATCATCAGTAAAAGAGAGATTCGTCAGAAAGCTTGTAAAATCTATTCGACTAGTGGAGGTTAGACAAGGACAAGGGGGTCAAGAATCTATTGAGTATGAGTTTTGGTGATCAAGTACTACTTAGAAAGGTTAGTAAAGAACACAATGGAAGCGTGCAAGAGTATTGATAAAAACTTAGATGTCTTACCTATATATATTGTTTTTTCCTTAAAAAGAGCTAACAAAAATACCAGAAATTTTCAATCTATAGAATTAACGCTGTGTTCAGTAACATTACAATCCACAAACAAGGGGGCAAAGATATACAACACAGTTCATAACTTGGTTTAACATATAGACTCGAACAAAAACATAATCCGAGTCATCCAACCGTTCTACCACAGCAGAAAACCGGTTTACATATACCAACATCCTCCACTAAAAAGAACAAAGCTGGAGCGTAACTTTTAGCAAAGTAGCGTTCTTGTTCACCACCTAAATCCTAACTGAACTAATCACTAAAACAAACGCAACCCACTTTTATCAACTGGAATTGACCTCTTCACTCCATCGCATAACCAATTGACAATAATAATACCAATAGATGAGCTGTTGCCCGGAGTGTTCGCCGCATTACTTTAGAGGATTTTTGCAGGGCGGATTTCAATTCCTTGAATGATCAAGCCACACTTCCAACTAAGCCGCTTAGTCTCTATAGCACTCATCTCAATTTCATCACTATTCATTATTACTCCTTTATTGAAGAACTCCCCAAGCTGTATCTCCATCCACCCATCCAAATGGACTAGCTCAAAACACTTTTCATACATTGTAGTTGAATCTGGAAAGCTACTTCTACAATGTTTTCCTAACACACAAGCTTCACACTCTTTATTTTCTTGAACTAGGTTGGGCAAGACCATGCTAAGCACCTTACTACTTGGATGACCCAATCGTGAGTGCCATAAAGGGCTTGAACCAACCACACTAAAAGCAAATGACTTCCTCTCATCATCCGCCTTTTTATTCAACACATAGAGACCATCCTTCACTCCTCCTTCTCCAAACACTTTATTAGTCTTATTGTCCTGAAACTCAACCAAATCAGATCCAAAAATAACTTTGCAATCTAAGTCCTTTGTAGCCTTATGAACCGATAATAGATTAGATGTGAATTCAGGAACAAATAAGGCTTTAATGTTTTTCTTAAACATCTCAAAATCTCCAATCCCTTCTATAGGAACCTCTCTTCCATTAGCTACCTTAACCATTCGACCATGAGGTCTAACATTAGCTAACAAGGTTTCATCTTTAATCATGTGATGACTAGCACCCGAATCAACTATAAATTGTTCTAATTTTAGAAATAAAACACTTCTTACCTGATTCAGTTAGCTTTGCAATGCTCTCGATCAAAGCCTCAAAATCAGATTTTCGAACAAAGTCATTACCCTCTTCCATTTGAGTTGTTTCAGCAAATGATTTTTGTCCTTGACTGCTTCCTTGGCCATTTTCTCTCAGCCTAGCCGGTTTCAAATGAGGATGAAGGGTCCAACATTTTTCTTTACTATGGCCTTTCATCTTACAATGCTCACAAACTAGTGCTTTCTTATCTCCATAAAGCACCGGTTTGTACACAGCATGAGCCATCTCACTCGATGACTGAAATAAGCTCTTTGAGCCTTCCTCCTTTTGAATCTATTGGCAAAGTTCATTTAGTGTTGGAAGCTTGTCAAACCTCAAAATGTGTTGAATGAGCCCCTTGTATGAGTCATCAAGTGTGAGAAGTAACCCGAACACTTGATCTTGGTCACGCCTCTCATTCAGCTCCTTAGGGTCATTTGTTGAGGATCTAAGCATTTCAAGCTCAGCCCACAACCCTCTATAGACCCCAAACAAATCATTGAATGCCTTGCCCTCTTGCCTAAGGTCATTCAATGCTTTTTTCACTTCAAAAATCCTAGAGATATTCGTCATATCTCCATACACGCCCTTGAGTGTATCCCACAACTCCTTGGTTGTTTTACAGTAGGAATAACCAGCAAGGATAGAAGCATCTAGAGAGCACCTTCTCAGCCCTAGCAGCAGCATCCTCACCTTTCACCGTTGGGCTTTTCTTCACAGCCTCAACGCCATCTTCAATATATCCCCATAGCCCTCGGCTCCTTAGGGTAGTCTTTGCAGTCTTTGACCACAACAAGTAGTTGTTCCCCTTGAGAACAACTGGTAGAACAGCTTGTTTTTGCATCTCCATGAACTTCTTTTACTTTCAAGAATAAACCCAGATTTCTCAAGAACACAAACCCAGATTTTTCAAAAACACAAGAATAAACCCATCTAGATCTTTAAAATTGCTCTGATACCATGTAGAAATTATGAGAGTATTGTGAGATTATGAGAGTAAAGAAGAAGGATTTGAGAGAGAATGAGATAAGTATGGTGGCTGGAAATTGCTCTTCTATTCTTATTCTCAATAGTTACAGATTGGTGGCTATTTATATTGTTTACAAGAGAAACCTAATTACACAATATCTAGATATTTAACCTAGATTTTTTTTCAGTACCACATATCTGACCACTTGGTCCTAGATGTGTTCCAAAATGAGCTGCTGTTTTTTCCGGTGGATGACTTGAATTTCATATCTGACCTCGTGGTCCAAAACGCGTTCCAAAACACGTTCCAAAACTCCTTCCTGCTTTCCGACAGTTTAACATAGTTTAACATGATCACTCTCATTTCAGACCTCGTGGTCCAAAACGCGTTCCAAAACCCCTTCCTGCTTTTCGACAGTTTAACATGATCACTCTCATTTCAGACCTCGTCGTCTGAAATGTGTTCCAAGACATCCTCCTATTCAACATTTTGGACATTGACTGGTGAGTGTTTTTGTGTGTTTAGAAACATAGTATGTGTGGGTTTCTTTGTGCGAGTGAATCTTGTTTCTTTGATTCTTTCGGCTGATCATTTATGTTTTTATCAGTAACAGAAAAGATAAGAGCACATTTTGGAATTTTCTTCGCATATCTCCAGTTCGTAATGCTTCAGGCAAGGTAAAATCCATTTTTGTTGTCTATACAAAACCTGGTTTCGACGACATCTAAGATTGAAAAAATAAAGTACTGTTTTGGTTAAGTTTGGGAGTGATTATTTTGGCTCGGATGAGTTATATCAAATTTTTCAACACGAAACATTGTGATTAGGGAGTTTTTTAAGATTAAAAAAAATACACATTGCAACCAAAATCTTTCTAACTTCGAGAATTCAGTGAACTGATTGCTCTGTTCTTTTCTTCTTGGATTGCCTGCTTAAAACCCCTTCTATAACATCAACCCATACTCTGTCCATCCTAACTTTTTACCTCTGTCCAATTCCACTCATACTTTATAATTTCTTCCCAATTCCACCTAATTTACTAATTTCATAAAATCGAGTTCAATTTGCCTATTGCGTCTATAAATCTGTGTCTATAAATCTGCGTTTACCCGACCCAATTCACCATAAAACACCCGAACTCGACCCGATTCGACTTCAAACACAAAAATCTCCAAATTGATTTTTTTTTAGTTGGAGTCCTCTCTAATGTTACCGATCAAGAACGAAATAAGCCAGAGAGAAATATAACTTTATCATCATTAATTCTCATATAAATTACCTTTAGTATAAGCTTCTCTTCCTCCACTTGTTTGTCACATGTAGAATCTTTGTCATTGATCTCTGACTCCATCCCACAGTTCTCTTCCTCATCAGATTGTCTATTACCAAATCGACCTTCTTTCTCTGCAAGTAATTTCATTTCAGCAGCATCTAAAGATCCTCTTGGAATCTCAAGATCCGGTTTATAGACCAGCCAATCTTTCTTTCCACCTCCATTGATATCTTCTTGAACTGAAAGCTTCACTGGTTCAGGTTTAGGGTTTTGCTGTTGAAGCAAGAGTGCCTCTTCAGCAGCAGCTTTTTTTTTTCCAGCAATGAGTTTCTTGTAGTGAGCTTCAAAGAAAGCTTTCTTCTGAGCCACATATCCTGGCCTTGAGTATCTCTCTACCTCCACCACATAACGGTTATGTGTCGAGAAAGCTGACCATTTTTTCCAGTCAAGTTTCTCCGACATTAATCTCCCAAAGGACACAGACTGTCCTAGAGCACCAAGAGAATCTCCCTAAGACAGAGGAAGTAGAGAGCTTTGTTTAAAAAAAATTCATAATCTCTAACAAAACAGAGAAAAATATATGATTATAATTTAAGGAGATGGAATTGAAATGGAAGAAAGCATGAATCGATTAGCATTAAAAAAAAAATTCAATTTGGAGTTTTTTTTTTTGTTTGAAGTCGAATCGGGTTGGGTGCTGATGTTTTCTGGTAAATCGGATCGGATAAACACAGATTTATAAATGAAATAAGCAATTGAACTCGATTTTATGAAATTACTAAATTAGATATAATTGAGAAGATATTATAAAGTATGGGTGGAATTGGGCAGAGCTAAAAAGGAGGGGTAGACAGAATGTGAGTTGATGTTATAAGGGGAGTTTTAAGCAGGCAACCATTTCTTCTTATATGCTTGGTTTTAGACAACTTATTTCGGTGGAAGCAAGTTGCAGAAATACCGAAAGTAAAGAGCTGAGACCGGAGACGAGGCAATTGAGTGTGGTCGGTGCAGTTAGAGTTGCGGTCAGGAGCTCGTTCATGGTGACATGCTAATATACGACCGAAAGAATGCGTCTTAGAAATAAGTAAAGAAGAGTATGAAGTGAAATGGACATGCATCTTTACTATATACTAGAATATATCTCGTGCTATAGCACAAAATTATTTTTTTTTTTTAAGTTTTATTCAAAAGTTTTGGTTATAATATTGCAATAATTTTAATATTTAAATAATAATTTTTTTAGTCGAAAGATTTATATCCTGAATGATCACGATTTAATTCTTTTTTAGGTGCTAATTAAATTTACAATTATCTTTAATAAGAAATTAGCAAATGGTTTTAATATCAATGGTATAAGAAAATAAATATTAACATATGTTAAGGTTATTTCAAATTTGTACTCTCCAAATAATAATAAGAAGATGTATAAGCATTGTACATGAATAAGTGTTTCAGTTTTGTTAGCGAGAGAACATAAATCCGCTAAGTTCAAGATCTAATTTAACGTAAGTTAATCTAATTAAATTTGAGTATGTAATGTTTCAAAATTTGAAAGATCCAAGTCTTTTCGAAGTTACATTGTCTTTATATGATCTCAGTTTTCACTTTACAAATTCCATAACGTATAGAAGAATTTCACGACATCTTTTACATAAAGTTAAATGCTCTATTTGTTTACATATTAAATCAATGCACACAAACAAGAACCAGCAAACAAAAAAAATACAATAGAAACCAAAAATACATATTAAAAAAAAAGGTGTTACAGGTGTACTCACTGATTGTCGACGACCTTACTGTAGGGTTTCCCTACCTCCTAGAACTATTCAAGGTGAGGAACGCTACAATGAAAAGTAGAAGACATTTTCTTTCTGGATTCCAGATGTGTTGGATACGGACAACGAAATTTGCAATCACTGCAAATTGGCCGAGATGCAGAATTGTTGCGTTGAATAAGCAGCTCACCATCATCTCTTGGGTAAGTTAGACCAGGCTTCAAATATGGATCTGGGCCAAGTAAGCAATTAATATGAAGCGTGGTACAGCAATCGTTGCACTTATAGAACCCTTCTTCTCCTCCAATTGCTAATTTTCCCTCGCATAATTCACACCAATCTGAGCCACTTGCCTCATCTCCGCGACAAAATGTGAGGTAATGCTCATCATGCTTGTACCTTACCTTGTATGGTAAGGTCGCACACTTAAAACATATAATAAAATCGCATTCAATGCAGTTTAATACCTTCGGGATTTCCGTTGACTTGCAAATGTCGCAGATTGGCTTTACTTTGGGGTCTAAAGCTAGAAATAAAGGGTGTTGATGGCCTTGATAATCAAACGGCTCAGAAACCGAAGAACACACTACATCTAGAATGCATTCACATTCCTGGTTGGCACACCTATATCCGAAACTATTACTTCCGCGATTACATGCATAACAAAAGAATCCATCTTCCTCCACAACAACAACAATTTGGTTAAGTGGATGGGGATGTAATGGATGATACTTCTTGCGCGGAGCATCTGCACATGTTTCGTGTAGGATGAAGTCACATCTTTCCATACATACATAAAAATTCTTCTCGTAGATTGGAAGGACACACGCTTGACAAAACTTTTTTTCGTCGTAAACTCCATTATAGGTCTTAATTTCCAGATGACAACCATGAGAAAAATGAAGTATTATTCCATCAGCTATCCTTTCGAACGGAGGCTCAACATCTTCATCTTCTAGTTCTCCTTCGAGTTCAATGCCATCCCATATATCCTTACGCAATGCACATCTTGTGTGAACAGCGTAGCCACTACACACATTGCAACTGTATGCTCCATAATCACTGTCAATATCTCGGCGGCAAACTCCACAAGAAGACCATTCTCCTAAAGGAAGAGAAGAAGTAAAAGAGACACGGTGGGAATGACGAGATATTCTTATGGTTTGTGGGATATGGATACAATCACTATGGGCTACGAAATCGCATATAGAACGACAGACGTAGGTGAAATAAAGTTTATTTACCAAACCACAGATATTGCAAGTTAAGGAAGCTTGTCTAGGGAAAATGGTGAGGGTATGATCATGTCTTTTTGGTTGGTCTATAAAAAAGGGTATTGCCTTCTTAGCACAAAGCATATGCATATAAATGTCGCAGAGAGCACAATAATAAATTTTATCAGTTGCTCTTTCTGTACAGTAGATGCAGTGGTCATATCTATTTAGAGAAAAGTAGAGCTGGAGAGAATGTTTAACGTGGGAAGGATAAATAATCTCAAGTGGAGACTCGACGCATTCTTTGTGGAACCTTTTATCACACTTGACACAGAAATAATAGTCTGTGCCGATGGTTTTGGTAGAGCAAGAATAGCACTCCTGGACTTCTGGATCCACTTCTTTATTGTTGCACCAAAACAGAGGAAGTACATGATGCTCGTCGCTGGTGTCATCAAAGAGAGGGGAAGTCTCGTACTTGGCAAAGATTTCAGATCCGGGTAGCCAGTCTTCATCGAGAGACTCCAATGACCATGGTCGGGAATCAGGGCATAAGAAAAGAGGTTGAGGAAGGAAGTCGTCGCCAGAATGAATGGCTAATTTAGAGCTTGGGGTTTGTGGTAATGGTTTCATAACGTTGTGGTATACCAGAAATGGTTTCCCATTGATTTCCACCTTATGAAATTCTCCGACCAAGTCCATGGCTGCTCAATCGGAGATTATTTTTTGAGAGGGTTTTGGGTTTTTTTATATCCTTTTTGACTCTACTTCTGAGTGTATATGTAGACATACATACACATAGTCACACAGGCATGACATGACAGGCATAAAACTAAATGCTGTTTTCATTATGCTTAACGTAGGGAAGTAAACTAATACATCTTAATGTACAAATTCGTTAAATTAACTCTATTTACAGCTAGATTGAACAAAACAAACACAGCTAAGCTAAAGTTAGAAAATTAAAATACAGCTAAGAGTGGTTGATGTTTTAGTATACTCTGTTTCAGAAAGTCTTTCTTTTTATTCTTTTAACACTCGCTCATATTACTGGCACCACTAACCCACTTGCCTCCATATTTTAATGTACATATTCTTTAAATTAACTCTATATACAGCTAGGTTGAACAAAACAAACACACCTAAGCTAAAGTTAGAAAATTAAAATACAGCTAAGATTGATTGATACTTTAGTATAAGTCAATAACACTGGCACCACTAGCCCATTTGCCTCTGTCTTTATTTTCAATATTTATTTTCTTTTAAGTCTTAACAGTATTTTGTATTATTATTTACATAATATAAAAATTATTAACTAATACAAATTTTATATTTAATCTATTGGATAAGAATGATCCGGCATCCCTAATTCACCTCGTATATCCTAAAGATTATCCAAAATATATATATATATATATATAAACCTTGAAGAAATGTGGACATCAATTTGAACTAGTACTAGTTGGACCGAATAAACATCAACTGTTTGTTTGGCTTGTTACGCTCATGTTTAGTGTGTAGTTTGTAACTGTGTAGTGTTATCAAATTAGATTATGATCGATGTTTTTTTAAGATTCGATATTATAATTTTTTTTTTTATAGATCTTAGATTAATAAGATAAGTGCTAAATATATATATATATATATATATTATTTATCAAAAAAAATATGTATTCAATTAAGTTTAATATTTTATATTAGTTATATCAATATTAAGTATATTTTAGTTTATATTAAATAATTTGAATTGATATAAAAAATTTATTAAGATATTTTGTTGTTTTTACGCTATGGAAATGACAATAATACTCTTAATGAATCAATTACTTTTGTTCTTTAAATGTTTATTCCAGTGATATTATTATATAATTTTTAAAAACTTGAAGGTGAGATTCTAGTATTTCCGTAATATTGTAAAGGGGATAACTTTTTTAAGCAATTAAATATATAAACATTAAATAATTTGATTTAAATAGTTTATTAAATTATAATTTTATTTAAGTAAAGCTTTTAGTTTAATATATGTATATCAATTTTCTTTCTTTGTAAAATATGATAATATACTTTAGATGAAATGATTTTTAGTATATAAATTAAAAATAATTTATTATTTTCTTATTTTTGAATTATAATTTAATTAATAATAGTTAACATATTTACTTATTTCTAGCTTATAATTTTTGTTTTAATTAATACCTTTATTTTAATTTTTTTGCAAAGAAGTTGAAAATAGATTATGTGAAGATTTTGTTTCTAAATATATATTGTTTTAATAAAATTGATAATTGTTAAGATATTTTTATCCTTAATATTTTTTAAAAAAATTCTTAAGAGCACTGGCATTGTATGTAAATTTTAACAAATTAAATGTTATTTTCAAATGGGCACTCCCCAAATATTAGTAAGAGGATTATGTTATTGATCTAGTACTCAATCGGATTTAGTGTGGCCACTAGATTAATCAATAAAGTAATTGTCGTTGCAGATGAGATTGACTCTAAGAAAGAAAATAAGGCACATAAACAACTTTTTACATTTTAGTTTATTGAATTTGAATTGAAAACTTAAGATTTTTATCAAAATATTTTAATATATATATGTGCCTATCCAGCAGACTATATACGTTTTATACTGATATTTTTCAATGTTCTAAAACAAGGTTGAGACAGGTGCCTCGACGCTACACGGTGACCGTGTATCTCAATTTTTCACTATACGGTAATTTAGGCGGTATTAAAATAATTCGGACGTCTAATAGCATCCAGGTGGTATTTTTAAAGCCAAAATAATCTAACAAATTTTTCTTTAATATCTATATAACAAAACATAATTATATAATTAAACTATATTGAAAATTAGACAAAATTTACAATAATAAATCAACAAAATCTTTTGTTTTACAAACATAAAATATATTAATTTAAAATTCAAAATATTCATGTAAAATATATATATATAATACTAATACGTTTCTTTAAATAAAATAAAATAGTTGAAGTTAATATCTTCTTACTAATATTTATTTATAATTTTAGTTTTTTATTTATTTTAGAATTTATAAATTATTTATTATTAATTTATATATTTACTACTTTAAAAATTTAATTTCGTTTCACTAATTGATTTAGTTAAGAAAATTTGAATAAGATTGAAATTAGATTTTGTGAAGCTTTTATTTCAAATATGTATTTTTAATAAAACTAAAAATAGATTTTGTGAAATTTTTATTTTTAAATATCTATATAACTAGTAAAAATAGATTAAGTGTTTATACATTTTTACTCTTATTGATTTTTTATTAGTTTTAAAGACTAATGACATTGTAGGTAATTTTTTAGAATTTAAATGTTATTTTTAAATAGATACTCCCCAAATATTAGCAAGGAGAATAAACACATATTAAACAATAGTAAATATATAAATTAATAATAACTTTATAGATTCGATAAGAAATAAAAAAAGTAAAATTATAAACAAATTTGTCAAATTTCCACTACAATAATACTACTTAAAATTAATTTAAAAATCATATACATATTTAATACTATTAACTGGGAATTATACATTATAAACGATTACATACAATATTATTGATCTTAAAAAAAAACAAGAAAAAATTATTAAGAGTAAAAATGTGTTAGTATTTTATTATTTATCTTTATAGCCAAAATAATCAACAAATTTTTCTCTACTATCCATATAGCCAAACACAATTATGTAATTAAACCATATTAAAAATTAGACACAATTTACAATAATAAATCAACAAAATCTTTTGTTTTACAAACATAAAATTTATTCATTTAAAATTAAAATAAAATCTATTACTTTTAAAAAAATATTAAAATGATTATTTTTAAATAGAATCAACCCTTTACGAAAAATATTTTTTTTATTATTTAATATTGACACATCATAAAAGTTATTATAAAACGATATATATATATATATATAAAATACTAATACGTTTCTTTAAATAAAATCAAATAGTTGAAGCTAATATCGTCCTACTAATATTTGTTTATAACTTTAGTCTTTTTATTTATTTTGGAATTTATAAGTTATTTTTTATTAATTTATATATTTACTATTTTTAAAATTTAATTTCGTTTCACTAATAGATTTATTTAAGAAAATTCGAATAAGATTGAATTTAAATTTTGTGAAGATTTTATTTCAAATATGTATTTTTAATAGTAAAAACAATTAAGCGTAATTTAAATAAAAATGAAAATAGATTTTGTGAAAATTTTAGTTTTAAATAAATGTATTTTTAATAGTAAAAATAGGTTAAATGTTTAGACATTTTTATCTTTGTTAGTTTTTAAAACTAAAGGTATTGTATGTAATTTTTTAGAATTAAGTGTTATTTTCAAATGGATACTCTTCAAATATTAGTAAGGAGATTATTACGATAACTTAAGGAAATAAATTAATACATCTTAATCTAGAAAGTCGGTGTTTTTATTTTTAACTTTATATACAGCTAAGTAATGACAAAAACAAATACAACTAAGCTGAAATTAAATATATAAATATATAGCTAAGGTTGGTTGATATATTTTAATTTAGAAAAAATTACGGCTAATGCCAAAAGTTCCACGTTGACCTTCAAAAATACCAAAACCTTTCTTTGACTTCAAAAAATGCCATATCGCATTGTGCGTTGGAAAATAAAAAGACATAATTGTTTTTTTGTAAAATGGACGAGCGTAATGTTGTAGATTTTCTCGAAAGGTAATTTTTTCTTTTTTCTATTTTATATCTCTCAATTATCTCTCTAAAGCTTCCACTTTCTCTTTAATGGTGGAACGCAAACCCTAGATTCCCCTTTTCATCCTCTCTACTTCTACACCTTTATCTCTAAAAAATTGTGAGAATGAAGAATTCAATTTTCTTTCTCTCTGTAACAACTCTTTTCTTTTCTCCTCCTTCTCTCTGTTATTTACAGAGGAATCCATCAGCTTATAAGCTTCAAAAACGTTCTTCATGACAAGAATCTTCTCCCAGACTGGTCTTCCAACCAAAACATGTATACGTTTGATGGCGTTACTTGCAGAGATGACAAAGTTACTTCGATTGATCTTAGTTCCAAGCCTCTCAACGTCGGATTCAGTGTCGTGGTTTCATCTCTAATGTCTCTCACAGAACTGTAGATTTACGTATGGGGAATTGTAATTCTGCCTAATTTGGGAATTTATTCGCAGCCGCTTCAACACGCCCGGTGAATTCAGCGAGATTCTAAAGCTGCAATTTCATGGCAATTAGGTTTTTCAGTGTTCTGAATTCGGAATAATTTTGCTCGTAGACATAAAAACAGACATAAATTTGCTCGTAAACATAACACAGATTGTGGACATAAATTTGCTTGTGAACATAACTTAAATAGTCGACATAAATTAGCTTGTAAACATACATATTATGGACATAAATTTGCTCGTGGACATAAAACAGATTGTGGACATAACTTAACTCGTGGACATAAATTAGCTTGTGAACATACATACTGTGGACATAAATTTGCTCGTGGACATAAAAACAGATTTGTGGACATAAATTTGCTTATGGACATAACTTAGCTTGTGGAGATAACTTAGCTCGTGGACATAAATTAACTTATGGACATAAATTAGCTTGTAAATATACAGATTGTGGACATGAATTTGCTTATGAACATAAAAACAGATTGGTGGACATAAATTTGCTCGTGAACATAAAAATAGATTGTGGACATAACGTAATTCATGGACACAACGTAGCTTGTAGACATAAATTATCTCGTGGACATAAATTAGCTTGTGAACATATAGATTGTGGACATAAACTTGGTCGTAGACATAAAAACAGATTATGGACATAACGTAACTCGTGGACATAATTTAATTTGTGAACATGTCTACGAAATGGTAAATATGTCCACGACACGAAAAAATAGTGCAAGGGCATTTTTGTCATATCCCTCTCAACGTACGGTCATTTTTTGCCATGTGCACAGTTATTTTTTTGCCATTTTTCCAAGGTCAAACCAACTTTTGGCATTTAAAGTGAATTTTTTGGGATTTCTGGTAAAAGTCCCATTTAATTTACTTTGTTTCAAAATCGTCTTTATGTATTATTTTCTGAACGGTCTTTTTTATTATTATTATTTACATGATATCCTATATACAATCGAAGGGATAGTGATAGAAAACTCAAATAAAAAACTTATGTTTTTAAGTTCATATGCCACCGTACCAATTTTACTGATTCTCAACCCAACTATAGCATATAACACTTACCTTTGATTCAATTGCTACTGTTTTAACTAAATGTTTTTGTACGCATAAAAAAATTTAAACAG
The DNA here is from genome assembly GCA_026770425.1 of Boechera divaricarpa. Lineage (NCBI taxonomy): Eukaryota > Viridiplantae > Streptophyta > Magnoliopsida > Brassicales > Brassicaceae > Boechera > Boechera divaricarpa. The sequence continues at coordinate 17,433,684 of CM049188.1, forward strand.
GTAATCTTAAAAAAAATAAAAGGAAAACCCTGAAAATAAATTAAAATTTGTATTGTTTTACGAAAATGAAAACGTTTGAGAAAAATAAAATAAAAAATAAAGTCATTATGGTAAAAATAAACTTATCTCACATGGACTTAGGGAAAATTAAAACGAAAAGGTAGAGGATTTTCCTATAAATACTTATAGTTTTCAATATAATTGCAAGTGGACTTTAACTAAATCCAATTTTGGTTTATACATATTGACCAAAATATCAAAAAATTTGTGAATAATAAAATGGTTGAAATTGGTGTCTAGATTCGCTAAACGGTATAGGCAAATGATAAGTCGACTGTTTAACTTATTGAGCCAACTTAAGTGAGAAATTTTAAATTAGCCGTTGCGCTTCTCATCACGTGCTGATTTGTATTTTAATTTTACTTATTTTTCTGACCGTTGAATTTTTACAAAGTTCGGATTTGTTTACTGTGTGATTTTAATCACTTGATTTGACTTACATTAACGAAAAATGGCTATAATTGGGCTTTAACACTTAAACCACATAAGAGAAAAAGAGCTAAAACTGAGTGTGTCTAAGACTAACATAGTAATGGGCTTTTATTACGCTAAAGCCACGTACTGAAATAGTAGAAAAAAAGATAAATACGAAGTAGATGGAGATGCGAGGTATTACCTCTCGCATGCTACGCAAGCACTTTACCATCTGAGCTACATCCCTATTCATGTCGATTATTAACAGTGTGGTTATATCACAGTGATGGTTAACTGGTACCATTTTTCTGAACTTCAAAATGATCTTATAAGTTTTCCATATTATAAAATCAGTATGATACATTATTTGTATATATCACAGTAAGGGATTTATGAGAAGAGCGAATTGGGGAAAAGAAGACCAAAACTAGTTTTTGTGCTATATAAAAACTAGTTTAAAAAGTTTTTTAATATAGTGGTTTCGTTGACATAACATTTTTACGAAAAATGGTTACTTTACAAATCTTTGATTAATAAAATTGGAAATCTTACATATTTTTTACTCACAAAAAATAAAAAGTAACAAGTAATATGTGCCTTTTTAAAACATAAAATATATATTTTATATTTTTCGAATTTACATAAAAGAAAAATGTGAAATTTACATATAAGAAAAATACAAAACTATAAGAACAAACCGTTACTTTCCCATTAATATAGTAATTATTTATTATTTTTATATTATATTTTTATTTTATCATAAAAATTATTTAAATTTTAAATTTTAAAATCCCTTTTGTCTGGTTTTGAAATCTCTTAAGTATGATTTTTAAATCCAAATTATTTAACTTTCAAATCCACTTTGTTTGATTTTAAAATCAATGAATTGTTCATGGATTTCCAAATCTTATAAGGATTTTCAAATCCATTAAAATCCATAAACCAATAAACCCCCTAAGTTTTCCATATTATAAAATCAGTATGATAAATTACATCATTTGTATATATCACAGTAAGGGATTTATGAGAACTGAGAAGAGTGAATTAGGGAAAAGAAGACCAACACAAATCCCTTAAAACATTATTGACAGTTGAAGAAAAAAGAACCAAAAAGAGTTGAAGAACTCTTCTTCTACACCAAAATATCTAATAAACAATTCAAGGCAGAGATGGTTTTATAGACTTCCTAATGTTTCTGAGAACACTCCACATAAATGTAGATACAAAGAAGAGAGCAATACCAGCCACAATGGCTTGTCTCAGACCAAGATTCACCAGCAAATTCACCAACAGTCCAACAAACACTACGCCACAGAAATTAGACGAAACAGCAGACCAAAACGGCATGTCGAGGATCACTGCTATTATAGCGCCTGTCCAAGCACCGGTTCCAAGGAATGGAACAGCTACGAAGAGCATTAGCCCTAACCATTGGAACTCCTCCACTGGTCCAGCTTTCTCTTTAGTTCTTTTGAATAATATTCCGAGTAATTTTGAAGCTATTGGCTCCTTACCCGCCAAGAAAAACGCAAACCTTTTGAGGTAAAGTACGATGAATGGAACTGGAACCATATTGCTGCAAAAAAAAACCCAAAATCAGTGTCACTTCATGTTGCTTATATAATGTGTTGTAGTTTTCCTCAAAGAATCAACTAAACAACAGGAATGTGTTCTCAAACAAGACATATTGCAGTTGTCACACACACACATAAGTTATCATCAATTCACCATACCAATAAAGACTCATGAAAACCTCTGGTCTGAGAACACGTTAAACTTAGTTATAGATTCAACAAAACGACAGAAACGAGTTCGAATTCACCCTTTGTAACACCAAATTCTAGAAGCTTAGTTAATGTTTCCTTTTTTTTTTTTATCTATTTCCTTATTCTAGTTGTTTCCTTTTTTTTTTTTTTATCTATTTCCTTATTCTAGTTGCTTTCATATTCCTATTCTGATTAGGAATGTTTCCTATTCGTTAGTTTGAGAAACCCTATATATAGTGCTCTTCTCATGGCTTTGTAATTGAGACTTTTAAGAATTAATAAACAAGAGATTGTTTTCTTCCTTGAGTAAGATTCGATTAAATTCATCTTTTCAAGAAGCAGGTCTCTAGTGATTCATTTGAATCTTAGATCGAGCTGAACTTTGTTCTCACCCTTTATCACAGTTTCATCATAGTTCAATAATCCTCCTTCATTGAAGAATTCCACAAGCTTTATCTCCATCCACCCATCTTTTCTACTCACTGGTTTCACTAGTTTCTTTCCCCTGTCTCTCCTTCTAAACTGCTCATCCCTAGCCTCATCAAAGCATACATATCTTAGACAAGGTTCTTCTAAATCCTAACCCACCACTCCAACTACAACTTCTACGGCTACATTCTCAAATCCATAACATATATTCTCTTTCATAAACACAATGTAAGCCGAGTAACGAGTTCTTGGAGATAGGGCACAACTATTTGTTCTGCCACGAATCTCAAACAAACGTACTTCAAGTAGCTCCGCTACTGTTTCAAACATGTATGACGCATGGTTACATTTTTCACCGATATCATCATCCAAACGAGTCATTAAAACCGAATCAACGTAAAAATAATGAAAAAAAAGTACCTAGCTCCAGGATCTGGAATCCATCGCCAACTCTGAGGAGAATTTCCCCACACGATTGCAAGGTTCATCGCTGATAACATGATACACCTCTTCGCACTCGATTTTTCTATCCATAAGCTCTTTGATTTTCGAAAAACAAAAAAAAACCAAATGTTCATAAAATTCAAAGTTATAAACGAAATTGCTAACAAAAAATAGTAGAAATTTTCTGATTTAAGCTTAAATAACATAATTGTTGTCATAATTCTCTAACTAAACTCGATGATTCAATACAAACTTCTCATATTATATAGATTATAGATATACCTTTTTGCCATCGTCGATTAGAACAGATTCGTCGCAAAGAGCGAAATAGAGCTCTTTATTCGATGAGAAAACTCGCGATTGAGAAATCAAAGATTCATACTCAGGCGGAATAAACTTCTCCCATACGGTATCGGATTGGACGGCGGATTCAAAGGTCCTCGAAACCAAAGCGAAGACGCACGCGTCTCGTGGACTTGTGAAAGAGACTATGATGGAGATACATTCTTCCGGTAAGTCATCCAAAGACAACGGACTTTTGTCGGAAGCTGAGAGCCTAAGAGTCTTCTTAAGTCGTTGTACAATTTTACGAAAATGCTCATGCACGCACCTTGGTTTGGTCATTCTAGTCTCTCAGGACTTGTTGGTTTTGATTTGGGAAAATTCGAACAAACAAACCCAAATTATAAAGAGTCAAGCAAGGTGGGCGTTGTGTATTGACCGTGTTACCGTGGAATAATATGTCATTCTTATTATAATATGACTCGTTAAGCTAACAATTAGAAAAATAAAACTTAAAAAAGGGAAAGCAAACTCTTTGTTATTTAATTTCCGAGTAAAAAAACACGAAACACGTTTGAGTATTTTGAACCATATAAACAATTGAGAATGATACCTCCATCCACCTATCTTACCTCTCTTCCGGTTTCCTCCTAAGACCATATGGCTCCACCACTCCACCTTCAGCTTCTATGGGGCCATCCTTAGCAAATCCGGAAATATAATCCAATTTCTTAAACACTAAGTAAGTTTGCATGACGAGTTTTCGAGGATAGAATACGAGGATTCATCTTGTCGAGAATCTCAAACCAATTTACATCTAGGAGTATTTACCCTCTAAAGTACTAATCTCAATTTCATCACTATTCAATCCTCCTTCATTGAAGAATACCCCAAGCTCTGTCTCCATCCACCCATCTTCTCTCGCTTCTGGTTTCACTATGTTCTTCCTATGAAACTGGCCATCCGCACGTATATAAAAAAGCATATGAATCTTCTAGAAGCTTCCTGTCCCACCACCCCAAGGTCCCCAACTACAGCCTCCATAGCCACACCCTTAAAGCCATAATTATATGCTTTCTTGAACACAATGTAGACCGAGTAACGAGTTCTTGGAGATAGGACACAAGTATTCATTCTGCAACGAATCTCGAACCGATGTGTTCCGCAAAGCTGCGCTACTGTTTCAAACATACAAATCACAGGGCAACGTTTTGCAGCATTATCATATGATCGGATTGAGTCAAGGCACCCGAATTAATACAAAGATAACGAAAAAGGAGTACTTACCTAGCTTCAGGACTTGGAATCCAATGGAAACGCTGAGGAGTATCTATGAGGTTCAGTTATGTCTCTTTTGGTATATCCGCAGTGAATTGTGTTGTAAACTTACTACGATTCCTATCTTGGCTCATACACAATGTCAATTAGGTTCCTAGTCCATCTTTCATCTCCTTCAAAGTTAGACTAGAAGTAGAATGAGGAGAAAAGTATAAAAATTGTAGAAAACTATTTTTTACTTAATCAATCAAGGAGGAGGTGAAGGAGGCGATGAATCTACGCGATGGTGGAAAAGCTTAGTTAATGCTCGACGCTCACAGTCCTGAAATGAAAACCAAGTTGATCAATACAACATTTTTATGATCTACAACTCCTTTATGATTATGTACTCATAAAATGAGACCGACGATCAATCTCTGATATGCTTTTTATATTTCTTTTCAACAAATGTTAGAGTTTTTATTATTTACTACCACTTTGCCACGACATCATGTAAATAATTTAAAAACCGCAGATTAGTAGATAGATTATAACTTATACGTTGTAGAACCGAATTATCAAAACCATATCTTTAGATTTTCATTTTTTTTTTAATACTGACATGATGCTAGACTATTTTTAAATTCTACACTTGTACTATTATTTTTAAATTCTAAACTTGTACTATCGATTGCTAAACTTGTACTATTATTTTTACGTTATATACCGATTCAAATCAAATATAAGCTCTTAAATATTGTTTATGTAGGTGTTTGTTATTCACTCTGTTTCACAAAGAATGTCATTCTGCCCTTTTTCACACATACTAAAAAAAATGTATATATAAATTTCTCTTGTTGACCAAAAAAGAACAAAAAAAAAATCTCTAATACATTTTATTGCTAAAAGTATTTCTCTTTAGTAGGCTTAAAATTAATATTAAGTTAATAAAATTTGAAACAAAAATATAACTGTAAAATGACATATTCTTTTAGGATTTTTAAAGTTTGCGACCACTTACCCACGACATCATAAGGATCGTCGATATATCGTCGCTAAATTGTGACCACTTTTCGACAAAACTTAGAGCTTTACTAGATATATATTTGTTTTACGGAGAGTTTGCAAAATGTTAATGTGGTTTAGTGGTTATTTGATTGTTTTTATACCTTAAGGTCTTGAGTTCGAATCTTACATGATACAGTTTTTCTGAATTAATTCAGGTCGCTCGTCGCCGCTGCAGAAGGTCCCAGGCCGATGGTCCGAGGTTCAAGTCCATTCACCGGAGATACTATTCAATAAGTCCCGTCGACCGTCGAAAAATCGTCGGAATTTACGTTGCGACCACTTGAGGACATTTTTTGTGACGCCTTTCCGAGAAAACAAAGTGGTCGCTAATTTAGCGACCACTTTCAGAAAAAATGAACAATAACGACCTCTTAATGCGACCACTCAAAAGTGGTCGCTAAATTGTCAAAATCTGTTATTTTCGACCGTTTAGCGACAGTTTTGGTCGTCGCTAAACGGGCTTTTTCTTGTAGTGGTTAATCCGTATAGGCAAATGATAAGTCGGCTGTTCAACTTATCGAGCCAATTAGGATTTAATTGCGACAATATAGTTTCATTGAGCAATAGGGCGACTGCTTAGATGGTTAGGATAATAAATAAACCAAAATTTGTTTATAATTGGTTTCATTAATTGGATATTTAAAAAGCTAAAACTAAAACCATTGCTTTAATTTTCTTAACTTAAAGGATGTGTTAAAGCATGTGACAGCTGACTCGAAACAAGGAGAAGTAGTGATGTACCGAATTGGCTGGTCTGGGTTGGATAATTAAGTTGACTTCTTAATTATTAAAATCCTACATTGATGAGATCGATTCTAACATAGAATATAAGCCACATGAACCACTGAATTTGAATTGGTCTAAAAAAACAACATGCAACCAAATCGTTATGATTTTGAGAATTCCGTAAACATGGCTTGCATAAAATATGGGTCCCTTTAATTGTTTGCGAATTGTTTCCTCTACTTTTTAAAAAAAATATATATATTTGGTTTAAAATAACATATTTTATTATCAAAATCAAACATGCTTATGGCTAACGATATAAAGACTGGATGTCATGTTCTATCTATTTTCATTATTAGACAACATTTAGGTTTCAGTAATTAATCTGGTAACGATATCATTTCTTTGGTTTGTTTTAACAGTTTTATAATTTTGCAATAAAGTCTTAAAAAGTTAGGATTTTTGGATGGATGAGTGAAAAAATTTGACAATCAAATCTATTAGATACTTAGTGATTAATATAAGAGTGAAAAACAATTGGAACATGCTCATTCATCGCTACTGATTAAAATATGAGATGTTAAGTTCCGTTTATTTTTATTATTAAGCAATTCACCTGGCTATAAGTGTTCCTATAATTAATCTGACAATAATATCATTTTTTCAGGTGGATGGATAAGTGAGAAGTTTTATTGTCAAATCAATTTGGAAAAAATATCTTAAATATCTCATACTTGTGGGAGTCAAGTGGCACAAGGGTGGCAACCTCTGAAAACTCATCATATTAAGTTGCAGGTTTAGGGTTCGAACTCTGCTTCATTCAGTGTTAAGGGACTATTAAAACCACTAGGCTAGTTGACAAAAAAAAATTCCTTACTTTCAAATCTGACCGTTTTAATGCGTAAATTTTCATAAGGATGAGATAAAATCCAAACTAATATAGTTTTCTAAATAAACATCAAACTTATCACAATTACGTCGATTTAGACACATCAAACATATAATTAACATATAATTCTGACAAACAGAATGTTAGTTTTGATATTATTTGACATGTTCTGAGTATTTGACAAATTCTGATTATTATTTTGATATGCAGGGGTTAGTTAAAGTTTTCTACAATATCATATTTAGAAAACGGCATGTCTAAATCGACCTAATTTTGATATGTTTGATGTTTATTTAAAAAATAATATTAGTTTGGGTTTTATTTTGTCATCGTAAAAGTTTGCGCATTAAAACATTTAGATTTAAAAATAAGGGATTTTTTAAGATATTTTTCCCAAATCAAATTAGAAGCTTAGTCATTTATTTATCTTATAGCTAAGAGACAATGCAAAAAACATCCTCAAAATTGGAAAAGAAAGGGGAATTGGGAAATACCTTAGTCTTCCTGAGCACTTTGGTAGAAAGAAAAATGATATTTTTGCTTCTATTGTTGATAGGATCAAGCAAAAGACAGTGGCATGGTCGACAAGGTCCCTTTCTGGTGCCGGAAAATTCACACTGTTCAAAGTAGTCCTCACAGCAATACCCACCTATACACTCTCATGTTTCAAAATTCCTCTTAGCCTCTGCAAAAGAATCCACTCAGCCTTTACTAGGTTCTGGTGGGATTCAAATAAAGGGGATAAAAAAATGTTCTGGGTTGCATGGAAAACATTAGCAAAACCAAAGAAGCTGGGAGGATTAGGATTCAGAGAAATCAAGGACTTCAATGCTGCATTATTAGGCAAACTCACCTAGAGACTTCTCAATAATTTGTCTCCTAAGCCGCGTTCTATTAGGGAAATACTGTGGAGGAACCTCTCTGTTAGAAGTTAAACCAACAAACAGCTCGTCTCATGGCTGGCAGAGTATCCTCGTGGGTCGGGATCTCATAGCTCCACACACTGTTAAAGCTATAGGAGATGGGCAATCTACAAACATTTGGAGAGATCAATGTATACCCAAAGGTACAAATAGAGCACCTCCTGGACCTGCAACAGAAGAAACGGCTTCACTAAGAGTCTCTGACTTGTTCAAACCAAACTCAACAGAATGGGACAGTGCAAAAATCAATCAGCTATGCCCAGCCATAGCAACTGAGATTCATTGTCTAAAGCCACGCTCCAGAGGAGCAACAAATAGCTACCACTGGCTACATTCACCATCCGGTAGCTACACCTCAAAGTCTGGATATTTCATTAAAGCAGCATATGAGGAACAAATAGGCAACATGGGAAATATACAGCAACCGATGGATTGGCTTAAGGATCTATGGTCCCAAGCTATCTCTCCTAAACCAAAAATTTTCATGTGGAAAATAATACAGAGAGCCTTACTCATCGGAGAGAACTTCAAAAGCAGAGGAATGCTTGACCTTGCAAATCGCCCGAGATGTAATGCTGAGGAGACAGCAAAACACCTATTTTTCGAGTGTGACTTTGCAAAAAACCTGTGGCAACAAGCACCTTTAAAGACTCAATTGGTCATAGGTGAAGAAGAAAGCTTCGAAGATGTTATGAGAAAAGGAACAAACCTGATAGCTCTACCCCCAACGAGAGCTGGATTGGGACCACTCTTCCCCTGGCTCTGTTGGACTTTATGGACTGCCAGGAATCAACTCATCTTCCAAGATCGGAAGTTCACTGAATCTGATTGTATTGTTAAAGCAGTATTCAAAGCAGTAAATTGGGGGAAAGCACAACTCTTGGAGTTAAAGGATCAGAAAGGCTTCACGGGTACCATTCCTAGATGCTTCGTGGAAAGGAAACAGCATTGATGTTCGGTTGGGCTGGGTTATCACAGGATTAACCAGAGAAACCATATGCAGATCTTCAAAAAAGATGAGTTTCGTGGATAATCCATTGATGGCAGAAGCTCTTGCGATGTTGAAAGGCTTGGAAAATGCAATCCGCCTACAAATTACAGCGCTTCAAATCCTCTCAGACTCGCAGATTCTTGTCTCAGCGATCAATTCTGGAGAACGAATTCAAAAGATCTACGGACCCATGGATGACATTCTCAGACTAATATCGGAATTCTCAGAGGCGGAAGTTATCTTTATCCCTAGATCTGAAAATGTTATTGCTGATACTCTGGCAAAAGCTGCTCTGTTGCAACTAGATACAACTGTTAGGGAAGCTTCAGATTGGAGAAGAGTGCAGTTCTCAGAAATTGCTTCACAAAAGTCGTTTCGATCCCATTCAAGCAATCAAAATCGAATCCCAGGGTTGGTTTACCTTATTACAGACACGGCTTAGAAGGAAAGTTCATCTAAAGCTGGAATTGCCTGGATTATCAATGAATCTGCAGAGAAAAACATAGCGAGAGGGTCAAGAAAGCTTACGCACATCTTCGATCCATTATATTATTGGCAGAAGTGATGGCGATAAGAGAAGGCTTACAAATAGCAAATCAAAAAGGAATCTCATCAATCCAAGTATTTTCTGACTCTCTAACTCTGATCAAAGCTCTTCAATCAAAAGAAGAAACCATAAGCATCTATGGAGTTATGGCCGATATTTTAAGCTTATCATCAGATTTTGTGAAGATAGAGTTCATATATATATCGAGATCAGAGAATCCTGAGGCCGATTCGTTAGGCAAACAAGCTTTATTATCTCCAGATTTTTTTTCTATGTTGCTATATTCTTCAATTTCATCTTCAATTTCTGTGTAAGAAACGATGATTGAGTTTATGGAAATAGAAACCCTTTGCCGACCCAAAAAAAAAAAATTTTATCTTATAGCTAATGATCAAAAGATGGGATGTCACAATCTATGTATTTTCCACTATTATTTCTCGTCACTAGTTATTTCTCTTGGTAGAATCAAACAAAGTTTCTTATTGTGAGTTTTATGTATTTTGTAGGTTCTATTACGGAATTACAGTTTGTAACCATAGATTATCCCCATGACATTGTTTTTTTTTTTTTGCAGAACCAATCCACGCTTACCCGACATGCCTATCGTTTATGTGAGTGATGCCTTTTAAATTTTGACATCGACTGGTGAGTCTGTTTGGGTTTTAGAAACACGTTGTGTGAGTTTGAAGAAATAAGCAACCTTTACTCCATTTTGGCACTGTGCTTATTTACTTCGATGTTGGTAAGTTACAAGAGGCAAGAAGTGTTGGGACAAAACTGTAGATTTTTGAGTGGAGTTGATACCGAGTCCTCAGATCTATACGAGGTACTGATTCCGTTTTAACTTCAATTGGTAATGGCGCCCACGAATTCCATGGAATTGAGATCGTGAATTGTTTTTGGGTTCAGATGAAGGAGTGCATCTTAAAGGGACAATCATGCACAGTGCAAATACTAAATTACAGGTTGAAGATTTATTTCTTCAAAACATTTGTTCAGTATGAATCTTGTTTCTTTGATTCTTTTGGCTGATCATTTATATTTTTATCAGTAACCAACAAAAGATAAGAGCACATTTTGGAATCTTCTTCACATATCACCAGTTCGTAATGCTTCGGGCCAGGAAAAATCTATTTTTGTTGTCTATACAAAACCTGGTTTCGACGACATCTAAGATTGAAAAAATAAATACTGTTTTGGTTTAGTTTGGGAGTGATTATTTTTTCTCAGATGAGTTAAATCAGATTTTTCGACACGAAACATTGTGAATAGGAATTAGTGTAAGATACTATTGTTGTTATTTTTTCATAGTCTGAGCTAAAAAAAAAAAAAAAAAATCTTCTTTTCTCTCCGATTTTCTCTCTGACGCTCCTCTCGAGACTGAGAGACCCTCTCCGTCCACCGCTGCTTGGCGGCGTCGGACCCTCCTGTCTTTGTTCTGCTTTTTTCCCTCTTCTCTTGTTCTGCTTTCTTGTGTTGTCTCCTTATCCTGTCTTTTTTCATTTGCTTTCCTCGTTGCCGACGTTAAAGGATCTTTTCCTCGTTGCCGACGTTAAAGGGTCTTTTCCCCTCCTGTGTTGAGCCGCTCTCCCATATCTTATATGAGATGAACACAGGCTCGGTTGGGAACCAAAGACATGTCCCTGCACGCTCCATCGAACCCCACTGCTCATCGTCGTGTCCGACATTAGCAAAATCTTTCCGAGCCTGCAGCTGATGTTACCACATCTCGAAATTCGTTCACGAAAACCTCTTCTTCCACCTTTGGGCTAGAAGTCGAAGAGTCACCTCAGCCGCGTCTGTCAGGCTTCCTCGCGACATCCTCCGCCACAGACCAGAGCAGCCCCTCACCACTGGTCTCATTCGGCTGCTGTTTCTTCCTCTGTTTTGCATCGCTACTCGAGCCGCCAATCTCACTCCACGCTTGGAGACGAGCCCCATCTCGGGTTTACACCGAAGACTTCTCAAGCTCTCCGGCAAAGCCGATGTGACATTCGTGGAAGGAAGCCCGCCCACACGAACCATGGTACCCAACCCTCACGTCATGACCGGACATCCTGGACCGTATGGCTTTCTCACCGCCGCCGCCCCCTGTTGATGCGCTTCTTTAACCTAGGTCCAACCTCTATGTTAGTGGGCTGTGCCTCCTATGAGGCTTCTAATGTGGCCCATTATCCTCCTTTGTTATTGGACTGGCAAACTAAATTTTTTAGTCAAGCCCACTTTGCAATACTAAAAATAGAAGGCTCAAATCAGATTTTCTGTATTTCTGACACCTTCATCCTTAGTCCACGGTTGGAGAATTACAGTTCCTCCACGGAGAGAACACCCCCTCCTCCTTCGGGAGAGAGGATTCTATCATTACTAGCGACGAACATGTCGCCAGTTATTGATTTTTCAACAAACTCAATGACCAGTAGGTTACAGTTCCAACCTCAAACCGACTTGCACTCTTTTGTACAGAATGATTCGGACACCGCACAACGTGATCCTGACAAGATCCTTCATGCTGCTGACATTGTCGCCTTGAAAATTTGCTTTATCTTCTTATCTATTTCTATCGATAGCTCTATCTTTGGGGTCGTAGTAGAGCCACTGGCCTTTTATCGAGTTTTAGTTTACCGTTTGATTTGTTTTTCGGTTATGTTTGTAGTTTCAAACTCTTCGGATGAGAACTCGACTAAGAGTTTGTTCTCTATGATTGTAACATCTAATGAAACAGAAAGTTGAGTGACAAAAAAAAAAAAGGAATTAGTGTAAGATTTAAAAAAAAAACACATTGCAACCAAAATCTTT